>JAWWES010000051.1:2352296-2433319 GCA_035583135.1 Lophotriccus pileatus
TGGGAGTCCCCCAGCCCCCCCCCCCCCCAGCAGGTTTCCTGCAGCAACAGCCCCTGGGTGCTGGCAGGGGCAGGCAGGGGCAGGCACTGGGAAGCACCAGCCTGACAGGCTGAGCTCGGTGCCTTGGCAGGCTGTGATCTTGTGCTACCATATCCTGCTATTACGGGGGAAAGAGCCCTCCAAACACAATTAACACTTCATCAGAAGATAAAGCACTGTAACTTCTGGGGGAGATCAGGGGTGTTAAACAGGATGGAGACTGCCTGGCAAAGGGGAAATATTTCTCATTCATAATTGTCATTGCTGCCGGTGCTGGAAGGGCACGGCCAGAAAGAACAGACCAATTGCTATAGCATGAGCTGGATTTTGTTATTCTCCTGTGATACAACCTTCCCATCATGGTCATCTGCCAACAAGAGCATTATTGGGGATTTGCAAATCAGAGATGTCCCAAAACCAGCTATTCCCACTCCCAGTTAGTGACAGGGATGTTGCTTCCCTCTCTCTTGGGCCACTGGAGTTATTACACAGATCGCAAGAGGTCGTGGTTTTAAAGGATCTCAAGATGGCAATGGCAACCCTGGGTGAGCTGGAGCTCCAGCCCTGTCCTCCATCTCAGCCCTGCTGGGGTGCTGCTTCTTGAACAGGTGACAAAAGTACTGTAAGATCTTGGCCCATCCTGAGTCACAAATCCCACCAGGTGTGTGAGGATGGAGAAACCACACAGCTGAGGTGGGAACGTGAACTGTACAGAACTACAGGATCATTAAGGCTGGAAAAAGCCTCTAAGATCATAAAGCCCAGCCATTAAACCAGAACTGCCAGGGGCACCATGTCCCCAGGTGTCACATCTGCATGTTTTTTGAGCGGTTCCAGGGATGGTGACTCCACTACTGCCCTGGGCAGCCTGTCCCAGGGCTTGAGCACCCTTCCAGTGGAGAAATTTTTCGAAATATCCAACCTGAACCTTCCCTGGTGCAACTTGAGGCCGCTTCATACAGCCGAGCACATGGGGTGTTTTCAACAGCTGAGCTCCTGCTCAGGTGTTTTGCCTCTTCACCACTGGGTCTTAGGGGGCAACGGGGACATGGGGACTGAGGGAGGGACAGCATGTGTCCCTTGCCAAACTCACTCTTCCAAGGTCAAGGATGAGCAAAACAGCCCACCAAACTGCGAGCAAAGTTCTGGCTGTGGTGAAAAAGTGCCTGGTTTAGTTGAAGATGCTCCTGCCCATGGCAGGGGGGTGGAACTGGTCTTTGAGGGAACCCCCCCAACCCTCCTGGGATTCTGTGGTCTGTCTGGAGGAGCAGAATGCTGTGGCACTGCAGAGCAGCTGGGCTGTGTGTGCTCCATCGGTGTTCCCGCAGCTCTCAGCTGGAGAACTCTCTGTAAATAAAGTCTTCAATAAACTTCCTCTTTTTTGTAAAGTACATTATTTTACAGATAAAGAACAAGCCTGATAATTCAGTGAACATGTTTGCAAATAATCTATCCCATTAATTTCCAGCATGCTTTCTGAATACATTATTTTGTAAAAACCATTTGTAGAGGAAGGGAATTGAGGCTCATCCAGGCAAAACACCACCACAGCCCAAAAGCTGGGGCCAGAATTCCCCTGGAATGGGCAGCAGGAGGTAATGAAACAGCACCAGACCCTCACCCTTCTCCCACCCACTGGGGATATAAAACTTAATAAAATTGTCAACCCCCTTCTTGTGTTGGCAAAAGGAGGAAAGGGAAGGAGCAGCAGCTACAGAGGGGAAAAGAAGCAAAGGGGTCAGATGATAAAACCTTCAGGGCTGCAGGTGAGGGACTGAGGGGGCTGGGATGGTGCTGGGAGCAGGGAAGGGTTGGCACCAGCCCTGGAGCCCATCCAGAACCATTTTCTAGTCCAGATTTCTGTCTCCACACACAAGGTGGTGGAGGAGCAGACAAACTATCTCACGAAGTATTTTTGTTGCACTATGTGGATGCAATGGTGAGACAAAGCTATCCCAAGCAAGGGGAAAATCTCTTTCAGCACCAGACCTGTTTACACATCAGATTTTCTTTAATTTCTGGCTTTCTCTTTTTAATCCCAAAGATACTGGGGGGCAGATGGATTCAGAAGCCAGTGTTTAAACAGTCTACGATAAGTAGCTCCATAAATGGAATTTGCTGCTTTCCAGACCTGGGCTGAGACACCACATGTTGTGTGTGGGGCTACAGGTGGTCCCTGGCCACAGGTCCAAGGTCCCCTTTTGTCATGAACGGAAAGTTGGGATCCTGCTGACTACAGCTCCTGAGCTGTGTACTCCATGGGACCACCACCTGCCCAGCAAAGCCATCCCAAGGCTTTTTGACCAAAAGGTCAAAGACAGGATTTGAGACACAAAGAGACTCCTGGGGAACAGAGACCTGGTTTAATGCAAATAACCTTAGACATAATAAAAAAGGAAATCAGGAAAATACTAGAGACACTCTCACTTCACATCTCCAGCTTTACAGTGTCCCCCACACTCCCCCACCCCACCTGCAGATACATCGGCCCCCTCATCTCCCACAGCATTTATTGCCCCCTCCCTGTGCTCGTGCAGCTTATTGGAGCCTTTCTGCACAGCCAAGTTTCCCTTTGCTTTATGTCTCTCCTGGCTCTTCTCACACATTTCAGATATTGCATTCACATAAAGCAATAGACTTGCAGGTAATGACAGACCTCCACGTTTTATTGTGTGGAGCATTAGAAGAGAAGAAGGAGAAGAAGGAAAAAAGAAGTAATTTTAGAACACAACAGGAAACTGGGAAGACTAGATAAAAAACTCACCCCAGTGGGATTAAACTCTCTGAATGAATTTTAATAGGTGGTGTTTTTTTTGATTGCAAAGTCTAACAGCCCACTTTTCAAGCACCATAAGAAAAGCTGTGGTATTAGAAAGAGTTGGGTCCCAGTGCTGATCCTACATCTGCACACAAACCACAGCACTTCTACACATCTGAAACAAGCTGCCCCCTTTCTGCCCCCACTCGGTTTCCCTCTGTGGCCAGATATTGCTGGGATTATTGTGTTAGTTTGTAGTAAGAGTTTCATGAGTCTCCTATTACTGGGAAAACAAGCACCCAGGGAAGGAGGATGGTTTTGTGGCTGAATATTCTTTGGGAAACCGTAGGTTTTTCAACCCCCAGCTCTGCCAGAGCAGTCTGAGATGGAGCCAGATCTTCATCACACCAGTTCCGCACCAGCTCGACAATGATCACGGCACTTCCCTGCTCTGCAGAGGGGAACCTCCGAGAGCTGCGGGATATGCCACGACCCTGCTGCGTCACATCAACTGTTAACAGAAGGCACAGTCTGTTATCTGCCTGTCTCTAATTATAGCAAATGCTGAGCACTTTTAAAATAGGTGTGAAAAGCCCAAATGACTCTGTGTTCAAAATTAATTGCAGGAGGGAACAGAGAAGAGGAACTCAAGCTCCGACTCCTGACACACAGGTCAGATGCCGCAACTTCTGTTCTGACTCCTGACAATGGCAAACCCTTCTCGTCCCTTAACTAGCCAATATAACTGAAGCTCCTATTCCAGCACAAGTCACAAACAGGCAAAAACCCCACCTAAATGCAGAACTGAAGCCATGCAGGTGAAGGAAGCGCTCACTTAGGTTCCAGCAGCAGCATTAACCTGAGTTGCTGCGCTGTCTGCACTGTGCAATACAGTCTATTAGATTAGCTGTAGTGTATTCAGGGGGGCCAGGGGAAGAATATTCAGTCCAGCAGCATCTCTCTCCTCCTGGGCATCTTCATGATGGATAACAAACACCTCAGAGATTCATTTATTTCCTTCCAGCAGCAAGGCACTCAATTCCTGAAGGTGAAATATGCCCTATTAAACAAGGCTTGGGTCTGCCCAGGACTGGATTGCCACAATAACAAGTATTTCTACTGCCAGTCTTCGTTTAATCCAGGTAACGATGGGGATTCAGGCCGTCAAAAATGCTTCCTTCCCTCCAAAAATATATAACCCCAAGTGGTAAACCAAGAGTAATGCATAACCCCATTAAAGGCTTGATTTTTTCCCTTGGGATTACATGCCGGCACTGGGGAGCTGGATCAATTGAGTCTTGAGGTTCAATCAATAAGTGCCAACGACAACAACCTGCATTCCAGCGATGCTCTCCATTCATCAACTTAAATAACTCCAGTCACCCAAAAGACAGAGGCACTAAAGCAGCAATTAAGGTCTTAGGGGAAGACCTGGCACAGCCCTGGGTGTTCGGGGCTCCCAACACAACTGAAGGAGCTTCCACCTCAGGATCAGGCACGTCACCCTCGGTGCCAGGCTGTTGATTTGATAGATATGGCAGGACTCAAATGCAGCAGAAAACATTTCAATTAGGCTCTTAAAAAAGTGATCACTATTTTGTCTTGCACATTGTGCCACCAAAACATTTTTGGATGGCGTGCCACGCTCGGCACCACATTTGCATTTCCATCTGATCAGACATCAAGGACACATGCCAAGCGCGTGTTTACATTCCAGATCAAATCACATATCCCAGAGATCTCATTAACCTGCTGCCCTGGAATCACACAAAACCACCTGGAAAGGAAGCAGCTTTCCTCCCCGACACCTTCTGAGTTTCCCAGACAAGCTTTGAGCATGGGCGGCTTCACGGAGGTGTAAGGATTTACAGTGCCTTGGAATGCTTCCCGGTTTCTTTTCTGTCCAGTGAGTTTCAGCACAAGTGCTCAGGTTCTGCAAGAGCTTCATCTGTCTCTGTACACATCAACAGGCTTTAGAGACGGCCAGCATGGTGAAGGGATGGGTTAGGGGAAGGATGGGTGACGGGTGGAGGGGAAAGCACAGAGAATATTCACCGTTTCCAAGGGTTGAGCATCAACATGGGGGCTCACAACCGATGAGGACCTCAGCTGTTGGGGACACCGCATTCCCCTTGCTACCTGAGGTCAAAGCCATTCTGACACCACAGATCCCAATCTCCACAGGGCTGGTGCCCTCCTTGCCCCCCCAGAGGGACAAGTGGTCTGGACTCTGCAGCCTCTCTTGCTATGGGCAAAAGGGTCCTTCTTCCACAGAAAAAGCCCTTTATAAACTTGCCAAATAGGGACGAAACTCTCCCTGTTCTACTCTAAAGAATGCAGCAATCTCAGCCTGAACCCTGGCTTTAGGCTTTTATCTACACACATCCTCGTTTGTTAAACAAAACCTTAAAGCTGCTTATAGGACACGACTGCCAAAAACTTTTATCACCTTCACAGGCTTGTTTTCGAGGAACAGACAATATTTCCCAAGTAGCCACAAGTGCATCAAAGAGGATATGCCGTAGGAGATTGACTTGGGAGAAGCTCCAGCTTCTGGAATCCTGACTTGCAGGAAGGGATTTGATCTCACTGGTCCCAGCTTCCCCAGCTGGAAATGGTAAAAAAAGGAATTACTCCAGACCTGAGATGGGCAGGTACAAACGCTGCGACATGATGGATGAGATTTGCAAGAATCGGCCCATTCCACACTTGCAATTCCCTGTTTTTGAGATGCAGAAGATGAAGAAGAGCCAAATATACTATCTGGGAAGAAAGGGTTACTTTTCAATTGAAAATTAATGCACTGAATTCTGAATTAACATGTGGGATAATTAAAACCATCTTTCCAATGAATTTATTATAGGATATACAAAGCTAATTATAAATTCTCTGTTGTTTAATCCCTTGCAGTTTGCTAATGCAGCGTTGAAATCTCTTTGGCCACACTTGTTTAAATTATTCATTAGACATAGCAACAGTTGTGAACTGTAATTTAAATTGGCATCTCATGAATATTCAATTACTACAATAAACACTGGAATGTTTTACTGCACACTGCTCGATAGTTTGTGCTTGAGCTTGTGTTGACACATTTTTATTAACTCTTTATAAAGGTGTTACCTATTTATGTCACTGATTACAATGAGAATAAAAAGTCCCACTCATAAATATTTGTGTCGTTGTCTTAAGAGAGACGATGTAATTAGGCAAAGCTTCAAAAGTCATAATTAATATTGGGTGGATCTCCTTTCCCTCCTGTTTGCCTGGAGCACGTGGACTGGCACGCTTTCAAAGCCTGGCACATCCAACCATGTCACGGCTTTGGCACTGCAGCCTTTCCAACTGCCCCAGCCAAATTCCAGGGTGACTCCATGGGGTGGCCCCGAGTGATGCTCTACCGGGTATCCCACAGCCCCTGGAGACTCTGGCTGAGCTGGCATCCCAGCCCCCCCTGCTTGCCCTGCTCCCACTGCACAGAACATAGAAATACAGAGATGACTAGAGATACTGTGAGTATTTGCTCTCTGGCCTGCCAAAATTAGGAAATAAAAAAAAATGCAGCTGGCAATAAAATCCCCGTGTGTGGCAGCCTGACGACGCTCTGCAGCACCTTATAGTCTTTTAATGGGACATTTTTAGTAGCAGCCCTAAAAAATAATTCTCAAGTGGCTGTATAATTTGGTGTGGGTTTCTAATTTTAGCCTGAATTCTTTCATTTAAAAGCAAGGTCCCCCTCTGATCAGAGACTGTGAAAACGACGCCGTGGGACTCAATGTCTGCGGCTTTTCAGCAGCACCACATAATGTGGGTTAGTTTAGAAATTAAAATATTCCTCCCTTGCCAACTGCCATCCTGGCAAACAGAGCTGGTGATATGATACTGAAGGTATCAGACTCAGTGATGGAGGTTCAGCTTCCCCTCGAGGCTGTGGAGGGTGGAGAGGTGCAGGGAAACCCCTTGGACTCAAATATACCCTCTTGTGTGCTGACTTTCACCTGCACAGATCAGAGCTGCCAGGTGGGAAATAACAGCTTCTGCAACTCTTGCTTTATTCCCAGAAAAATCAGGATTTTTTTATTATTTCTGAGCAAACAGCCAGCCAGGACTTTCACAGGGACACAACAAACCCCACGGGCTCACTCAAGGGATAATATTGCTGTCCCTCTGTTGTGTGGGGTAATCTTGTTAGCCAAAGGATGAGTAAAAAGGCCAAGCAGTTCATCTCAGCAGGAGATTTTGCTGATTGCTGATGTGACCAGGAGCTGCTGTGTCCCAAGGTGAGCACAGCACTGCAGGGAGAGCTGGTGGAGGGTTCCCATCAGCTCTCCCCTGAGACATCCCCATCAACCCCTCTTGGGTACCAAGAGCAATTTTCCTCTGCCAGAGGGGTGGCAAAGCTAATGAATATTCACAATGTGTTTAAATGCTAATTCCAGATGGATCAGCTGAGCGAATAACTTTTAAAAATGCAGAAGTTTAATGAAAATATTTTTATAAAGTTCTTACTGTGTTGACACATTTTTGTTGGCTTGGGATCATCTGAAGGATTTTAGACCCAGTTTCAAGGAAAGTAACATCCACATGTGCTCCTCCTACTGCACTGTATTCAGATGTTCATAAGCCTGAAATTCATTATACCTCCAGCAGACACCTACAAGTACTTTACACACAGTTTTACTTCTACCAGTGAAGACAGTGGACTACTGCTCACCACCCACAGCTCCACTGGCAATACTCACCCTGCCAAACTCAACACTCAGCCACTGATCCCTGTAAAAGATTTTACACATTAAGGTAATTTTGCAGCCGCACTTTTTTTCCATGATATGCTTCCACCACAGGACTCAACACTCAGTGCGGCATTTGCTTGTTGGAATCGGAATTTGATTCCTCGTGGGGAAGATTATTCCCTCCTCTACTCCCCCATGTGCACGGCATGAACCATCGTCTCCTCTGTGATCTTTGCATTCCTGTTTCCCCCTCCCTGTAGGATAAAAAGCTGGTTTGACACCTCTTAATTATGGCTTTGTTGCTGGCAGTTCATGTGTTCACCTCAACCTTTATTTCCAGTGACACAAAGCATCCAACTGTTCCGCTCCTCTGCTGCGATACCTCTTGTTCCAGATCACCCGCCTGTGAGTCAGCAGAGGGTTGTGCACCCCTTGTACTTCCCCATAAATTAGTAAGTGATACCTTGGCTTGAATTGCAAGGGTCTTTCAGGACTAACCTGTGCATTTTTGTTGGTGTTTCATCAAGCTATTTCTTATGTCCCACAGCTGGCACATCGTTTCAACCTTGCAGTGGAACACAGACAATCATGACACTTTGTACTGCTAATGCCTTTCCTTTTTTTTTGATCCATGAATAATTTTCTTTGCCACTGTAGCAGCTCTCCCAGAATACTAAAAACCACACAGTCTCCTGTAACCATATCAATTCAGCTCTGACGTGAGTCGGAGAGCTGCAGCGCTCCTGGTGATGTCAATGCATGATTCAGACATGCTTTCCTTTATGCTCCCAGATCCAGGGCTCGTTCTGCTTCCCTGAGAAGCGGGGAGCTGGCTTAGCTCCTACAGACTCTGCCATAATTCACCCAGCACTGCAGTTCGCACTCATGCACACTGGAAAATGCCACTTCACTGTGTTTGGCTGGAAGCACTTTCTCCGTGAAAGCCCTGAGGAATGGGATTGGGTAGATCCTTGTATCCAGCAACCCAAATGGGATTGGTCCCCCTCAGATCTCCTCATCTCATAGACAAAGTGAGACTCGTGGCTCGTAGGGCTGCTTCCACCCCAGAATCAGAATCTGCAGGCAGAGGCAGGACAGACAGCCCACTGAAAGTAAAATTGGGTGGGTTTTAAATGTAGGAGAAAGTGGGAAGGAGACTCCTGATTTATGGAAGAAATTAGTTCTTGCTGTTTTAGCAGAGACCAGGTTTTGTGGGCCACTGCCAAGGTTTCCTTTTAAAATTCTCCCTCAACTGCACGGGATTGATGCAAAGTTCAAGGCACCCCTTAGTGCCTCCAGGGCTGCACATGACTGACCTGCTCCTGTTGGTGATAATATCTACCAGGACGTTCTGCTGCTCCTCTAAGCTCTGTGCCTGCACTGACTGTCCCAGAGAGCAGGACACACTCAGTGTATATTCACAGCTCGGGTTTGTATGTCCCCAGAGGTTACCTCACCCCTGAACACACAGTTCTATGTGGCTCACTCACTGCTAAACCACGACACCCATGCAGGGCTGAGCTGCAGCCCCATGGTACAGACGAGGCTCTTGTCTGCCCCAGCCCTTCAGAAACACCAGATGAAGACAGAAAACCTCCCTAGAAGCACAACTGCAGGGTCATGTCCTGCTGCTCTGTCCTTGTGGCCAGTGTTGCAGGGGACTGACGCACCAAGGAATGTCCCTTCCTATGAGGTCCCAGCTGACTGGGAGCTGACAAACGTTGTCCTGGTTTTCTCTGTTTCCATGAAGTACCTTTCTTGTGTATCAGGTGAAGAGGCTGCACACATCAGCCAACCTCTATCTCTCTAACCCCTTCCCTCCTGCATCTCAGCCACTGCTTATCAACTACACCCTCACTGACTGTCCACTGAAGACCAACACTGGTTGCCCACAGTAGGATTTCATTCCCAGCTTCAGCTGCTCCTTGCCATGTTCCAGTCTACTCATGTCTCTTCAGTGTGTTGCAAAGACAGAACACCTTCACTTCCAACTTGAAACTGTTCCTTTCTGCTGAGGAGCTGGGAAAATTAACATCTGTGCAAACACAGGCACCTAAAGTGCGGGCTAACGTGTCTGAGCTGGGGGTCTGCTCCTCCTAAAATCCCTGCAGGGACATTCCATACATCCCAGGGAAGGTATTTCAGACAGGCCCAATGAATTACACTCAAGAAGAGATCCTTACTGTGAAAGAAACCTGGGTGACTCATTCATGCCTACCCTGGGTACCAATCCACAAAGTTGGCTTACTAAGGCGGCATTTTCCACCTTTGCAATGTTTCTAACCAAACAACCAGGCTCAAGGCTTAGTTTTTTAATACTTTTTACTCAACAGTGCAATGCACTTGGGAATCCTGCTCTTGACTTCTTGGATGAAAAACCTGTTTTTTCATAAAGAGATTTTTTTTTCTAAGGACTCTGCAAGCTGCTGTCTCTTAAAGACCTTCCATAACTCAAGAAGAGCTCTGTCTACGTTCTGTCTCTGGTACAATCTCAGGGCAGGGGGTTTCCTCTTCTTTCCTCTGTCTCCATGTTCTTAGCCTTTTTGGCATTGAAGAAGTCACCTAAATGTCTGTTTGTGGCATGACCAGGTGCGCTCAGTTTCCCCGTGGTGGGCAGTTAGATATTGCAGTTTGCAGGCTCTGAGCACCCAGCTCAGTGTCCTTTCTCAATAAAACCAACCCTGCCAAACTCAGAAATACTTGCTGCTCCAAGTATTGGTACCCCATGATAAGTGCCTTGATATCACGTCATGTTTGACTGCTGATCAAAGCACCATCCAGCAGGACCAGCTTCCCGTTCCTCCCAAACAGGTAATCTCACAGCACTGATCCCAAAGGAAAGGGCTCATGGATTCAGGTCCCATGGCCAAACTTAAAAATCCCATGCACAAATCTCAGAAAATCAGAGGCAAGCTCAGGCCTTGTCTGCTTGTCAGCAATGCTGGCTGCACTAATTTCATGCTGAATTCAAAGTGGCTGAGAAATCCACTATGCTCATGTTTAGAGCAAGAGAAAATGTCCTCAAGTTGTATCAGGGGAGGTTCAGGTTGGATACTAGGAAAAATTTCTTCACTGAAAGGGTGGTCAAGCAAGCATTGGAACAGGTTGTCCAAGGAAATGTTGGAATCCCCATCCCTGGAAGTGTTCAAAACCCGTGCAGATGTGGTGCTTAGGGACATGAGTTATTGGTGGGCCTGGCAGTGTCAGATTAATGGTTGGACTCGATGATTTTAGAAGTCTTTTCCAACCTAAATGATTCGATGAAATTCTTGCATTTCTATTCAGTGATAAACACAGGAAAGAAATGAACTAGGAAAAGGTTTCTTAGAGGAAATAGGAAGCCCAACCTTCCTTTAGCTAATGCTGTTTCCCTTAACTTTGGCTTTCAGCTCTTGACAATACTGACACATCTGTATTAGGGGAAATCAAGATCCTAAGGTCTGGTTGCAATATGTATTGATTTTAATGATCCATGTTTTTAAATTACTGCAGGTAATGGACTACAGAGGAGCCATCTTGCTACAGCCATAATTGTAGTTATCCCTCTAATTTTTCCCCAGTGAATCTTCAATGCGAGCTCTAACTGAGGTCCAGTTATTATTATTCCTGGTGTACACAGCACCCAAGTGTGTCAAGTGATCGACTAGGTGTTAAAAATGCTACTGGTCACTTCCTCACACTTATTCACAGTGATCAGATGGCAACAACAATGCAAAGACTGCAAAAACGTAAATACAATGGGATGTGATTTAAAGTTATTGGAAGAAGCCCGTTTCCAACTCCCTGCAGCAACTTCCAGCCAGCTCCACTTGCACCCAGGCATCCTCCAAGGGCAGCTGGATAACGGAATTCAGCATCACCCAGAGGACACAAGAGCAAAAAATCTGGTTGTAATAACTAAAACCTTTGACCAGTTCACGTGCAACAGTAAAAATCAACATGAAATTCACGGGCACCAGCACTTGCAGAGCAGTCCAGAACTTCTCGGTGAATGGCTCCAATAAATCAGCATGGCTGAATTGTTGCTGACTGCACTAAAGTCATTGTACTGTATATGACTTTTCTACTTCAGTGAGAAAGCAAAGCAAAAGGGAATGAAGCAAACTGTCACTCAGGAGAATTCCTGCTCCAACCAACCATTATGGATCAGGAAATCCAAATTGTCAAAGGGGCCTCAGTTTAGTCCTGGATTTTTGAGGTGTAAGACCTAGAGCATCAAATTGAAAGGCAAGGATTGCCACAGACAAGAGTTCTACCGTGCAGACCTGAAGTCAGGGCACAATGGCCGCACAAAATATCCCTTGGAATATCCCTCTGTGTGATCCTAGCGGATTCAGGCTCTATCCCATCAAATTCTTTGGAAATTCACACCAGGGAAGCTCTGTTGGGCCCCATTTCACCAATACTCTGCGACTGCGAGAAGCCAGAGAAAAACTACTTTTAAAAGAAGTCCCACATGCTGGATCTGCAGAATCCCACACAGGAGCCTTTCCACAACCAGCTTAATACTGCAGATATCCCCTGCAAAACGAGTAGCCATGGGGTTAGCAGGGGAAATGTTCACAACCTCATGCTGCTTAGCTACACACACACCTCCCCTGTAAATCAGCAGCGAAATTGCTCTTCCACTTGGCATCAGTACGGCACCCTCATCAGGGCATAATCCTCGGTGCTGAACTTTGGCTTCCAGCCCTTCAGCAATTGGACTTCTGCCTTGTGAAACAGTGTGGCTGTGGCAGGGCTACATATGCTCGATTACAAAAGAAGGGCTTTCAAAATCAGCCGTACCCCAGGTGGGTCGGGGATCACTAATCTGCCTTGCACATTCCCTGACACAGTTTGTAGGGGGTTCCTAGCACAACCAGGGCTCCACCAGCTCAGTCTTTGCTTTTGTGGAAGGATAAAAACCCCCTTTTCTTCTGTCTTTGACTCCACTGTTTGGATTCAATTCTCAGGACAACTCTTGCTTAGATGCTCTGTAGATGCCACAGAGCATCTACTGGGCATCATGGCAGGGCTGAAATTCTGCTGCAACAGGCAGATGATGAAGAAGAAATGACCCCATCAGGAGGATAAAGCTGAGCAAGAAGTGCTGAGTCTTCTCAGCAAGCTGATGGGATGGAGGTAAACGGAGAACTCATAAGTGCAAATATCTCTGTCCTTCAATCTCCTGTGTGGAGGCATTAAAATTAAACTACTTCTTTAGTTACAGCTGCCTGACACCTAAGACATCCCAGAGAGAGCCCTGTAGTGACTTCTAGGGACATGAAGACAATTCTGTGGCCAGCAAATACCTGCTCAATGTCTACAGAAGCTCTGAGCTCCGCAGTGTGGTTCTTTTCTGGACCTTTCTCCAGACCTCCCACATCCCACAGAGAGGTCTCATTGTACCCTCATCTCTGTTATAGGAAAAACAAACCCAAATGTATTTTCTTCTGGGACATCTGCAAGGGAGCAAGGCTGTAGTAACCACAAATCCTATCACGGAATATCCTGACCTGGAAGGGACTCACAAGAATCACCAAAGTCCAACTGCTGGCCCCTCACAGAACAACCCCAAGAACCCCAACATGTACCATCATGAAATGTAAGCTTAAAGAGGAATAGGATTCTCCAAAGAGAGAACTTTTCCAGTACAATACCAAGCAAAATGAAACCAGCTGGCTGTGGAGGCTGAGCAGTGACCTGTCTCACCCTGCTGTGGGAGAAGGCAGGTAGGTACTTTCCACCCCATTATGTCTGCCAAGGCATAGAAATCAAAGCAAAAACTCAGCTTCAGTTGCTGATACCAACTTTGGGCTTTGCAGGGGACAGCTGGGAATGGGATGTGTCCTAGCTATCCCTTTTTTTTCTCTTGCCAGAACTGGATGTTCTCAGTTCAGCTGAACGCGAACATGAAAGTTGACAGGACTCATTTTGAAAGGAAAGCAATTTTCCTGCAGGTAAACGTGCCGCCTCCTCCTCCAGATTAGTGTTAACCAGATGGCCAACTGCCTGTGGACTGCTGCTAAAAAACACAGGCTGAAATAATCAGAGAGTCTCTAGGACAGACACAGAGAACTGATACAGAACTGGAAACAAGCCATGAAAAAGCCCAACCAGCATGAAACTTGGAGCTGCGTGCGGGATTGTCTGCAGAAACCTCCTGGGATGGAGCAGGTGAGTCGGCAATGGCTGGTGGATGTTTTGCACCAAGAACATGAAACCTGTGCTGTGCTAACAACTGGGGACTGGCTCTTCCCAGAGCCCGGTTCTGCACATGCAAACCCAGAAACACAAGAAAAATGCACCTCCAAGGAGATGGTTTGCAAAGGCTGGTCTGTCTCAATGGGTTGGCATCAGCAGGAGCTGGAAAAGAGCACTGGGACAGACCTTCTCTTTGCATTGGAGAAGGTGACATTGATGAGGGACATTAAAAATGTTTCAAGCAAGGAATTATGAATGCTCTGAGGTTTAATTTGGGAATGCGCCCGAATCTTCATGTCTCTGACGAAGAGAAGAGGATCCAGGCTCTGAGTGCAGAGGGAAATGACACCGATCTGGCTCGCACTGCTACAAGCAAGGACAGAAGAGTCAGGATTGATTCAGTCGTTGGTTTTTAACAATGTTTTACTGCAAAATCAGTAGGTGTGAAGTGCTGCCAGAAGCCCAAAGCAGAGATGGTCCAATTCCACCACACCTTCCCCAGGACGAGACACAATACAAGAGAGATGGGACCTGATGCTCCCCAGCTTCAGATTAATTCCAGTCAGAAATCAGCTTTGGCATTATTACATGTACCAACACCTCCTCCTCTCCACCAACATACATTTTAACATCTACTACAGCAGCTTTCCATGTTTTTGGTAGATCCAGAAGCATTTTAAAAAATATCTTTTTGGTGTTTTCATTTTCACTCTCATCAAGTCCCAGTGTTGATCTTGACCTGTGTGGATAAAATTATTCCCTTTTATTGCTCTGAGATTCCAGACCTCAGTGCCCATGCAGTTTCCCAGTCAAGGGACATTCCTGATGTAGCTGTTCTCACTTGTGTATCCTGCATACTGTTATAATTCCAATTATTTTACTTGCCTCCTTCTTTATTAGCCTCCTCTGCCATTGCAGAGGATCTTTTCAGACCCATGATAATTTCTGTTTGTAGTCTTTGAGCCTCTTTTTTTCCTTCCCCTTGCCTGAGATGGGATGGCCAGCACAGGACAGAGAATATAACTCTCCAAACCACCTCCATCCATAACTTTCTCCTGTTCACCCTTTATCCCTGCACAAAGTTTTTTGGGGTGCTTTCTGGCAGTCAATTCAGAGCACTGCAAGCTTTATGACTAGTGAATATTTTTCTCCTCAACATGCATTGATTTCACATTTATCAACACTGAACAAACTGCCTTTGCAATCTTGCACTCCATTTCCCTCCTATGTTTACATCTCTCCAAATTTCCTTTCTCCTGCCCCAAATATGTCCAATTTCTTTGTGTCACCCTCAAATTTTATTCTTCCCTGCCTACCCTCAGCATCGTTAACAAACAATCATAAACAGCAGAGCAGCCAGGGAAACAACACAAGCTTGAGATACCTCCCCAGATCATAAGGTTCATGAGTGTTTAATCATTGCTTTTTGTAGGGTTAGCCAAATAACATAATAAAGGATGTGAGAGACTGGCAAAAAGTGCTTGTCCTGGGTCAGGACAGCCACTCCCTGACTGACCTCGCTCTTTGCTAGTCCCTTTTCTTGTGACAACACCTGAAATTGCCCCCATTTCCTCCACCTCTGCCTCTATCAGCACCAGGAGAAGGCATGTTCCTGCCAGATTTTTGGCTATCCCATCCCTTCCCCTTGCTCTGCTGCCCATTTCCAAAGGGACCAGATGGGTCACTTTTGGGGGAACCTTGTCTAACACAGCCCTGGTGGCAGGAGCACGATGTCCATCAGGGGCTGTCCGTGTTGGTCATTGCACTTTGGACTCTTCTAACCGCAAACTGACAGCCAGGCTTCAGACAAACGGCCCCTCTACTGGCTGCCTGCCCTGGGTGGCTGGAGGAAGGGAGCAGATCCTGCTCCCTCTGACAGCACCGTGGTGTCCTGCCTGCTGCAGGTTACAGGACACCTCGATCCATGATGAGGGATGCCCATGGCAGGAGAGGGAAGTGAGAAGAACAACACTGGCAATTCCCACGGATGTTGAAGGATTGCAGCAATACACCGAGCCCTCCCTTCGCAGGGATCAAACCATTTCCATGGTGGAAACGGACACTTCCTAATGGGATTCTGCAGAGCTGGGAGACAAATGTAACAGCCAGGCAGAGCATTAAGGAATGCTTTCCATCCAGCAGAGCCCGAGTGAAACACTCGGACATATAACATTACCAACTGGCTCGCTGCCATGCATCAGATGCAGAAACATTTTTCTCTTTCTGTGACAAGCTGTATCTGTAGCAATCATTATAATTTCTCTTGACATTGCAACCCACACCTCTCCACAGAGGCAGGACTCAAGTAGCACTCTTCATTTAAATTGTAACTTTGATTTCTCGGGGCTATGGGTATGTGAAGTGGTTCAGCCTGTACCACTCGGGTGGAAGGGAGTGTGGCTGGAGCTGTGTTTGCAGTCTGTGCTTCCCAGGTTAAATCTTCGGGGGGGGGGGGACGGGGGGACGGACGGTGTCAGAATTTGACATCTGGATCCTCCAATATTTGCACTCAAAATGCAGGCAGAGGTTGGGGGTGCTCACTGAAGAAAGAAAATCTGACTCAGGATTCCTGTTGGTGTTCTCCTTTGCTCTCAGGGAGAGAGAGCAAACCCCACTGAGCCCACTGGCAGGAGAAAACTCCTCTGAAAGGGCTGGGATTACAGTTTCTGTTTACCAGCTGAGGAAATCTTACCCACCAACTAGGAATCATCCCTCCCCGTTCCTCAGAGCGCTCAGCCGAGTGGCTGATGTCGCCCTTTGATCCCCTCGTTGCACAACAAAGCCTGTTACAGCCCCATTATTTTTATTGACAACACTTTCTGTTATTGGCCTCTAAAAATGGCTCCCATTTAAATAACACAAAAAAGACTCACTCGACGTGCACATACCTACAGCGGTGAACAGTCATCATAACTTCTACGGCAGAGACAAAAGCCATGGAAATTTCCATGCTTTTTTTGTGCTCTCCCGCCCCGGGCAGGAGCTGGGAACTGCAGTGACAACAGTCACCACAAGGCCCTTCGGGGCTGAAACTTCTGGAAAGGCAACTGAAAGCAAAAAGGTGCAACACGGCACGTGTGTGATTGGAAATGATCCTCGAAGTTACACCCACCCTCCTTGACTGTAAGGAAAATCTGGGGTGATCAGGAACTGCTGGAACATGTGAAGAGGAGGAAGGTGACAGCAATAAGAAAAATATGACTGATGTAAGGGCAATTAAAGATGGGCTGCAACATAGACCAAAACATGCAAGATGGATGGTAAAGAGTTGCCAGACATGCTACTTTGGGTTTTTCCTGTATCAGAGGTGCTGCTGGTTAAAAACTGGCAAAAATGATTTTATTTACAGCTGCTTGATGCACTTCAAAGAAGACTTTATGCTGCATTATGACGTGGGGTGTGGACACATGTGGGAGCACAATGGTGTGGCAGGGGTTATGATACAAATTAAAACCCTTCAATTGCCTTTTGGAGGCTCTTTGCATGGCACAGACCTGCAGCCACCACATCTCCTCATTATTCCCACAGAAATGAGCAAAGAGGGAAGAAGAAGGGACAGCAAATAAGGTGGATATATGGTGCAAGGGATGGACCAGCGGGATGGAGGGAGCTCCACCTCTTTGATAAAACCATCTTCCCTACATTAGACCCTTCTTGTCAGTCTAGAGGTGGCAGTGCAAGCTCAGCTTTGTTTGCACTCCCACTCCAACAGGCATGGAGTAGGAATGGGACGCAGGAGAAGGTGCAGAGACACGTGCCTTGGGGATTATTCCTGCCTGGAAATGACTCTGCTCTCCTGTGTGTGACCCAAACAAAAACAAGTCCTCAGATAATCTGCACCATTGAGTCACATGCACAAAGTAAGGCACAAAGACAGCATTCTGGTGAGGGTGAAAGCAGTTTCTGGTTGATCAGCTGCAAGAGGGCTGAGTATATTCAGCAAGAGGCAAAGGAATCATAGAAAGATTTGGGTTAGAAGGGATCTTAAAGATCAGCTCATTCCCACCCCCTGCCACGGGCAGGGAGACCTTCCACTAGTGCAGGCTGCTTCAAGCCCCGTCCAACCTGGCCTTGGACACTTCCATGAAGGAGGAAGATACTGCAGCTCTTGCACAAACCACATTCCTGTTACCTTCACCTACTGTTTCCAAAGGAGTTGGGATCTCTGAGGTCCAAACAGACCTAACACCACTGTGCCAAAACCAACCAACCTTTAAGCAGAGATGATCTGGCATAATTTATCTCATACTACAATTAAAGGCAAGGCATTTCACAATGCCCCAAATTAGCCAGCATGGACGAGGGTAATCCCAACTCCTTCTGACCATTATCTGCCTGTTCCATCTTTTTATTTTTTCTAATGCTAACTTTTGACACAATTGCCTACATTTTTACAAATTATGACAGGAAGAAAGAAGATGGCAGAGGTGGTACCACAGGACATCAGAGCCCAAGCAGCTGACGAAACCCCTCTGAGGCACCAACCCTGGCTCATGGGCCCAAGGCAACAAATCCTCTCTGAAGAGACGAGGAATCACCCATGTTGTGGCATTCTTTCCCCAGAGCCACATCCCAGATGCCAAAGAAACTCTCTTCCAAATCTCTAGTTCATTTCTCAAAGCATTTGCAGAATTTTCTCCATGTGGACATAATGCATTTTTAACCTCACCCAGGAACACTTGGAAGTGGAACTGTTTGCTAAGAAGGGGAAAAAATGCCACCCTGCAGGACACAACCAACACCTAAAGGGTTGAAACAGGGCTAAGTAACAGGCATGAGTCTGCAAGTCTGTACACTAGACACAAACACATCTGAAGATCAGAAGTGTCTTAAAATGATCCATCCTTTTCCTTGAACATATTTACTCCAGTTATTTGATACTGTTCTGAAAACCTCCTTCATGCCGTGTTCATCTCATCTGCTACTGTAATTCACAGATTTTATTTTCCACTATATTTTTAATTTATATCATGTTTTATTTATACTAGTCTTTCATGAAACCCCAAATTTCAAAACTGACACGACCATTACGCGCATAAAGTAGACTTCTTATTATCAACATGGCAGAGGAGACAAAAAAATGACAGGAATAAATCTTAGGTTTTATGCTGGTGAGACGCTCTGCAAAGTAAGTGACATTTCTCAGCAATACAAATTGTACATTAAAAGATAATTTTCAGAACATGATCCCAGCCGTGGAGCGCCGGCACCATTACGCAAAGCAATATCGAGGCCGCGTTTTAGCAAATGCCGGTTTTATGTCGTACTGCGTTTGGCACTGAGATTGCATCAGGTCTTGTGAGTAGACTTTGGAGTGATTAAATTTGCTGCACACGGAAGCCGGCTTTATTTGGCAAACTGTCAGCACAGCGTAATTGATATTTTAATTACACCACTAATACACACACACGGTGCTCGCTCCTCCTCGGCGTTACGCGAACCGCGCCTTCCAAGTGCCGGTTATGGCCCCAAATGGGTCTGCTCAAACTCAAACTGAAATGCAACGGGTCATATTTGGAACTGCTGGAAAAGGCAAACCAAATTGTGTCCCCAGTGCTTAATGGCAGGTGAGGCAAAGAGCAAACAAGAGGCGTTGTCTCATCTGACATCTGTTCTGGGGGCTCCCTCCCCGTGTGCTTTATGGCTGATAAGGTGGCTCTTGAACTAGTGGGGCTGCCCCGGAGGCAGAGGCTTATCGGAGAGATAGTGACCAACTCAAGGAGAGGAAAGGAAAGATTAAGGGGATGAATTTCTATGGAGCAGTTCAGAGGGGTGAATGCAAGGACTGCCACGTGGCACTCACACGCTGCTTCACTGCGAGCTGCAGTTACACCACCTCAGGATGGCACCTGCTGGCTTCTGACCAAGTGATGAGTAGGGGGAGATAAAGACCCTGTTTGCAGCAGAAAATCAAAAGAGACACAGGCAACAGAGACAATTCTACAGCCAGACTTAAGCACACACATTGGTTCCTGCTGTGCAAGATGCCTCCAGTGTGGTATGATGTGGTGTTGTGGGTAAGAGCACATTTTTTGCTTTCCTGCACCCCCTTGCTCTGGGACACAGAATCCCAGAATGGTTCGGTCTCAAAGGGGCTTCCTGCCAAGGAGCAGTTCTGCTGCGGGGAGGTGGCTATTAAAGGTTTTCAGGAAAAACAGCAGGTTCCCATGTGAGATCCCCACCCTGGCAGGTGACAGTCGCCCTCTCCCAGACCTGGCAGGCCAAGTGACACCTTGCCTTCTTCCTTAACCTTTTTCAGGGAGAAATTCTTGCATTACAAAGCAAGGCTCACATCTGCTTTGCTTCTCAGCTGTCACAACAGTTCCCTTGTGTGAAAGGTGTATCATGACACCTTTCAGGTGTGTATCATCACTTTCTCATATCTCAGAAACAGGATACTCATGGGTGAACCTGGAGACCAACCACAGGAGCATATTGGCAGGAGCTTGGTCCCTCAGGTTCACTCTTCCCATACGCAGCCCAGCCCTCACAAGCTCTGCTGTTATCTGAGCACTCACTGAGCTGGGACCTGAGTGTGATCCACATCACCCCAACTCTCTCCCAGCAGTGCTTGACAAGAGACCACTCAGAAGTATTTGTCTGTATCAGCCATGTGTAAGGTGGGGTTGCTGCTCCACAGAGAGCTTGTACTGGTGCTCACGACGACTGGGAAGATCAGGGAGGGCCTCTCCCACATGAGTAGAGGACGTGTATTCATAGAATCATGGAATGGTTTGAGTTGGATAGGACCTTTAAAAGTCACCGAGTCCAATTCCCTTGCTATGGGCAGGGACACCTTCCATTATCCCAGGTTGCTCCAAGCCCTGTCCAACCTGGCCTTGAACACCTTCAGGGATGGGGCAGCCAGAGATTCTCTGGGCAACCTGTGCCAGGGCCTCCCCACCCTCATTGTAAATAACTTCTTCCTTATATTTGATCTACATCAACCCTCTTTTAGTTTAAAACCATACCCTCTTGTTCTGTTGCAACACACCCTGATAAAAAGTCTGTCCCCATCTTCCCATTAGGCCCTGGAAGGGGCTCCAAGGTCTCCCTGGAGCCTCCTCTTCTCCACGTGAACCACTCCAGCTCTCCCAGCCTGCCTCCAGAGCAGAAGGGCTCTAGCCCTCAGAGCATCTTCGTGGCCTCCTCTGGACTTGTTCCAACAGGTCCATGCCCTTCTTACATTGGGGACCCCAGAGCAGGAGGCAGCTCTGCAGGTGGGGTCTCACCTGAGCAGGGCAGATGGGCAAAACTCCCCCTTCCCCTGCTGCCCACGCTGTGGGATCAGCCCAGCACACGGCCAGGACATGTCCAGCCTCTCGTCCACCAGCACCTTCTCCCAGGGGCTGCTCTCAGTCTGTTCACCCTCCAGCCTTGGAGATTCAGCCTGGAATGATACTATTTGCCCTGACCAAGTACAGCACCAGCACCTGCCCTGCTATTCCCACAGGCATCCACACTCCAGCTCTGCACTTGTACCTCAGCATCTGCAGTTGCTCCGAGAGTGTGGCCAGGAGCAACAGCATTCCTGCTCTCCCCGAGCACAGACAGCCCAGCCACGACAGCTAAAACTTCAGAAAGTACCTCACCACATACGCCCCTTCCTCTGGCAAAGCATGTTTTAAACACATACAAGAACAAGTTACTCTTTGATTGGGAATCTTGTCTCCCAGGTTCCAACCTGGAGTGAAATTTTATGGCCCAGCACTCAAGTTCAGGGGGAGGTGTGGTGGAAAGGGGCTTCCCAGTGAAAATGCCAACAGATACTTAAAGCCAGAAGCATGCATGGGTGTTGCTAAATTAAGCTTGCAAGTAGGTGGGGCAAATGCCTTAAACGAGTTTGTGAAGGTAAAATAACATTCATTAAAAATAGAAAAACAACCGAAAAAATATCCTTTGTATTCAACTTCACACTCGTACATCATAATGTTCCAGTAAAAGCCCATTTTCCCTTGAGATAATAAAAGAATTGAATTTTTCCTTATCGGTCATCTATTTTTCTAGCTAAAGCTATTACTCCCTCTCTGTGGTTGCCAGGCAACAAGAAATATTAATAGCAGCTTTTATTAGCTTAGCTTTAGCAGTGGAGTACCAGAATGAGAAAATGGAAAACATAAATGTGTTACATAAATCTTTCAACCTTTCAGGGTTTGTGTTAGTCTCTGTTTTCATAATGATTTATTGAAGTGATGGTTCATTTATGAGAAAAAGGAGTGTGAAATAAGAAAACGGAACATTACCCTGAAGGACTGTTTGAAAATAAATAATTATAGGAGGTGAAGAAAAGCTGTTTAAAACCATTTTTCTGAGTTTTATAAAATTTAAAAAGACATATTTCTTTCATTTATTGCCTCTGAGAAAAACACTAGCAGGGACTTGCAAACAGGGCTCTGCTTAATACAAAGAACCCTTCATGTAGGGTTGTGTTATTACTATTTTCCACCAAGGGCTCCTGTTTTGGAGTTTAGTTTTTAAATACTGAACTATTAATAAGCAGAAAGCCAAATTAGTCAAAACCTGAAAGCACACAACACAGAATTGACACTGTAAACTTATCTAGGACTGAACCATGGGGAACTCTGCAAAGTTTTTGCTGGTGGTGACCCAACCACTGCTGTTGTTGATATATTTATTTATTCAGGCTCTTTCCAAGAGCATGAACTTGCTCTAAAGGGCACTGCTGCCTGCACATTGCATTGGGATATGGATTATTTCAGAAAACTTATTTTAACGGGCAGTGATTCAAAATTGGTGAACTAATGATGTACTGGAAATATTTGCTGTTCTGCCTACGGAGACCATGGATTTCCAATGACTTAGAGAAAAGATTGGCACATCTTACTGGGCTTTTGGGACAAAATCTAACTGAATATAAAGGAGAAGATTTTACCGTGAGGGTGGTGAGGCCCTGGCACAGGTTGCCCAGAGAAGCTGTGGCTGCCCCATCCCTGGGAACATTGTAGGTCAGGTTGGACGGGGCTTGGAGCACCCTGCTCTAATGGAAGGTGTCCCTGCCCATAGTCTTAGGGTTAGAACTAGATGATCTTAAAAGGCCTCTTCCAACCTAAACCATTCTGGGATTCTGTGATCCTCTACTGGAAATTTCCATGCTTACCAGCCACATCAGTACAGCCACATCCAGCTGTGCTGCCTATCACTGAGTATCACAACTGCCTTCCTAGGGCTGTGCCGGAGAAAAGCTCTGGGATTCCCACTGACTCCACCTCAGGGAAGGCTGGGACATGGGGAGAGACCCACAGAGCCAAGAGAGCTGGCCAGGGGATGGCTTAAACAGCAGTGAAGAACCACATTACGGAAATGCAGAGCTGGTCCATGGGCAGAGCAAAGTGGGCAGAGGCCAGTGGTGTGGAGTGTGCTCTGGAGGATGATAGTGAGGGGTAAGGAAATCCAGAAGTGATGGTGATTTGGGTTTTCCCCATCAGGGCACAGCTGCTGTGCTTGAACAAGGGGCTCCAGCTCCTGACAGCCTGTGGGTGGGCTGGAGGCAGGAGTGGAGGCTGGCACACAGCAAATCCACCTCCACTCTCCAGCTCCCACCCTGCCATGGGAATTTCTGTGCTGATTTAAAATCACTCTGAGTTGGTCACCTCCACAGTGGGAGAAGCAGCCTATCCCTTGCAGAGGCACTGGGAGGCATAATGCAATCTGAGGGTAACGTCAGGACATCCCAGGACAAGAGACATCACAGGGGACAGCAACTAGCACCTGTATTTTCTTTATTTACTTCTGAGCTCTTAAAGAAATTCCAATCCTATTGCTTTCTGGGAGTTAGGACTCACCTCATTCTAGCAGCTTGAGGTTTTTTTCATGAGGATGCCTTAAAAAGAATCCCAAGGCTCAAGTTACATTTTTACAGCAAAAGTCTGACCAATGTCCAAATATTTTACGTGGAATTGCTTGTCATTTGTCACCGTATTCAAACCAAAAGACATGGCAGCCAAGGCAGGAAACAGCTGTGTATGCAAAAACCTGTATGAACTACAGCAAGGAGCAGGAGAGAGGCTCCAGCTCCAGCATTTGCACGAGCAACGTTGGTGCTGGAACAAAGACAAAACCTCCCCAGGTTGAGCTGCCTGCTCTGTGCTCAGCCCCAGACTGGCTTCCCATCACTACCCGTGTGGCAATGAATCCTCTCCTTTTGGAAAGTGTTGGCAGACAAGCCCCTCTCTTGCTGTGGAGGTTTCCTGCTGCGAACACCCATCTGGTGATGGGTGGTGGGTGACTTTAGCAGGGTTGGAGCACGTCGTGTGCCCGGTGCCACCAGAGAGTGACGCCTGACTCACTTCTGGCTTCATGGGGACACCAGCCTGTGAGCTACGGCTTAACAGGCATGTGGGCAGGAGGTAAAGAGTCACAGAACGGTTTGGATTGGAAGGGAACTTAAAGACCATCTCGTTCCACCCCCCCTGATGTGGGCAGGGACACCTTTTATTGGACCATGTTTCTCCAAGCCCCATCCAACCTGGCCTTGGACACTTCCAGGATCCAGGGGCAGCCACAGCTTCTCTGGGCAACCTGTGCCAGGGCCACCCCACCCTCACAGGGAAGGATTCCTTCCCAATATCCCATTTAACCCTGCCTTCTGTCAGTGTGAAGCTCCTTGTCCTGTCCCTCCAGGCCCTCGTCCAAGGTCCATCGCAGCTCCCTTGGAGCCCCTTTAGATACTGCAAGGTGCTACAGGGTATTAACCACACGAGTTTAAAATCTGCTCTCTCTCTCCAGGGTTTTATTGTGTCCTCCTGTGCAAGTGCTGCTCTCTTCAGCACTAACAGGAGCTGTAGCTGTGCTATGGGACTAACTCTGCCATTGTGGGCTGGTGCTGGAGGAAGGGAAGACTCGATCCCCCACCCAAGAGGGGACAGAAGGTGTCACTTTTCAGTGGGAAAAAATGCTTTGGCAGGAGAGTAAGGCAGGATTTCATTCTGACCTAAAACTGCAACACAGCTCCCTCCCTGACCTCCTCCCTTTGCTGTCAGGACCTCTGAAGATGTATTACAGCTCCGAGTGCTTCCACTCAAAGCCAAACAGTTTCAATTCACTATCGGCTTGGAAATTCAGGGTTCACTGGATTTTTTTATTTTCGTGGTAAGGGGCAAACAAATCTTAATGTCTCTATTCTACTTTTACAGCCCACTAAGCCCCCTTCTGATCTTCTCTGGCTCAGTCCTGATTTATCATCACCACGCGGCATTTGTAAAACAGTACCATAAAGTAAGAAAGAGAACATTTCCCAAGGACTACTCCAAAATAAATTATTTCGGACGTAGGGAAGCTGCTTAATAAATCCCCCGATTCCTTTTTCTTTAGGTATTTTAGAAAGTGATTTATAAGTGCAATATCACCTCCAAAAATGAGACAATCAACATGGGATAAAATTATCGTGTTATGAAAATAGGGGTCAGGCAAAGCGGCTGTGCTTTAACATAAACCAGGGAAAAATATTTCAGCTGAAATTGACTCTTTTTGTCTCAGAAATGAATGTTTTAATCACCTAAGAACCCAGAAGCTAACACAGAGCCCTAAGTAATATTTAATGCCATAGAAATATGCCTCTGTTCAATACCGATGGGTAGAACATGATATTTTTCTTAAACACACTAACGATGAAACTTGGAGACTCATCAGGACTTTGGAAAGCCTTGGGATTTTCCTAGACTAAGAGATAATATTCCATTTAAATATTTAAATATCACTACCTTTCAGACCATTATCTAGTCAAGCAATCAACACCAAGTGCTCCCCAGCCAGGCAGGGGCAGCCTCCCAGCCACGCTCTTTAAGTCAAATTAACTCTGTTTGATATCGATGCCGTCCAAAATCAATGATCTTAGAGAGAAACAATGTTGAAACCCAACCACAGGGCTAAATCTGCTAAAGAGGAAATTGGTATTAAACAGCAACAGTGTTAATTCAGTATCACTGTCAAAATCAAGTCACAACGTTTCCTCTGTGCTGCTGATGCAGAAGCGTCCTAAGCTCTAATTAGCCCTGAAGTTTCTTCCCAGAGCTGCACTTTATTTCATTATCCCTGCCTTGTTTATCCCCACAGATGAGTCATTTGAAACTTCCCAAGGTATCCCCTTGCCACAGAGTGAGCCAAGAGGCAATTTGAGCTTGTGAGTGCAAGGAGGGATCTTGTTCCCCTTGAAATCAATAGCACAGCTTTCCCTTCAGGGAGCATCCATGGTCCTCCTGCTGATGCAACTGGGGCCACCCTGGCAGCAGGACACAAGGATGAAGAGAAAGGATGCAGGGATACGGACTCCAGGCTTTGGCTGGTCACACTCCCAAGGGGGATGGAGCACGTGCACTTCGCTTGGTTAAATACACAGAGGAAAACAACTTTCCCCTGCTCTGGAGTGGTTCATGAGGCTCAGGAAGACACCAAACTGGAAACTCAGAATTGAAACCATGTGCATGGCCATGCAGGTGCCTCCTGTCACTGCACCACAGAGCTGACAAACCCCTCAGGCAAACAGCTCATCACCAACACCCTTCCACGCTCAGTCGGCTCATAACACAAAATACAGAGCAGCTTTGATGAAAGACAGTAAGAGGGGAAAGGCACTGACCGTGGGTAGCTGGCTGGAGAGGAGATGACCATCCTGACTCAACATGTTGGAGACCATGATGGCCGGCAGGTCCATGTTCTGGTACGGGTAGGCTGGGATCAGGCTGTTGGGAGGGAGGCTGTGGCACAGGGAGTGATATCCAGTTTCGTGGTCCACCAAGTGCAGGAGGGAAGGGTCGGGGAGATTGGGAGGCGTTATAGGAGGGATCTCGTAGTCCTCGTTTTCATTCTGGCTGTTGTACGTCTGAAATGCGAGAAAGACATTTGGCAACGTGTCACTGCCCCGCTGCTTCGGCAAAGAACGTGATTACTTGTGCAAGAAATACAAAAGCATGTTCCAGTGAGAGTGGTTTTGTTGGAATAAAAAGGGTAACTCTAGCTCTGCACACCAGGTTGTAACTAGGTAGGAGCCAGGGTGCAAGTATGGCAGTGCTGCACCACCATCCATCAGGGAGACTATGGATGCTCACACACCTCAGATCCACTCAGGGTCATCCCCTTGCTCCCCTCATCCCTCTTGCATATCTTTAACTCGCCAAAACCTCGGCAGAAACTTCCATGCCTGTGCCACAGCCAGGCCAGTGGTGTTTGCAGTGCCACAATCATGGAAGAGCTGCTTCCCGACCAGCTGAGGCATTTGTAAGTCAAAGTCTCTCTTTGGGCACCCAGCTCAGCTCTTACAGTACCTACACTTGGTATTTTTAAGAGTTTTTATGAGAACTGAATCTGTAGAAATAACAATTACTTGGGAACAATATTCAAAGAACCGTGGAATGGTTTGGGTTGGAAAGGACCTTAAACCTCACTTAGTTCCAAACCCCCTGCCATGGGCAAGGACACCTTCCCCTAACCAGATTGGTCCAAACCCCATTCAACACTTCCAGATTATTGGGCAACCTGTGCCAGGGCCTCACGACCTTCGTAGTAAAGAATTTTTCCCTAATATCTAATCTTAGTCTTCCCCCTTTCTGTTTAAAGCCATTCCCTCTTAGTCTTCCCCCTTTCTGTTTAAAGCCATTCCCTCTTGTCCTAATTCCTGCTCAGTCCTCAAAAACTCCAGCACAGAAGATACAACCAGGGAAGGAGATTTGCAGCCACAGCCATCACTTGTTAAAAAATCCTTTAAAGGGAGCCTGCATGACTTCACCACACATGGAGATTTGTCCTTCCTTATATCCTCTTCCAAATTTCATCTGGAGAAGTGTTCCCTCACCTCCCCACCAACACTGCCTCAAGGTGACATGAGCACACAGAGATGTTAGTACTCCGTCTGCTCCCCATGTTTTCTGGAGGCTTGTTTACTCCTAAGCCTTCCAATTTATACAAAGAATATGTTATTGCACCTGTGCAATAGTTTTCACTTCAGACAAAAACATATTTGCTTCATAATGTAAGTGTGAATCTATCCAAAATTATTAATTATCAATGCAGAATATAACGAGCCTCTGGCAGAGGAGGTTGATTCTAAACATCTACTGTTTCACATATTATTATAACATATGAAATTCTGATTAGCCATAGTAGTATACATATGGATTTTAAGCTAAATTTCCCTGATCACCTAGTTTCATGGTTGGATTTTGACTTAATACTTGATTTAAGGGCAAAACCCCAGATGTTAAAAAAACACAGTTAAGCACTGTAGGCTTTATTAATCCATCATCCCAGAGCTCACCCTCAGATTCCTGCTCTTCATCACGCCAGAGTGTGGTGTGATAAAATAAAATAAAATAAATAAAATAAAGCTCATATTTAACCAGAACACAGAATTCAGTGGGAGAGGCAGGAGAGAGCAAGGAGGGATCTGTGGGTTGGTGAAAGGGCACTGCCAGGGAGAGCTGTGGCTCTGTGGGGTGTCAGAGCAGGGGGTCGCTCCTGCCTCACCCCAACACTGGGGCTGGTAGCAGCTCGCCCTCTGCTAAGCTGAACCCCACCTCTCCCCTTCCCTCACCCCATTGCAGAAAGAGACAAAGAAAAGGGCTGTTGACACAACAGAAGGACAGGATTACCAGGGGGACCTGGACAAGCTTGGGAAGAATGAGGTTTAACCAGTCGAAGTGCAAGATGCCGCACCCGGGTCAGGTTGATCCAGGCAGGAGCACAGACTGGGAGAGGTGCACACTGGAAGCAGCCCTGTGAGACAAGGGCTTGGGGTGCTGGTGGAGGAAAGGCCACACAGGACCCAGATGTGTGCACCCAAACAGCCCAGAAACCCCCCATGTCCTGGGCTTGTCCCACAGGTTGGGCAGTGGGGTGGGGTGGGGATTCTGCTGCTCTGCCCTGCTCAGGTGAGACCTCACCTGCAGTGCTGCCTCCTGCCCTGGGGTCCTCAGCACAGGAAGGATGTGGAGCTCCTGGATCAAGTCCAGAGGAGACAACAAAGATGCTCTGAGGGATGGAGCCAGGCTGGGAGGGCTGGAGGTGTTCACCCTGGGGAAGAGAAGATTCCAGGGAGCCCTTAGCTCCTTCAAGTGCTTAAAGGGGCTCCAAGAGAGCTGAAGAGGGACTTTGGACAAGGGCCTGGAAGGACAGGACAAGGGGAATGGCTTCCCACTGTCAGACAGCAGGGTTAGATGGGATACTGGGCAGAAATTCCTCCCTGTGAGAGTGGTGAGGCCCTGGCACAGGTTGCCCAGAGAAGCTGTGGCTGCCCCATCCCTGGAAGTGTCCAAGGCCAGGTTGGATGGGACTTGGAGCAACCTGGGATAGTAGAAGGTGTCCCTGCCCATCGCAGGGGGTTGGAACAAGATGGTCTTTAAGTTCCCTTCCAACTCAAACCATTTGATGATTCAAGAGCAGCTACTGCCTATCGGACCAGAACCTTCATGTTCACCTGCGAGTCCCATCAGCTGTAGGGAAACAAGAGCATGCCAGAAACACAAGACAGAGCCTGGGTCCTGATAGCTCTGTACCAACTGTTATTGTTCAGGGGAAATTCAAGTCCAGCTATTTTTCCAGCCAGCTTCTGTCTAACAGCGTTATAGAGAGAAGGCAGCAGGCTGAGGGGAACAACAGCAGACAGATAGATCCCATTTAATACGTCTGGTAGCAAGGTTTCCATTTGGGCTGTGCTCCTCGAGGTACACCGATTCTTTCCCAGTTATTTAAGAGGATTTCACTCCATGCTTTACAGAAAGGGATTTAAATAAATCATCACACAGCAAACTTGTTCCTCCAACTGGTTTATTTTGGTATCAGGTATATAAGCAAGTGGCTTTGCTGTGCTTAACTAAATTATGTAAAACCCACTCAAAGTTTCCTAAAGCTCTCTTCAAAACTATGAGTTCCTTGTGTTGCTGCAGAGCAGCTCACCCAAGGGCTTTGAGGTGGTTTTGCAGGGAGTGCCAAGCGGCCCGTTGCCCTGCTCACCCCCTGGCACGTTTCTGCCTCTGTTCTGTTCAACCCAGGGGGAAAAAAAAAAAGAGAAAGAAAAAAGACCTGTTTAAATCACAAAGCTTTCCAAACAGCTACAGCATTTTTGCAGACGTATCGAAATTACAATCAAAGCTGTACACAATCAAAATCAGATTAGACAATATCCAATCAACATAATCAGACTTGGCGCCTGCCAGCTTTCACACCCTGTCGCTACCGACAGCTTTCCAAAGCAAGCCGCCTTCACTCTATATGTGTTTTAAATAGATGGCTAGAAAGATAAGGCAGGGAGATGAGACAGATAGGCACTTGGAAGGTTGGGGAAAGGGAGTGATTTATTGTCACACACAGTGCCTACTGACATGGTCAAGATGATGCCTCCACCCCCACGAAGGGTGGTCTCACAAAGCCACCCCTCAAGCCCTCCTGCAGTAACACCCAACTCTCCCTTCCTCCACCATGTGGACCACGCAGCAGATTATATTTCCCATTCTTATGTTAATTTGAATTAAACAGCCAATTATACGTTATAAGAATACATTACAAATTAGATTAGTGAGCTGGTCTGAACCCATTCATCCCACCAGGACTACAAATGTGACTGCAGAGCAGCTCGTGGCTGCTGAATGGCTGCCCAGCACGGGGCACAAAAAAGCATGGGAGATCTGGGATTTTCCACTGTCAAACAGATGACAGTTGTTGTGATTACACATTATTCCTCTTCAAATTAAAACACTGAGATCAGCTGAAACAACAGGCCTCTTCTTGCAAAGCCTCTCACGGCTCGCGCTGCAGGACACATGGCTGGTACTTGGAGTGGCAACCCCCTGCCTCAGCCTGGAGAGGGATGCAGATACAGGATGGAGCCAAGAACCTCCAAGAGAGGGGGCAGTGCCCCTTTTCTGAGTCCCTCCTTGCCTTCAGGCTCCTGAGCAGCTCTGTGCCCCAGCTAGAGGGGCTGTGTAGGACCAAATTGCCCTGAGCGTTATCATAGAACCATAAAATGGTTTGGGTTGGAAGGGATCTTAAAAATCATCTCATTCCAACGCTCCTGCCATGGGCAGGGACACCTTCCACTATCCCACGTTGCTTCAAGCCCTATCCAACATAGCCTTGGACACTTCCAGGAATGGGGCAGACACAGCTTCTCTGGGCAACCTGTGCCAGGGCCTCATACCCTTGGTTAGGCCCCATCCTTGCCCAACAATGGCATGGGATGGCATTGCAGCAGGCACACCAACCTCCAACACCAGCAAAATTATATTTTAAAACAATTTCTCCTTCTTAAAATCCAAATTTGAATGTGCTCCCTAGACCATCTCCATCCACCTGCAGATTCAGCATCAGAGCACAAAGGAGTGGGGGGGAGGTCTTGTGAGGAGACTTTACTGGAAAGAAAGGCTCTGGTTCCTGGCAAGGTGACACCCAGTCCATGTCCAGGAGCAAGAGGAGGCAGAACAGCTAACCAAGTTACTGGCTGCTCCCTCACAGCTCATAGCACAGGGCTGGAGACACGCTATTCCAAACCTTTGAGAGGAAAGTCTGAATTCCTAAACCTCATGTAAGAGAACGGGGTGACTTGCACAGCCAGGTCCCCTTGCTGAACTGCTGGGGCACAACCTGTGCTCCTAAGCACCATCATGTCTTGGAGACAGCTCAGTGTGGCCTCCTGCCAGTGCTGCTCCCCACCACAGAGACAATGTGCCCAGATCTCCTGGATTTGCCTCACTCCTTGATGCTTTTCAGAAGAGGTAGAGAGAGATGGACAGGAGGCACCCCAAATCCCCAGAACCTGCAGAAGAAAGCTCTCAGGCAGGAGGCAGCTTTGGGGACTGGTCTGTTGATGGGAAGTGGTTCATCTTTGCTGCAAACATGGAGCACATCCGTGAGTTATCCTTATGCCCTGGGTGTCCCTCACCTCTGCTCTAGGAGATGGGCACTGTGACCCAGCACACCCTCTGCCATAGGACTAAAACCACACTTGGTGTTGCTGCTGCTTCATCTTCTCCTCCTGCGCTGCATCTCCTCCTGAACTCAAATAAAGCCAAGCCTTGGCAAATTCCCACCGGTCACCCCCTTAAAAAACCTCCCTGATCCTGGGGGAGCGCTCCCAGGAACCGCAGTGAAGAGAAGGCAGGTTTAGATCCATTTCCCCAATCCCTGTGCAGCACCCAAGGGCTCCACACATTCACCTGGTCTGAGACCAAGGGATGTCCAGACATCTTAATGCTGTGCAGCTCTGGAGGAACCAGCTGTGCCCCAGCCAAAGGCACAGCCACGCTCTAAAAAGACACTACGAATCTGCATGCAAGTGACTTGGGAGAGAGTGACTAGTGTTGAGCATTTCTATAAATGAAGCCTTTAGCTTTCTCCTGCCCAGGCAGCATCATGTCTGCACTGCACACTGGTATTAATCACAGAGGACATGACTCGACCAAGGATCTGGGAAACCATTCTCCTCCTTGGCAGAATGGCAAATGTCCAGTGACCCCAATTCTCCACTGAGTCATGTTCTGTGTGATTATCTGTGAGGATCCAGGAGTTGCACCCAAGCATTGATTCAGAGAAATATTACTCCCAGTGAGAAGGATAAAGATTTGTAGTATTATTGCAGGCAAATATTTGCCCTGTCAAATAACATTCAACAGTAAATATGAGCCTAAGAGAGAACATTTGTTCTTGGTAAGGTACAAGGAAATACGTAGGTTTGCGTGATCTATCCAGATGACACAAACCATCACAGACCTGGCACCATCTCTCATCTACTAACTGGGTATTTCCTGAAGCCAATGCAAAACCTCACTGTGTCCCTCTTGACACTCCAGAGATGAGATGGGCTAAACAGACACAAACCAGCCTGGCAGGGAAAACATTGCGGTTTGTGAGGCTGAGAAGTGTGACCAAGGACTAGGGTTTGAGCTCCTGGTGTGTACAGATACCATCAAGGAGATGGAGTTTATGGGGTCCCCATGCTATTCCATGAGCAGTGATGGCAATCCCCACAACCCTCAGCAGCACCCCAATCCCAGGGCTGAGGGTTGTGGCAGGGAGAGTGCTCTCCCACTGGCACCACATGCTCTACCAGCACAGCTTGCGAAGGGGATGAAGAAAACCAGCCAGGTGGATTTGGGGGTATCTCGATCCTACCAAAGCTGGACGATGCATCAGATCACACCAGAAGCCAGAAAAGCACATGGATGGCTTTGTCCTACACACACATTCCCTGTTTCTCTTACACACACCTAAAAGATTCACCTTGTGCCACATCAGCTGCAGGGCACATCAGGTTGACAGAGGACCTTGGGCCATATAAAGAGGAAAAGAGTCCAAACACAATGAAAAGTTAAGACTGAAGCTTCGTGAAGACCAACTACCACATTTCCTTAAATGCCTCCAAGCTCCTCTCCTACCACACATTACTCACACAGGCACAGTCATATTTGCAAGAAGGGGATTTTGATACATTTTTCCAGAATGGGAACCATGGAGGTTTTGTGTTCATTCAAGGCACTGAAGCCACAGGGACAGAACTGTTAGTGGAGGTGGAAGGAGAAAGTGGGAATCCCTCGGACATTGCAAACTCCAGCAAAATGCTCTGGGGCCAGCAAGGCAAGTGGAGGGGAGCTCCCTGTAGGGTGACCCATGGGGGCTGTGGGCAAAGGTAGGGACCCCTTTGGCACCCCTCCTCCAGGCAGGGATGCCAGAGGGCTCATGTTCACACCTGTGATTCCCCAAGCCCCGTGCCAAGAAGTGAAGCAGCACTGATTTTCCGCGTCAGCAGCTCTGGGTCTTAGGAATGGAAATTGATTTGCCTCATCCTTGCACACAGAGTCCGGAGTGCGAATAGCAGGGCCAATGAATTATGTGGGTAGAGGTGGATAAATACTGTAAAGAAGTATTTATTAACAGTCAGTCACATACAATCTACAAATTGTCTTTGAAGTGTTCCCGGTCCCTGTTACATTAATTTTCACATGCTCGGGTTTTTTACTATGGGAATGCAGTTGAAAAGAGAAAAAGGAGTTCTTGCATGAACACAAAATGTACCTTGGAAGGGCCTGCACAATATTCAGGAAGAGCAGAGGCAGAAGCGGTGATGGTCCTGCTCCATGTCCTCAGACACAGCCCAACAGGGCTTCTTGGCACTCGTGATGTGAAACACGTGGGAACAATGCTGCTGCATCCCCTCCCACATCACTAAAAGCCCACAGTGAGGTTTGATATTGTCCAAGCTGCCACTGACCTGCATCACCACTTCACCAAAAAAAAAAAAAAAGCTAAAAATAATGGAGTCCTGTGAACAATTTATAGCAAAAGAAATCAGCCCTATTGTAGGCTTTCAAAAAAGCTCCTAACTTCCTCTACTTTCTTTTTTTTTTAATCAGTATCTTATCCAGAACTGGAATCCTGTCAAGAATAGTGGATAGCAGAGAACTATAACTTCTTATTATGTGTATGGTGATTTTATGAATTCAGTGGGGAATGAAATGCAATTTTGTCAGACTTGTCTGTGTTCATAATGACCAAGTCAAATTAATCATCGTGGATAATACTCCTGTGTCAGCCATTCAAGAGATTTTTTAATAGAATTTTTGTGATTCATGTCTTGCAGTACATCAGATCTGTAGTAATGCAGGCACTTCTAAAAATCAGTGCAATTATGGCTTCTTGTTGGCCTGTCATTTTCCTGGAATAAAAATGTCTCTGCAGAAGTCATATACTGTACATAAACCAAAATGGAAAACAAAAATATAGTTACAATTAGGCTTGATTTTTTCTAAAGATTTAATATCTTTTTGAGGCTATTATTTATAGGCAATATATAAAGCTACACTGCACGATGCTGAAGATGGACTGGTTTATCACAACACATACCAATTTTATCCTGGTTGTCATTCCTGCTTTGATTGCCCTGTGAGTTAGTGGTTTTTGCTGGCATGGAAATGACTACCCCATAGAACAAACAGGGCATAGGTAATGGGTTTGCAGTCAAATTACTGTGTTTATTAAAAACGTATCCAGGAAAGCCCACTCAGATCCCAAAGGGCTCTTGTTCAGGAAAATCTCTGGTTCAAGAAAAGGTTATGGTTTCCATAACGGCAGATAGACATGCATGGAGCAGCAGTGCAGCAGGCAATGGTATACAAAGGATTAGTAATGCTGCATTTATCCTTCTGAGGGAAGAGAGATAGACTTCTAACTCCCCAGTGACATAGGCAAAAATGAGTTTTGGAAGTGGATAGCCCCGGAAATAAAGAGGAAGAAAAATGTGATCAGGTATCTCAGCCTTTCCTTCTTTCACAGCAAGGCAGCAACTGACTCGTAGGAGAGGACAGGGCAGGACCCTCTCAGACACCCAGCATGTCCCAGAGGGAGGTCCAAGTGAACCTGCTGGACCAACTGTCCCTCCAGAACCACCTTCTCGTGCCACCAGGTACAACCTGGAGGGAAAAGATCTCTAAACCACTTGCAGGAGGAATGGAAACCCACAACTGCATATTGTCCTCCCCAGAACTGAAGACCTACTTAACCAACCAGATCAGCAGATTGTCAACATGCTGCCCCAAAAATTGGCCAAAGCTTGCCAGCATTCTGGGGGAAGAGAGAAAAATCCCAGAGAACAGAACAATTCACCCCATCCTTTCACCTGCCTCATGTGGTTTTATGGTCCTTTCCCCTCCTTGCATCTCTATTAAGCTTTTGACATCAATGTTTAGCAGCAGGGACATCACCAGGTACAAAACATGCCCAAAAGTAGACTTGCTGTTGTTACTTCTCCAAAATGCCATTTTCACCAGGCAGAGCATGTCCAGGCAACACCTTCCTCTGCCCTGATCCATGCTGGGATATTCACATTATGGAACACATGGAGCTGTTACATCTGAACCCCCCAACCTCCAGCTCAGGAGGTTCAACTCTGTATGACAACACCATGTCCCTCCAACAAAGACCTTCCACTTCCAAATAAGCAGATCACAGAATCCCAGAATGGTTTGAGTCAGAAGGGACCATAAAGATCATCTTGTTCCAAGCCCCTGTCATGGCCAGGGACACCTTCCACTAGACCAGGTTGGTCCAAGCCTCGTCCAACTGGGACAGTACGGCTCAAAGTCTGCTGACAGTGTTTTAGAAGCTTTCAACATTGGTTTACATAAATATCAGCAATAACCAGAGCTCCTGAAATCCCTTTGTTGTATCTCCATATGCAGGGCCAGGGGCTGTGAGGCCCGTTTGATGCACAGTTGCTCCTGGATTACCCGTAGTAATATCTAATTTCATCTATTTTTAAGATACCTACCCACACTGACAAGAGGACTGTTTCATTTCACTGTGGGTTTTTTTTGTGGCTGTTCTTCCCCAGTCTCTCAAAGTGAACGTGGCAGCACTCCAGGGAAAGCCAGGAGATGTGCAAGCTCTGCTGCACGGTGGCAAAGAGCAGCCTCTGTCATCTGCCTCACAATCAGCCTCCTTAAAATTGTTTATAATGATTTTTGCCTGGTTTTAAAATGTATTAAAGGGTCTGTACACCCAGTGAGACAGGAGCCAATGGGATCTAAAATTAGACTGACTAGGCCAGACACATACAAATTCTTTTCTTTCCTCATATCTTGCCTGGAAGTGAATACAAGGAATATCATATTCTACTCAAGAACATCACGCATTTCAGGGAATTATTTGAGTACAGGTTTTACATAATTGCCTTCTTTTGTCTCATGGCACACTGAACTTGCATAATAAGCTCAGTGCACTCACAGCAATCCATTGTTGGGCTGGATGGATTTGGTGGTGTGTGTTGAGCCCAGGGTATGTTACACAATGATGTATAATGCACTGTAAGCAGGTCAGGAGATAAGACGGCCTGAAAACAGTAATGGAGCTCAGGCAAGGAAAAATTAGTGAAAAGCACTCTAAGAAATTAATTCAACCCCCCCCCTCAGTCAAGCCAGAAGGACCCAGAGCAGGAAGGAAACTACACTCTGTACCATGCTTGCCCCCTTTCAGATTTTGTCTTGGAGTATTTCCCTTATGCTCCAAACTGAAGGTGTGGGGTTAAGGGGTTAAAAAAACCTGTTTGAGCCACACTTTGCATGGATGCTTTGTTTGCACCAAATTTTTCAGTTTCATCTCAAAGGACAAGTCCTACTCATAGTACTTGGCCACCACAGCCATGCCCTGTGCCATGGGTGTTCTGGCAAACGTCCCTTTACTGGGAGGTCTGCAGCAAGATGCTCCAGCAAAGCCACAATGGCAACACAATCCATCTATAACCCAGAGTTTTTTCTCCCACAAGTCCCTGGGTTTTTTGTTTGTTTGGTTTGTGTGTGTGTGTAGGTTTTTTTTGTTTGTTTGTTTGTGTTTGTTATTATTTTGCTTTTTGTTTGGCTTTTGTTTTGTTTGTTTTGTTTTGGGTTTTAATGTTTGGGTTTGTTTGATTGATTGTTTTTTTAAAAGTTCTCCTCTTCTCACCAAACATAAATTTTGAACTTGAAGCCCTGTGCAGTCCTTGCACACCTGCAGCCACGACGACTGGCATGCACAAGGCATGAGATACACACCTGTCCACCTGAGAACACTCCATCACATGCTTGAAAAGGGGGCAAAAACCTTCATTTTTTTCCTAAATGGCCTTATACCACCCCTCGTTTGCTCCCATCACTACACAGATTCACCATCTTCCCACACAGAATCAAAGGGCTTAACCCCAGGTTTTCCTTACAGCGCTCCAAGGAAACTCCACAGCACTCGGAGTGTTGGTCCTGTTTATGGTCCCAGTCCAAAGCTACAAAGGCAGAGCAAAGAGCAGTAACAGCTTGGTACCCTCACCTGGAAAGCAAGGGCATGAGCCAGGTTAAATCATCACAACCTGGGTCAGACCTGGTACATTTGCTGAATTTCTTGTTATTTCGCATTGCCATCAAAGCCCAAAGCATCTCTCACAACAAATGTACTCGGCTTTGAGCCCTCACGCTTCCCAAGTCAGACCTGGGACCCCCAAAAAGCAAACCGAGAAGAAAATTATATATGCTAAAACCTAAAAAAGTAATAAACCCCAGCCAGAAGCAGACCCCCTCCCTCCCCTTTGCCCAGGTTTGACGTGTCTGATTAGCACGAGGAAGGCAGAGATGAGGGGATGGCTTGCATAATGTGGTGCAATCCAGCACCTCCCCCAGGGTGCCCAGCTGCTGCAGAAGCAATTTCACAGCTCATCATCCATTATGAGATTAAAATAATTTTTTTTTTCCTCCCGTGAAGTATTAATAAATTGCGCAGGCAGACCAGAGTTAGTGCCATTTACACAAATGGTAGTGAATCACCCACCTAGTTATTTCTTAATGGATTGAGTATCTGTGTTCCTCCTTACCCTGTAATTTAAAAACCTAAATACACAAACCTGTTTATTTGTCTCATCAGGCCCTGAGCCAGCACTTATTGAGCCTGGGGATAGAGGGACAAAGGCAGAGCTGCTGCTTCGCCTGGACCTGCCCCAGCACTTTACAAGGGAACAATACCAAAACATCCACGTCCATCAATAGGAAAGCGGAAATGCACCACAAAAAAACCCAAGCTCACGTGGAAATCCCTCCCAGAATTCACTTACTCTCCCTTCTGGGGGCAAAACTCACTGAGGCACTGCTGATGTAATGCAGCCTTCTTGGTACATGAGTGAAGATGTAAAGCTGTAGTCAGAGCACCACTAATGGCTCTTTGAACATCCCTGCTTTATTATGGTATCAAACGAAGCAAGCATGTTTAATGTTTAAACTTCCAAAAACAAATGCCTTCAGCAAATATATTTTATGTATTTATTCAGTGCTTCTTAAGCGCCTGTCGCCTCAGCATCTGAGGTGCTGTTTACCTCTCTTTTTTTTAATATTTATTTTATTAAAATTAAGAACATATCAATGCTTTGTAAAATGCCACCTTCTTCCCTCCCCTCCCTCCTCTTTATGCCCAAGAGCAGCTTGAAATTCTTTACCCATCCATCCACTACAAAACATTTCAGACTGCCAGGAAGTTGCCGAAATGGGAAAAGGAAATTAACTGAAATCACCAGTGCAATACATCAGTTTCCCACGTTATCCCGAAGACCCTCAGCCCTAGAATCTGGCTCTGGCACAGGGGAGAAGTGCCAAAGCCAGATACCTCTGAGATGAGAAGGAAGATCATCTACCCAGTTCCAATCTCAGTGACTGTGTTTGGTTGGCCCAGGGAGGCAAGACTCCCTCATGGGATTGGGATGTCTTTACTCCTTACAGGCCCTAAATATGTAGAGCTCATCAACGTGCCAGCCAGAGAATCCTGGAATTATAGGATCACTAAGGTTGGAAAAGACCTCCAAGATCACCAAGTCCAAACTTTGAATACCACGCCCACTAAATCCGGTCCTCCCAGTGCATCAGATGGTCAAGGTAAGAGAAGCTGTGGCTGCCCCATCCCTGGAAGTGTTCCAGGCCAGGTTTGATGGGACTTGGAGCAACCTGGGCTAGTGGAAGGCGTGGAACAAGATGGTCTTTAAGGTTCCTTCCAACCCAAACCATTCCATGATTCTCTGATAACCACCCAGGATCTCTCTCTACCTCCTTTGCATTTACTGAGTTCCCAAATGCCAGAATTACGACTCTTCCTCCACAACTGCCAAGAATTTTACTCTTTTCCTCACTTATTCCAAGCAGGAGCTGTCATGTTACAGGAGCACAGAGGTGCTGGGCTGTTAGGGAAAGCAGGAAGCACCAAGAGACTTGTGACAAAATTGTGAGAACTGAAACACAGTGCAGAGCCAAGTACCCAAAGCCCCAGTGTAGGTGTGAAAATCTCAGCCTTAAGCTTCCAATACAGGAATTTTGGGAAACAAACAGATTTTATCTTTAACAATTTTAACAAGTTTGTTGTGTTTGTTTTTTTTTTTTTCCTTTATTAAGGCCAGGCTTATGTATGGCATCTCAAAAAGGCAGGAACACAGACACTGATGTGGGGGGATCATCTATGTCCTAAATCACAGATACTCATCAAATTCCTTCTAAAGCATTAAGCAATCTGGACAAAATGAGCAGTGAGAGTAGGAACTGTCCTTTCACAAGGAAGGCAAAAAAGAAAACCATTACATTAACGATCAAATTAGCAATGTTTTCCTAAAGTAATGACAAATTTCCATCTGGAAAAACAGCCAAGACATCAATCTGCTGGTCACAGCCAGGAGCCTGTAGCAGGAACCATGGCTGGTGGTGAGAAAGGACCATTGTAGGCACTGACAGCTCTAGAGGTCATGGACAGCATTTGTGGACAGAGGCAATACCTTTGCAGAGGAGATGAAGGTGCCAGAGGGCTCACATCAACACTAGCACAACCTCCATCACGTGACCACAAGACCCAACCCAACATGCAAGGCATGAAGGAGGCAGAGAAAACCAACCCCAACCAGCTGGAAACCAAACCAACTGAAACACTTTATTCTCTAAGCTGGAGAGGATTTTCTATTATTTTTACTAGTTTACAATACACCAGGTAGAACCTGAAAGATTCCAAGGGAAAAGGGTAGAAGTGGAAGAGCCAAAATGAGAGGGAGAGATGCTGATGGAGAGGCAGGGTAGGCTCTGAGCACAACAGGGTCACAGGTAACAAAGCCAAAATTCACATTTTTCCAGTGTATTCAAGGGCTGCATTTGCCAGCTTTCAAATCCCACCCCACATGAAGCCTAGATAATTCCATAAACCTGTGACAATCCAGAGCCAAGTGCTTCTGTTGCTAATACTGGCACCAAACTGGGCATCTCCAGAGTCCCAGCTGGTGCTGTCAAAAAGTATCAGCCCAGTTTGGCCCCAAATACGATCAAAATGGGACAGATCCTTTCAAAGAAGATCACTAGAGAGGCTTGGCCTCAAACTAAGCTGTATCAGCTTTTACCATCCCTTTTACCATCCCTTTTCTCCGTATCAAATAACAGGAATCTCTTTCCAGACTGGAACAGAGTGAGACAGAAGTCAGAAACCAAAGATTGCAGGGGCAAAAGGAAAATCACACAAGTAGAAGAAAAGAGCTCTCTCCACCAGGGATGTTGCAGCATCCCTTGATGCAGAAATCTGGAAACCAGGGCAGGCAGAGCTACGCTGCGTGTTCCAATTGCAGTACTTCAAAAATTAAACACCATCACATGAGCTGCTCAAAGAGCTCCAGAGTTTGCTGTGCTTTACAGAGCAGCTTTTCTTTTTTTGATCACCAGCATCTCTGTGTGAGCATGAGAAATTAATTCCTGAACTTGCATTTCAAGTGCCCAATAACTTGCTCTTGATACCTGTCTGGGTTCCCAGGCTTGCAGAACCCCAACCTTCAAGAAGAAGAACATGACCTGCTACTACCTTGTGCCCCATCTACTTGCAAAAGTGATGGGCATCCCTCTCTAGCTTGGAAACAAGCACCTTTTGAGTATTTGCTGCCAAAATTCACCAGGAATTCCTGAAGCCTGGGAAAAAAAGGCTCCTCAGGAGAAAAGAAGGCCCCATGGGGAGCCTGAGCTCTCAGTGCCACGTAGGTGTGTGGTTTTGTTTAGAAGTCATCTGGAATTCTTAAAATAAGATTGCTAAATTGTCTTCCAGAGACTGATGGCTTTTCTTTTTTTTCCCCCTCCCTTAATAAACTTCCAGGGGTATCTTTATTGTTATGTCTAATTTTAGCAAAAACTAACATTTCCTGAGATTCAATTTCTCTCATAATTGTTGGAAGGAAACTAAATTGTCTGCTGTAAACATTCACTGTATTGTGTGAAAAGTATCTTTATTACAGCCCACTGGGAATACTAATAAAATTCCCAATCCTAGCCCTTCCTCACTATTTTTTTTCTTTAAGCTCACTCTTTTCTCTTATATACCCATTAGTGTCAGTTCAAACATTCTGCAGGCAAGATATGAGAACTTAAAATATATTATTTAACAATCAAGGGTAGAATAAAGACTTGTGAGCAGTAAGATCCTTTCTGCCTTTTCTTTCCATGCTCTCTATAACAGAAAATGAGGATGGCTATTCCATTTGTCTGTGTGCGTGCTTGGAGTTGATGAAAAAAAATCTCATTAGTTTAGTCTGACACATACTCAATAGAGTATATGTAATTTTTTTTTTTCATTTTATTCTACAGCTGCAAAATGATACTAAAATTTCATCAGATTGGAATGAAAACTATGGTCTTGGAACATTTCCCTTTAAGGGTCTTATATTTATTCAGAATTCATGAATCATTTTCCAGTAATACAACTATAATTATTCTTAAAGTGTTATGTTTGAAGGTTTAATATGAAATACTTGCAAAAAGCTCTTTTTCACTTTGATAGTTTGTAATCTTCATGGTAATCAGATCAGTTGGCTCCTTCACACAGCAGCCAGGAAAATGCAATTTAATATGAATCTCATACTCTTCACTCATGTTTTAATTAAAGTAATAAAAGCCAAGTCATATTTTGCCCTTTACAGTGTACACAGATGTATAGACCTGAGCTATACAGCATCACATCTGGCACTTTTGATGGCTGCTGATGGATTTGCTGGATTTGAGACAAATCTAAGTCAGGCTTGCTCCGAGGCTGCTGATCATGGAAGTAGAGTGTCACTGCTGGGTGAGACCCAGCAGGGTCCTCAGCAGAACTGTGATACAGGAGATGGAGCATGGACCAAAGGAGGAACTCTGGGTCACGCCAGCAGGAGCTGAGGCTGCTGTGATGACCATCCTTCAGCTGGGATCCAATGCCAGAGCACACAGCCTTGTCAAAGACTAGTGCATCCCTAACTGCCTCTGATTTCTGGTTCCCATTGCAGCTCTGACTGGCCTGGCCTGGTGTGTCATCTGAGAGGGAAAGATCTAAATCTTCCTTGAGGGAGCAGAAGCACAAAGGACTGGCAGCATGCTGTTCCCAACCAGTTTGGGTCCCTGCTCTGCCCATCCTCAGGAGCGAGGAGGCGGCAGAGTGACTGCCTGACTCTGAGTGTCAGGGGCTGCAGGGCTGCACTCGGGACACACATCATCCTCCAGGACCTGCAGAGCCCTGAGATCACAGACTCACAGCATCATTCAGCTCGGAAAAGACCTCCAAGACCACTGAGTCCACCCTGTGCCTGATCCCCGCCTTGTCCCCCAGCCCAGAGCACTGAGTGCCATATCCAGTCATTCCTTGGACACCTCCTGGGTGGGAACTCCACCACCTCCCTGGGCAGCCCCTTCCAATGCCTGACAACCCTTTCTATGAAGAAATTCCTCCTGATGTCCAACATGAGCTTTTCCTTGCACAGCTTGAGGACATTTCCTCTGGTTCTGTCCCTTGTTCCCTTGGGAGCAGCACCCGACTTCCCCCCGGCTCCCCCCTCCTGTCAGGGAGTTGAAAAGAGCACGAAAGTGCCCCCTGAGCCTCCATTTCTCCAGGCTGAGCCCCCCCAGCTCCCTCAGCTGCTCCTGCTGCTCCAGCCCCTTTCCCAGCTCTGTTCCCTTCCCTGCACACGCTCCAGCCCCTCAATGTCTTTCCTGTCCTGAGGTGCCCAGAACCGGACACAGGACTTGAGGAGCCTCACCAGTGCCAGGCACAGAGGGACAATCACTGCCCTAGTCCTGCTGGCCATGCTATGGATGATCCAGAAGCTCTGCTGATGGTCAGGCCCTCGTGGGGCTGGAATGGAGCCCAACCCTCCACGTGCCCAGGGCAGCCCCAGAGCTGACACAGAGAGAAGGGCTCCTTCTCTTGTCAGCCAAGGCAGCAGAGGGGCTTTCCTTTCTGCACAGGCCTTCACACAGAGCTGAAGTGGAAAATAATGCTTTCCTGCTGGAAGTAAGTGGCTCCTCCGTTAATCACTGTGTTGTGACAGCAGACCCAAACACTGGCTCAGGCTGGGTCTCTGATGAGAAAGGAAGAAGTAATCAATCAGCTGGGAAAGGAAATCCCAAGACCAACAGGCTGGGTATTTTTTTCCACATTTCTGTGGCCCATGGTGCTACATCTCCACAAATAAACACAGTTTTCCCCAGAGGTTCGTTACAGGAGCCAAACCCAAACCCTCCAACCGGACACAGTAAAAATCCTTGCTCATCACAGCTGGCATGGCACTGTCAGAGCTCAGCATCAATCCAGCCTGTCCAGACCTGGCTCCCAGTCACACTGTGTCACAGCAGGCAATTCAGGAGACATGCAGTGAGGAATCAGCACAACACGAGGATCTGGAGGCAGAAACAGCTTGTGGATAAAAGCTCCAGGACCACCTTTGGCTGAAGTGACAGTCACCACCCGAGGGCAGCCCAGCACCCCACCAGGAGCAGCAGTAGCTGACAAAAGGGGCACTGTCAGGGGTTTAAAGCACATACAGGCACCATATTAACCTGATACCTTTGCTTCAGAGGTGACCTGCTCCCTCCAGAGCTGCGCCAGGTTCCCCCACGTGCAGCTCTCCACCTTGCCCTGGGCTGCGCTGACCACCAAGGGCAGCACCTCTTGTGACATACACCACGTGTAGGCCCTTTACAGCAGCGTTGAGCATGGTGGGAAACCTTTGATAAAGTGACACTTTCTTGGCTGAGGGACACTGCACACTGCCTTTCTCTAATCATTTGCTGCTGGTTTGTGAGCTGCAGGCTTTACAAGCTCAGCAGCATTGCTGGACAGCCAGTCCACAGGAGTCACCCTCCCCATCAGCAGATCCCTTTCAGTGTTGTTCAGTCTGACTGGACCCCAGCTGTGCCTCATGGTGCTCTGAAGAAGTCCCAGTTACTCCATCTTCTTCACACAGGAATTTCTGGAATCCAGGGTCCACTTTTCCTTCAGTCCCACTGGTGGCCACTGTGGCATTCTGGCACCAAAAAGCACCCATATCCAGCCTTCTATCATTACTCATCTTGGTATCAATATTTTCTGTATGTAAACCTTTAGATCAAGATGCAGAAGCAGCAAGTGCTGTTCCTCAGGGGGATGCACCTTGTCCTGCTGCTGGCCCCTCTGCCAGCCCCTGGGTACCCACCACATCCCCAGCCCCCAGGGCTCCAGCTGTGCTGCCTCCAGCCCTGGACCACTCTTCTGCATTGACTGCATTTTTATTATCAATTTGTAAACGTTTCACTGCTTACAGACTTCACCCCAAAAGAAATCAGAGCTCTGGCTGAAGGGCCTCAGGCACCTTTTGATCCCACACCTCACGGACCAAGGCCTACAACCAGCTGTGCTGCTTAACACATACACTCTTTTACCACTGGCTCAAAAACAATCTCGGAGCTGATTCAGACGCCAGAAAACCTTGGAAAGTCTCAGGAAAGGGAAGGAAAGGTTACTGCTCAGACTGACCCAAAGGCAGAGCTGGCTGTGGTCACCTGGAAAGACCTTGGAGGGTGGTGGGTGCTGAGCCCAGCCCTCAGGCTGTCACTCACAGAGTGCATGGTGGGGGAGCTCCAAGTCACCCGAGGATCAACTTCTCCCTCCTGCCTTTGCCTCTAAACCTAAATCTATTCAGGAACCTCACTTCCTTGATGAAATGTCTACGAAATGTACGAAATTCAACCACCACAACAGTTCTAGTGCTTTCTGTCCCCACAAGACGCTCTGGGGTAACTGACAGGTATCCTCAGTTGTTTAAGATGTTATTTTTTCCACCCCCACCCCACCCCAAGTAAATACAACAGAAGGAGAGACCATCCATTTTGGTCTAGGAACTGCTCAGTTACATTAGCTTTTCATTCTGTGACGCTTGGTGGCTGTTTTTCAAACACCCTATTGCTAATAACTTAGGAGTCCCCTGAGACCAAAGGGTTGATGTTCATTTTGCTTGTAACACCAAGGGATTTTTTAATTATTATTTTATTTAAGCACTACAGCCAGCCTTTCACCAGCAGCAGAAACTTCTCTTGCTATGATTAAGCTAGAGGAATCACTTCCTGACTGTACCTTTCAAAAAATTTCACTGTCATACAGGAGTTCATGCAAAATTCACAAGCCTGGATCATCAGCTGTGGTTGTGCTCAACTCCTAAACCCCGCCTGGAAGGGTTTCCATTAGCTGCTGATTATAACAAATGACATGTAACACTCTATTGTTCATTCTAAAATAGTACATGAGATTCTTCCTGAATAGTCTGCTGAGAAAGGCATTTAGTATCTATCAATGTCTTCCCTCTATTTTTTATTCTCTAGCACAACACATGAAATTATACAGTATTACTCAAAGAACAGCAGGGAAAGAGCAAAATCTGTATCTTAGCATGGGGGCCTGCAGTCCCAGCACCGCCAAACTCTGTGTAATCCTCTTTCAACCCTGAATCTATATAAACCTCTCACTTCTCTTCAGTAGGGGTCTTTATACATATACATATATATATATATATATATATATGTATTGCAAAGGGACTGCGGAGTCATCAGTTATTTACTTTAAAGTGTGCTCTGCCCCTGTTGTGGATAATTCTAGACTTCAAAAATACAGACTATTTGCAGATTGGAAGAGACCAAGATGTTGCACAGACACAAGAGAGTAAAGTCCAAGGAGCAGAAAACTGCTGGAGATGCAGGAGAAGCAGAGCTCTCCGTGCCCCCCTTAAAAGGGGGACAAGTTCCCCCTTTTTTAAACCCTTCACTTAGATAAGTGATTTTCTCTCACACTGACCAGCCTCTGACTATCATCTGATCCTGTGGTCAACACAAGCCAGCCAACAGCCAAAATCAATAGAATGTGGAGACCCCAAAACATGTGTCCCCAGTTATTTAGTCAGAATGGGGAAACACCAGCACAGGTTGCCCAGAGAGGTGGTGGATGTCCCATCCCTGGGAACATTCCAGGTCAGCTTGGACAGGACTCTGAGCAACCTGCTCAAGTTGAGGATGTCCCTGCTCATTACAGAGGGGTTGGACTAGGTGACCTTTAAGGGTCCCTTCCATCCCAAACCATTCTGTGGTTCTATGAAAGTTGAAACAACTTTCTTCACGTGCAAAGACTGTCGGACTCATTAGAAACACCAAAGGTCATGAGGGGACTTGAGTGGAAAAACTGCACAAAGAATAACCTCTCCTTGGGCTCTGATTTTCCGTGCAGACTTTCAGGCTCAAGAGAAGGGTCAGTGTAAGGAACTGCTCAGCCACGTGTACGGTCTCCTGGTTTCTTCCAGCCTTTCTTCTGGAGCAATCCCAGGCTCGAGGCAGTGGCTGTGCTGACCATAAGCAACCTGCTGCACCTTGTGGGATGAACAAAGTGCTGGAAACTCCCCCAGATTCACACAGCTGGTAGGTCAGGGACCAACTGCCATGTTAAACCCAAGCAGCTGCACATTGTTGGTTCACTGCCAGCGACAGAGCATCACCACCAAGGCCACTGATGGAGGAAAACCCAAAGTTCCATCTTACAGCTCTCTACCAGAGAGGAAGGAGCAAGAATGAGGGGAGGATGACCCACATCTTCATTTACACTGTCCAGGGCTTCACAGCTACATCAGGACCACTGTCATCCCCCTGCACTCACATGGATCTGCCCCAGGCCCAGGTTTATTTTATCAACTGTTGACATCTTGCTGCGATTCAGTCAAGACTGGTGGGAGGACAGCACGTCTGCCAGTATTCTGACAAGGTTTGAAGGCATATTTTATAGCAGAGGCTGCCAAGATGAGCTTTGTCTAGTCTGGAGTGTTAGCAGAACGTGAGGAAGGCATCCATAGCTTCCCTCACATCATTAATTTCTAATTACACTATCACTTGCTTTCTACATTATTGCTTATTTACCAAACATAGCTTTATTGTACCGTCCAGTTCCTTATAACCAGAAAGCCCATTGTTATGCTAAAACCAATGTTCTAAATGTTATTTATTATTTGATAAACCTTGTGTAACCCTGAATGAGGACATTAAATGGCAAGAACACTACTTCAAAATCCCATTTTAAATAAGTCATCAAGACAGCTGTGCCTTTATAAAACACATTATAGTGGCACTCAGAGCACATATGGTTCAGGGATATATCCAGATTACGCAATTTCTGTCATTTGATCAAATAAGAGGAACGTTTTGACCCCAGAAATGAGTCAAATGTAAGTTGTAATTCCAGCCCCACCAGAGGCCCCAGTGGTAATGTATGCTGACGGCTGATCAAAGAGCCCTGACCATTTGACCTACCAGATCAGCGACTTACTGTATCTATTATGGCTAATACAGACCCCAGCTCGGAGATAGATGGAGGTAAAGAGATAAAGGGCAATAGATACAGTAGATAAATGTTGATTTATACACATCCAAGCACACAGATACATCCACAGATGGATTTCACGTGTGCAGAAAGGGGCAGGCATGTCTAACCCCACGCTGACATTTATACAGGAGCACATCAAGACAGATGCTGTGTCTGTGTGTGCATGTTACAAATATCATCTCTCTCAACTCCATCTCCCTCAGGGTGTCAGCAGAACCCCTGCACTCACTGGGGCTCCCTGATTCACACACAGCCAGAGAAAACCCACCTTCTGTTTCATACACGTGCTGCCCCACACAAACACATTCATGCCCTTGGATTTATGTTCTTCATGGGACCAGGCCCCATTCACAAATTACCCAATCTTGCCCCAAGGCCCACAGCCCAAACTCAAGACCTTCTTGCTGCTCCACACTCCAGGTGAGATACCTGATGTCATCAGCATCAGGTGTCTCACCAGGGTTGGGTGAAATCCTGCTTCTTCAGTCACAGAATCCCAGAGTGGTTTGGGTTGGAAGGGACTGATAAGGACTGCTGAAAGGCCAGAGCTGTTTATGCCAGTGCATCTCCCTGGCCTGAATAAACCATACTGATGTTTAACAGCCATTCCACGAAGAATCACACAAATTAACTTGTTGGTACAGAAACAGGCAGATTGCTCAGCTGGAATAAGCTGCCCACTGAAAGCTCCTGGGATTAGTGAGAGAACAGGATCCAAACTGTCCACTGATAAATATCAGCTATTTCCTCCTTCAAAGCTGCCCATTGCCCTGCCAGCAGCCAGAGATACTCATGAAGAGAGGAGAAATATGACAAACACCACCCTAAAGCTTTCCAAAATGTCCCCCCATGGTCTGGGTGGAGCCACATCCCTGCTCCCAACAAGCCAAGGGACAACAGTCCCCAAAGCTGTGCCAGGGCCTGGCAGTTCTCACACCCTCATCACATCCCTCCCAGCCCCCCAGCAAGGCATCTCCTGCATGTATTCACCCAGAATGTGAAAGGATGATACCTTCTGGCAGGGTATTCCCAGCTGTGGTTAATCCATTTCTATAAAACACCCGTGGACTCTTCCTGCAAGTGCAAAAGTATTGATGCCAAATAAAACCGACGTCATTCCTGTCCAACGACACGTGGAATTTCCCAATGTTTCCCTTTCCTAGTGTTACTGTCCTTATGACAAAAGGCCTTAATAAATGTCTTTTCCTACTGACTTTGTGTGTGTTTTTATTTCTTTCACCAGCACAATTGCATTTTTACTCATCTTTCAGAGCACATCATATGGTTGGGAATCTGTCCATTCCGTGGGATTTTTTTTTTTTTTTGCATTACTTAGTTCCTTGTCTTTGTTTGGGGAGAGGAGTCAGAAAGAAAGAAAGAAAATTGACAGGGGTGAGGAATGATGCTCTACCAACTCCATGAGACACAAGAGATACCTCACTCATCTCGGGGGTCAAATGTCTGCGATGGTTTGATCAGATGTCAAGTTGCATTTATACTCTGGCCTCTGTTGGGGTTGAATTACATTTCACATTTGACTCACTTCTGGGGTCAAATGTCCCTCCTATTTGCTAGAACAAGAGAAATTATTTTGCCCAAGCAGGTTGTTCTGCTGTGAGCCTGGATCAGTCAGCACTCTCATTATGCTTTTGGCTCCTTTATTTCTGCATTTCATCCTCAGACTGAGACCAACCCCTTTGGGATGACAAGAACTGCAGCCATAATACAAAAGTTATCCCAATGAGGAAGATGAGGGGAAGGAGCAGGTCACCTGCTTTCACATGTTTTGGATGGTGCTTTGTTTGGGTTTTATGAGGGGTTTGTGGGGTTTTGTTTTTTCTTCTTCCCCCCCAAGTTAGCAGCTGTGCAGGGCAGGGGATAATGAACAAGAGGCTTCTCTGGGCAACCTGTGCCAGGGCCTCCCCACCCTCACAGGGAAGAATTCCTCCCCAGTATCCCATCCAACCCTCTCCTCTGTCAGTGGGAAGCCATTCCTCCTTTGTCCTGTCATTCCAGGCCCTTGTCCCAAGTCCCTCTCCAGTTCTCTTGAAGCCCTTTTAAGAACTGGAAGGGGTTCTAAGTTCTCTTCTAAGGTTCTAAGGACTCCCTGAAGTCTTCTCCCCTCCAGGCTGAACAGAACCTCCTCAAGATCAAAAACCAGAGAAGGGGCTGAGATAAGGCTGCTGCCAGGGGGCTGCAGGATCTTGACTGGGGAAAAGAACGCAACCCACCAGGCCCATCTATTCCAGTGTGATGGTTCCAGTACTGGGTCTGCAGGATTTGCCTTTGTTCCCACAGATCCCAAGGTCCTGAGCAACATCCCACGTGTGCAGGGCTGGCGGTTTAGCAGCCTCTGAAGATGGACTGTGAAACCCCACTCCTGTTGTTTAATGTACTCTGGGTTACAACAGGTTCAGCAAACAATAAAAATTCACCTGGAACCCCCACTTAAATAGCAGAGTTGTGTTATTATACTGAAGGCATGGTTGGGGCTATAAAGTGCTCTGGTAAACAGGCTATGATGTGCAGGTGAACAAAGGGAGAGGATGAGCTAGTGAGGGTGAGGAGGAAGGCTGCTCCCCATCCTCCTGGGCCAAAGCTCATGCTGGGTGTGAACCAAAATTAACACCCCTCAGGGCATGGACTGGGATCCTCACCTTCCCTCCCACTACCCTCCTGCAACCCCAGACAAGGTTACAGGGGGTCACTGCAGCATCCCACAGGGGCACCCATCCCAACAGAGCTCCAGGTGCCACCCTCTGCCCTTGCACCCCTTGGTCCCACTCCCAGCTCCTCTTTGACTGTCCCAAGAAAACCAGCACAGGGAGGAGAACTGGAGACGCAAGACTCTGTTTTCCAAGTCACTTCCTATGGTGCTTTTGCTGATGGAGAAAGCAGCAATACATCCTCCACGCACACAACCAATCCCTGTAACAGGAACAGGTACCTGCCCCTCCTCTGCCAAGAGAAAGACACTTCTTCCCTTTTCATCCTTAATTGCTACTCCAAAGCAAATAGAGAATAAATAAAAATAAAATCCTATTTCCCAGGTTACAGGTATCTAAGCTGGTTTGGTTGATCTTTCTTCATGATCAAACCCAGTACATGAATCCCCCACCACATGACAACCTTTGCTTTTCTTTGGAAGCCAACTCTCCTGCTCAACTGTGCTGCAGCAAACTATGCCAAACCCTGCAGCATCACTTCTGACTCCCCTCTTATGCCCACCCATGGGAGGAGTGGGATGTGATAGGGGCCGAGAAGGAAACACAAATGGTTCATGCTGCCCAAGACCAGTCTGATCCTGCAGGGACATCATGGCCAGGGACTGCGGCTGGTCACGGATGACCCTTCCAGATGAGGCTGTTGAATAGCTGTCCCTCGGGGTTTTTAAAAGCAGCATGTCTGAGACAAGTGCTCCATGAGCATCCACCACCTGCTCGTGGGCTCTGCTCAGCCTGGGGAGAGGGACAGGGCTGACCCTTGGTTGGGGCAGCTTGGGTTCACCCTGTTCCTTTCTGTATTTACTCAACCTCTGGCAATTCCTGGCTCTGATGATCAACCACACGCCGTTGTTGATTGACTATGTATTTGTTTCTGCTGAATCACTCAACAGCACAAAGTTTGCTGTTCCTTCCCCACCCTGGAAATGCTTTTCACGCAAGAACAACCTCTCCCCACTCTGCAGCAGCAGGGGCTTGGAGTGCCTACTTCCAAACTCAGAGCAGGAATAACTCTCCCAAAAAATGAGCCAAGACACTGCCACGCTCTAAGGAGGTGAACTACAGGTTTTCATCCTGTTTCCAGTGTAATATCCACAGTTTAATCCCCACTGTTGGAGTTAGACTCCCCATGAATGACTCGCCTGGTAAGCCACAGCGCTGCCATAGCAGACCTCAGGGACACAGAGTGGTGTGCCTGTGGTCAGCAGGCCCCCACAACAAAATGGCCCAACACAACCCAAAAACAGGATGGTGAAATGTATTAGCAATGAACTTCCCTCACAAAGCTGGATGTGATGAGATGCTTTCAGCACCCTGAACGTGCACTGAATACCCAGCACGCTCTACCCATGCCAGATCACCACAGAGGGGATGCACATGGGACCAGCTCTCATCTCCTGGTCAGGGGGACAGGTAGGCATGTGCTGAAGTCCTTCCCTCCCAGCAGGACCTAAGGATGGGCTTAATTTTATAGAATCACAGAATAGTTTGGGTTGGAAGGGACCTTAAAGATCATCTTGTTCCAACCCACATGTGTGTTTAGGGCTTCAGTGAATGGACATGTCTGTTCCATGTGCACCCAAGCCCAGAGAAGGCTCAGGCACCTGCAAGACACCTTCTATTCTGGTCCTCCACATGTGGCTTTATAGCTCCAAAACAGGAAACCTTTGATTCCTTTTTCTCCCCTAACTGCTAATCTATTTAGCTACAGGAAATACTCTACATGAGGGAAGGAGACACCTGAGCTACACACAATACTTGGAAACTTCACCGTGTCCAGAAACACCAACTGCATCTTCATTTGGAGTGAGGGATGGTGAGGCAAAGCTTTTCAGCCTCTCTGGTGGCAGAGCTGTGGCTAAGCCAGGCTCTGGTGACTCACAGCAGCACTGGCACACAAAGTGCATCCCACTCCCTGTACCGAGAGCATCCAACACTGCTCCTTGGCAGCAGCCAGGCTGACCTTTCCCATGGACACTCCTGATGCCCCATGGCAGCAGATTCACAGACAGCTCCTGGAATTTGTGCTTGGGCATAGCCTAACTCCCCTAAAAATCTCACCACTCTCCCACTCTAGCAAACCAACACCTACCTGATTGGCAGATAGAAACTCCTGGGCGTTGTCATTCATTCCCATGTACATGTTCTCTCCATCAAACTAGAGAGGCAAAAGAAAGTTAGAGTCAGTGAAATGCCATCTGCACACCACAGTCATGTGCATCCCAAATGCCTTCTTCATATCAAGAGCCAAAATTCCAAGAGGAAAATCCTGACCTGCTCCTTTAAAACTCTGGAGCATGTATGAGCACACTTACATCCCGGTTATTGCAATGGGACGCGGTAACACAGCACAGTTGTGGCATTTTTTTTTAGTGAAATAAAGAATGAATCACTCAAGTTCAAACAAATAAGCCAAACGTGCGCAAACCCACAGATGTGCCCTGCAGCAAAGATTACCCAAAAAAAGCTCTTGCTAAAATTCCTACTAGACCATTAATCAGCTGTAAAAAGCCAACTTCCATTAATGGAAATTTCCAAGACAGGCAGGTCCCATTCAGTGCTCTCCCAGACCTCTGTATACCCCTTAGCACAGAAGCAAAGCTACCGCAGCAACGCGGCATCACTCTGGAGTGTATGGGTGGGGGTCTGTATGCAAAGCCCGATTTCCCATCTTGATTTTGCTGCTGTTTGCACACTCTGGCTGCCAGAACACATTCCCCCCACCTCCTCGTTCCCCTGCCTGCTCTGCCAGGACTGTGCCTCCACATGGCTGGGCAGGAGGCCGAGCAGCCCGAGCACTGTGTCCCCATGGCTCCGGAAAACACCCGGCTCCAGGCTGCTAATCCACTTACTAGGCTACAAAACCCTCGTGGAGAATGACAACTCTTCTCATTAATTAGCTACAACGGGAGCTTTTCACTGGCTCCGATTCCAAAGGAAGGAAAAAAGCCCTCCAGGATTGTCTCCGGCTCGAAGTGTGGCTGGGGCCAGTCCTCAAGGCTAAGTTCACAAATTAATTATGTCAATAAAACGGGCTGTGCCATAAAACACTCCCGAGACAAGGATGGAGGTACCAGCTGTGAGTGACACCTTGAACTTAACAAGGAGGAGAACCAACCCTCTTGCCCTTATGAGCAGGATGATGAATTGAAGGTTGCTCACCCTTGTATGTCCCCTCACTCTCTGATATGAAGCTGATACCAGTTATACCTCAATAGAAATTGGCTGTATTAAGAGCAATAAAAGTGAAATCTAAATAAAACCAGGTGAAGATTTTCAGCCTAGACAATTAATTACACTTCCATTTCTTGGAGAGCTACAGGATTAGCTATTAAAGTCAGCAGAGTCAGTAAAGCCAAGTGGGGGTAACACTGCTCTGCTTGTCCTCAGACACCCTCTAATTGCCAAACTATCCTTTGGGATAGCAGAGCAAACCAATTAAAAGCTGCAAAATTGGAGCAGGTATTGTGACACTCATTAACTAATGGCAGCAGCAGCTGCAGCAGGGTGGAAAGGGATCCCTGTGCAAATGCTGGATTCTGTTAAACCTGTCAGGAGCTGTGGGATGCAGCGACTATCAGCAGCACTGTGGGCTCACAGCTCTCCCAGAAGGCAGCCAGGTGCCACCCGCTTTAAACTGAATGTCCCTCCACCTGTTAAAGGATCAGTGACCCAGCCAGCTCCTGCCAGTGCAGTTCCAGCTGGCTCAACCAGCTCTACAGCACACAACCAGCTCTATATCCTCTGACAACCCGATCAACCCCAGCAGACATGGCTGAATTGGAAGAAGAGGCGGCACAGGTCAGTGGAGAGAGAATCACAGCATCATTTAGGTTGGGAAAAGCCCTCTAAGACCATCAAGTCCAACTATTAACCCAGCACTGCCAACGCCACCTCTAAACCATGTCCCCAAGTGCCACATCTACACAGCTTTTAACTCTTTCTGGGGATGGGGCTCCATCACTCACTGAACAACCTGACCACCCTTTCAGCAGAGAAACTTTGCCTGATGTCCAATCCAAACCTCTCCTGGCACAACTTGAATCAGTTTGCTCTCTTCCTGGCACAACTTGAATCAGTTTGCTCTCTTCCTGGCACAACTTGAATCAGTTTGCTCTCTTCCTGGCACTTGTTTCTTGGGAGAAGAGATCGACCCCCACCCGGCTACAGCCTATTTCTCCAGAAAACAGAAGTCACCTGGAGAGTTACATTCGGCAAACAAAAAATATACTTCATGGGGGAGGTCCAGGGCAGGACAAACACCCTCTTTCTCCATATCCTTCTGTTTGTCAGAAGGTATTTTTTTTTATGGCTTTCTACTATTCCCTTACCTCCACTCCAAGCTTCCTTCTGCCCTTGATGCCTTCATAACAATTGTAATGAATCCTGCCTTCAGAATTACTGATGTTCCTCTGATTGCCAGGCTGAGCAGCGAGCCTGAAAATCAAGACTTGAAATGCAATGGAAACTTTGGAACTTCCCCACTGCTGACTGGATTTTTTTTCCCTTCTCCTCCAGGCTATGGGGGTGCTTAGAAATTCTCCCATCAGGATATTTTTTCAATTAGATGTTTGCCTATTATACACCAGCCAGATAGAGCAGATAAGTAATGTGCTCTCCCTCTTCTCATTATTGTTTTGCTACAGAATCCACTTCAAAACAATCAACCCTATCATTCCAGGTAGATTTACGGTAGAAACAGACATTTTAATATTTCTCTTTGGTTATAAACACTTCCTCCCTTTCTCCTTTGATTTCAGACCTGCTGCAGACATTCTTCACCCTCTGTACCCCCAAAACTGATCCAACCTGCACTGAACAATATGCACATGTGAGGTGGCAGGTATTGCTTTCAAGTCCTAATTTGAAAGGACTCTGCATGAAATGAGCATGAATCTGAGGAGGGAAGGAAAAAGGGAAGGGAAAGGGGAAAGGGGAAAGGGGAAAAGGGGAGGGAAAGAGGAAAGGGGGAAAGGAAGGAGAAATGGGGAAGGGGAAAGAGGAAAAGAAGAAGGGGAAAAGGAAGAGGAGGGGAAGGGGGAAACAGAGGTGAGAAAGGGAAAGGGGAATGGCAATGGGGAAAGGGCAAAGGGAAGAAGGGAAGGGGAAGGGCAAGAGGGGAGGGGGAAAGGGAAAGGAGAAGGGAAAGGCGAAGGGACAAAGAAAGGGACAGGGGAAGGGGAAAGGGGAAGGAGAAAAGGGAAGGGAAAAGGGAAGGGGAAAAGGAAAAGGAAGGGGAAAGGGGAAGGGAAAGCAGAAAGAGGAAGGAAAAGGGGAAGGGACTCTCAGAGCAAAGTGCCCAAATTCCCATGAACTCTGGCAATTAAGTCAAACACCATCAAATGCCTTTCTCTGCAGGTGACAAACTCCAAGCCAACGAGCAGGCAAGACCCCACCTCGTGCCACAGGAGGTGACTTTTCCTGGCACCAATAGACAAGCACATGGATGCTGCCAACTCCATTCAGAAGAGCAGTCCCAAGGACATCAGGGTTAATGGATACCAAGCTGTGCCTCCACAACTGCACCTCTCTGTGGGACATGCTACTGTGCATTTTGGGTCCAAGCAAAAGATAAAAGGGCAGAAAGCACCCCCTGAAATGTAGTTTTTCACAGAGAATTTACTGAAAAATATAATTCTTTTACCACAGCTCTTCCAGAGGAGCTGTAGCTGGCATTGCAGAGCTCAGCCCACACGGGGAGCTCAATTCAGATGTTGTTGTACGAAGCACTTTTTAAATTTTCATTGCTTTTCCAGATTCGCTCTGGTTTGTTATTTTTGCCACATAACATTATTTTCAAACCTGCCCAGAGGTCACATGGGTCCCACGCTAGCAAGATGAAAATGAGTAAGAAAAATAAATGCAGGCAGCAAGTTGGGACAGACCCCAAAGCAGCTGTGGGATCTCTGGCTCTGAGCAAACATGGAGAACAAATGTTTGCTAACTGGGAAGGACCCAGCAGAAAGAAGCACAACCTCCTGCCAAGATCCCAAGAAGGTGTTACTTTTTCATGGATGGCACTGCCAGCTTGTACAGTTTATTATGAATCTCATCACATCCTCATGCCAGAATGGCTTCTATACCTGTAAGATCTCAGAAACCTTCCAAAGTTTTTATATAATATAATTTTAATTTATGTGTGGTGGATTTGTGGTTTTTTTCCTTTTTTTTTTTTCTTTTTTTTTTTTTGAGGGGTCTTACCTAAGTTTTGACATTCCTTGTTGGCAATACTAGTGCAAGAGCACCTTAACTGCAAGCCCACTGAGAATCTGCAGCTGGAAAAAGTGGCCTGTTAATACAAACCCAGCAGTAACGAAAAGTCATCATCTTCAAGGAGATACTAAATGACCACTTAAGAACAAACAGGATGCTTCCAATGATTCCTACTGTTCAGAGCTATAAGCACTTGCCTCCCAGTTTTATCTCCTTGTGCCAGGACACAGAAGGTTTCATGAAAAGAGAAAAATCATCTTGGGTACCTTCTGGATGCACTGGGAATAGCACCTTTCACCAGAGACACTTGGAATGTAGCTGGTTTTTGTGTCCAGTGAGCTACACCTCAACTACCACTACCAATAAGGCACAGAGGCACCCACAATAATGCCATGCAAGAAATGCCTTTAGGTTTTTAGTGAGAAGAGAGTTAGGATACACAAAAACTTGTATAACACACCCAATGCCTTATTTAATACTTTTCATTAAAAAAAAAAAAATACAATAATTGCAGCCCACTGCAATGTGTTGCTGGGCTTCATTCAGCTGCCTCTGATGGCACCCTGCCCAGCATTGGGAAACATAACTCTTCTTTAGAAAGTGTTACAGAAGTAGTTCTGTCCACAATTCATTTTTATCATCATTATTTGAGTGGCAGAACCACATTCTACTCTGAAGTGCAGTTTGGCCGCAGTACTTCCAGCCCTGCATCCTGTTCCTGCACACCAGGCTCAGCCCTGTGGGTGTGCTGGGCACCCACCTCCAACCCCAGGGATCCTGGCTCTGGCAAGGATCCTCTTTACCAGTGCAATCTCTGTCTCATCCCTGGGATGTGAAGGGCCCTCCTCCTGGCAGCCCTGCCGGCTGAGCAGCCGCTTCGATTCCCTCCAGGAGTAATTTAGCATCATGCCTCTTCAGGGAATACACGGCTGAGGTTGGCTTAATCTCTTTAACTGCAGTTTCCCCATTAAGGTCTTTACACAACCCCTGGCCCGAAGTGATCTACTTAGCATTATTTATTTGTCTGCTGAAATGCTTGGATGGCCCCTCAGTTGATCCTGTCAAAAAGGGTCAGGAGTTCAGCACGAGATTTACAGCTCCCCCCAGGACCTCCCTGCGAGGGAAGCTTGGCATCTCCACCCCAGCTGTACACTGGGATGTGCTTCAGGACAAATGCCACTAGCGGGGAGCACGACCCCACAGCAGGTGTCAGTGGCAGAACGCAGGCCTTGGCATCCACAAGAGCCGCCGGGGTTTAAGGGGCTGAGCTTTCTGCAAACAGCCAATATTCTCATGTATTACTCCAGGGTAAATTCGGATGGATACAGCTGAAGCCTTCAAGTTTAAAACCTTAGAGCAAAAAGCAGTTTGGTTGGTTGTTTTGTTTATATGAAGAATAACTTGCAAGTAGGATGAAAGCCTAATAACAGTTGTTTCTCAAAGGCATCAGGAGCAGGAAACCTGCAGAGCTGCTGGTGCCAAGGGCTGCCCAAGGCATGGCAGAGGCTGTCAAGAACCTAAAACCAGCAGAGCTGGGGAAGAGGCTGGAGCACCAGAAGTGGCTGAGGGAGCTGGGGGGACTCAGACTGGAGAAAAGAAGGCTCAGGGGGGACCTTCTGGCTCTGCAACTCCCTGACAGGAGGGGGGAACCGTGGGGGCTCTTCTCCCAGGGAACAAGGGACAGCAGAGGAAATGGCCTCAAGTTGCACCATGTAAGGTTTACATTGGATATGAGGGAAAATTTCTTCACTGACAGGGTGGTCAGGCACTGGACGGAGCTGCCCAGGGCAGTGGTGAAGTCACCATCCTTGGAAGGATTTAAAAGCTGTGTAGATATGGCACTTGGGGACATAGTTTAGAGGTGGCCTTGGCAGTGCTGGGGAATGGTGGGACTTGATGACCTTAGAGGCCTTTTCCAAACTTAATGATTTGAAATGCAATGCACAGCCTTCTGCCTCCACTCCCAAACAAACAGGAGTGGGAAGGGGAAGGTGCCAGACCAGCATGTCTGGCATGAAACCAGCTGGAGCAGCAACACACCACTGAGGCAGCACGGAGGGACCCAGATGAGGGATGCTGTGCCTCACAGCCCTCTTCAGTGTTTGCTGAAGGGTCAAGGAGCACCTAGAAAAGGTGAAGTGATCTCTCTGGTTAGACTTCCTCAAAAAACAGCTCTAAAACCCAAACCCCAGCTCCTCATGGGACCCAGGGGAAGGTTCTCTTGCTCGCAGACAGTGAAAAGATACCCAATTTTGGGGGTTTTAGCAAGTGGAGAATCATGGTCCACGATGCATCTGCACTAAAATCTATCCAGTTCATAATATAACTGATCTAGAAGGGTTCCATTTATTAATGAGACAAAAATTATTCCTGCTAGCCAAACTAAAAGCAACTTTGAATAGCTTTGCATTAGGACTCTTGCAGCACTAAGTGGCACTGAGGAAATGGAAGATTAAATTCAGTGTCAATAAATGCAAAGTAATGCACTGGAGAAAAGCAATCCCAACGATACAGACATGGCAATGGGCCTTAAAATAGCTGTTACTGTCCAGAAGAAAAACTGTTTTGGAGAGCTCACTTCCAGCTTTTGCTCAGTCATGATCAGCTGCCAAAACTGCCATTCAAAAGAAGTTTTAGGAGTAATTAGGAAAAGAGCAAAGAATAAAAGATCAAGTACTGGTTTACCATCTGTACAGTTAGAAGAAGGAGAGAGGGGAATTACAGGGGGAATCCAGGGTGTGGAGTGGTGTACACGGATGTGGAAAAAGGGATACTAGAGGGATAGAAGAGTGACAGAGGGACTCAGTCAAGATGTACATGAAGTCATGAGATGAGAACAGGGAACGGCTCTTCTCTGCTTCTTACAGCCTAAAACCAAGGAGGCAGACACTGAAATCACGAGCAAGTGGAATTAAACACCTCACAGAGAAGTTCTTTATACTGGGCCCTACAAGAAAACCTCTTGCTGCAGGATGCTGTGGATCCTGGAAGGATCCAGAATAACAAGTGGACAAATGAGAAATGAATGCTAAATTCAAACCCCTACCTGTGGGCTGCTGGAAGCTTTGTGGGTAGATACAATCTCACTGGACATCAGGAAAAACATTTCCCAGCACGTGGGTGGTCAAATATTAAACGACAAGGTCGTGGGATCTCATTCCCTGAAAATATTCAGGGCTCAGCTGGACCAGGTGCTGCACAACCACATCTGGGTGGCCCAGCTTTGCCTGGGGGCTTGGGACACACAGATGTCTGTCATGACTGGCAATATTTGGGGTTTGGGTATTTCTGTGGTGCTCACCCAGGCAGCCACACAGACTCCTGAGCATCTCCAGCATCCCCCTTCATTCTCCTGAGCTCGAGGTTGGAGAGGTCTCAAATGCCACCAAGTATTCGAGTGACAGCATTCATTTATCTAAGAGACTGGCTGGTCTTCTGTCAACACTGCACACAAAATTATTGTTATTACATTATTTGGGGGGAAATGAGGACTTAAAACTCATTTACTTGGATCTTTCAGAGCCTGCAAAGGAGTTCAAGCTCTGCACATACACACTCACAAAAAATCCGTCCACTGAAAGCTACAGGGAGCAGCAGAATTTAGTCTTAAGACTGATATGGAAATAGATTAATTTTTTTTCCCATTTCATATTCTAATTACAATTCTTCTCCCCCTACTATTTTCTGTTCTCATTACAGTCTTAAAATTGCTCTGCAAATTCTGTACCTTATTCTGCTCTTCCTACCATCTTTGTCATGGAAATGAGAAACAGAATGTATAAGCATGAAAATATTGCAGAGATCAAAATTCCGCTTAACCCTTTCACGTCCAAATCTGACAAGAAAACAGCCCAGACCAGCTCATCCTCCATCCAGCCTCCTCTCCTCCACTCAGCTGCAGTGAGGAGAGTGATGCTCAGAGAAAGGATGATTAATCTAAAGGCCAAAGTTGCTCACACTTACACCTCTGCTGTGTGTGGAGGAGGGGTTGGGGTTTTTCAGCTTAGCAAGTTTTGCCCCTGGGGGCAGATCTTGATCGAATACCTTCTGACTGTGTTCAGATGACTGTGTTTAGCTTTTAGCCTGATGTAACGCTGCCGGGCAGAGATGCTGCTGGCACTTCAAGAAGCCACTGAGTGCTCAGGAGATCTCCATCCTCCTCTTCCACAGCAGCTGCAGCTCTGGCCAAATCATAGCCTTTCAGATTTCTCCCCAAGTCTGGGCATGGATAAGAAAAACAGGCTGCTGGGAGGTGAGCAGCACCCCCTGCTCTCACCCAGGACCTCCCCAGCTCTTCTCTGACCAGCTCAGTGCTGTTTATTTTGCAGCGGTGTCGCTGCACGGCTTGGGCATGTACATCACTTCCTTTTTGAAACCAAACAACAAGCACATCCTGAGTTGTTTATCACAGGTGTTCGAGGAGTTTATCTGCAAAAATATAAACACCAAGCCCTTGCTAAGCTGGTCCTTCACCCTTCAGCAGCTGAAGGCACCAGGTGCCCTGCTGGGGAGGGGGGAGGAGGGTACAGGGCTGCAGCACATTCCTGGCACTGGCCAGACGTGTATGAAATAAATACAGTAAGTGTTAATGAGAATTAACTGCACTGCCTGCTCCACCAGCAACACTTGTAATTCGCAGGAAACTGAGGCAGAGAACATACAAAGATCTAATAGAAGCCACGGAGGCTCTGGGCTAGAACAGTGCCAGCGTCAAAGGCACGGAGGAACATTGTTTTCTGCAAGATAAAACCTCAGGGCTGAGATAAAAATAGAGCTTATACCTGTCTGCCTCAGAAACGGCTATAAGCAAGGCTCCGCTCTGGGAGTCTTTTATGGAGATGCTGATTTCGTCAGCAGAGCAACAGCCCTGGCTACAACCAGAGGTACCACCAGAGAGGGATTACAGGCAGCCACTGGAACAGCCAAGGAGACAAGGGAGCAGCTGGGAATAAACAAACCTGAAACAGGGACGTTTTCCCACCTATAATTCTGCCCCCTTTGCCTAGAGAGCATGCAGGGACTTAGCTCAGGTGCTCAGGTGCACACCCAGAGAGAATTCCTGGACGGAATAAAAGCAGTTCCTCAGGGATTGAGGGCGGGAGCTGCCGCCACACGCTGGGTGACGCCGGGCCTGGCATGCGCGTGCGGGGAGGGAATGGTTTCAGAGATCTCTATTTGTCTTTTCTCAGCTGCAAAGCAAATAAATAAGCCAGCACAGAAGGGCACGTTGCAGCGAGGAACGGAGCTGTCAGAGCAGCCAGGGGGAGAAGGCTCAGAGCTGTTCGCTTTCTAAGACCGTGTGTTACCTTTCTGATTCTGACACCCCGCTGACAGCTGGGCAGGTTAACAACCCGGCTCCCAAGTACCTCCTAACTCACTCCAGTAATTCATAAAATCACACGTGCTACTCAGCTGACATTCACAAAGGGAAACTAACTTTAATTCACTCTGCAGCCCCTCTCCTTTCAAGCACAGACAGCCTGCCCAGGGCAGACACTATTCAGCTATTCAGGCACAAGTACTTTGTTAATTACTTCTACCCTCCAAATTCTCTCACAAGACCCTACCTGGAGCACTGTGTCCAGGTGGGGGGGTACAAAGCACAAGAAAGACATGGACCTGTTGGAATGAGTCCAGAGGAGGCCACGGAGATGCTCCCAGGGCTGGAGCCCCTCTGCTCTGGAGCCAGGCTGGCAGAGCTAGAGGTGTTCACATGGAGAAGAGAAAGCTCCAGGGAGACCTGAGAGCTCCTTCCAGTTACTAAAACAGAGGAAGAGTGAATTTTACACAAGCAGAGAGAGACAGGACATGGGGTAATAGTTTTAAGCTAAAATAGGGTAGTTTTCTATTAGATATTAGGAGGAAACTCTTTACTTAGAGGGTGGTGAGGCACAGGTTGCCCAGCGAAGCTGTGGCTACCTCATCCCTGGAAGTGTCCTAGGCCAGGCTGGACAGGGCTCTGAGCAACCTGGTCTAGTGGAAAGTGTCCCTGTCCATGGCAGGGCGTTTGGAGCTTTAAGGTCCCTTCCAACACAAACTTTTTTTCAAGCAAAAGTACATCTCTGCCCCCCAGAATTCAAGACCATGCGTATTTTTTTGCTGTTGCAAAGCATAAGGGAGAAGAATAATCAATTTTCAAGACAATGGGGAGCATTATGCAAAACCAACTGGTTGGGAGGGAAAAAAAAATAAATCAGAGACCTTTCATGCTAGTCATTTAGAAAACAGTTCCCAACACACAGATATTTGGCACCAGTAAAAACCTGCTTTCTGTGGTTCTGCACTCCACTTTGTATGCAAATGTACCCTTGCAGCGGTGCATAGTATGACTTGCAAAAAAAGAAAAAGGGCTGACAAAGTAAAATCCATTTCATAGTCCCACCTTACATGCTTAGACATATTTAAGAGTCTAAAAAAGTAAAACTAATGAAAAGTGAGATCTCCTTTAAAGCCAAAAAAAAAAAAAAAAATCCAATCTCCAAACAAGGGCAAGAGGAAGATAATTTCTGAAATTACAAGGTCAGATTGGACAGGGCAACCTGATCCAGAGGAAGGTGTCTCTGCTTGTGGTGGGGATGCCCTGACTGTGTGCTTCCAGGTCCCTGAGAAGGGCAAAATCCTGAGAAGCAGTGGCTGCAGAAGGTCAGGAGCAGGGTGGGGAAGGTGCAAATGGACGAAGTGCACAGGCACCCACTGGCACTGCAAGGGCAGAGGCTGGAGATGAAACCCACAGGCTGGGAGGTGACTGGGAGGGAGCCCAGAGCTCTGCACACACCGAGCTGCAAACTCAGCAGCAGTGTCGTCACTTCACACGCCGGAGGCTGGGGACATGCAAAGCCCAGGGTTTTACAGAAGCTGAAGCTCAGCAATGTTTCACACGGGCAGTAACTTCACACGGGAGAGGCTCCTCCACAGGCAGCACCACCACATCCTTGTAGGGCCCGTGAAGTGCTGAGTAAGGTCTGCCATACAAAGCTGCTGGGCTGCATTTCCAGGGGCTTGTGCCTTTCACAGCCCCATCATCCCATCGCCCTGACCTCGATTCCCTCGGTCCATGTGCTGGACGCGATGCTGGTACCACTTAATTCCCAACCTCAACTACTGAGTATGAAAAAAAACCAAACCAAACCCAAACAATGTCTCTCAAGCACTTCTAATTTAAGCTCTTTTCTTTTTTTTTTTTTTCTGCTACCTCTCTCTGCTCATTTTATATCTTTCTACCAGATTTTACTGCCATGTAACTTTTTCACTGGGGAAAAAGGTATTTTGTGCTTGCTACAGCCAAGCTGGCCTCAGGTTTACTTGTTAAATATCTCCCTTAGTGCTGAAAATTCTCAACATCTTAAAAAAAAAATTAAAACCTCATCAAAATTAATGAAACCCAGCAGAAAGCATCTCTGATTATTATTATGCCCCTGCCTCACTGTAAATAATTGAATAACGATATTATTATTACTGTTATTATTATTATTATTGTTATTAACCCTAACAAGAAGTTTAAAGCATGCTGATGAGAAAGAGAAAAGAGCAGCTTTGCCTGACTAATTAATGACTTAAATAAAAATAAACAAAGGGAGTCTTCCTGATTTTAGCAAAGTCCTGCCTTTTTCCAAGCAGTTAAAAGCAAGACTGACAGCTTTATAGATAGGGAAATGGGCAGATAAGATAAACACGCACAATACAAACTTGTCCAAAGCTTTTACAGTCTTTCTGTGCACCACTTCCAGCTCATTAAATTACAGTATTACTATAGATTTGCAGCAAAATTATCTTTTATCTCGTCTTCTTTTAAAGCTATTTGGCATTTGCTGGTATTTTCTATTATAAATCTAATTGCAGATTCCAAACAGACAAGGGCTCATTAAGCCTTAATTATGCACATGTTGTTTTCAACAAACATTTTCATTTGGACTGCTGTGAGCTGTAATTGTTCCGAAGGCGCTGCAGCCTCCCATTACCCACTTCCCTGGGATGGCAAAAGCTACTTTCAAGTAGGTCACGGCTCAGCTGAACAAACCGGTTTGCAACCTGTGGGGGGGTTTGGGCTGCGCTGCTCTGCTGGGAATGTCGGCAGGGTGGCACCGCTGGACACCAGGGATGCCCCCTGTGATGGTACCTGCCTGCACTGAGCCCTGTTTGTGGGGTTATCATAGATTGGTAGAATGGTTTGGGTTGGAAGGGACCTTTAAAGGTCCCCAGTTTCACAAATTCATAGGTTGATAGAACCATTTGGCTTAGAAGAGACCTCTAAAGATCATCTATTTCCAACACCCCTGCCTTGGACAGGTGGAGGGGAGCAGTGGTGAGCCCTGGGCATGGGATGGGAAACGGGATGAATGCCCACTCTTCACAGGGAGTAAAGCCAGTGGGGGTGATGTGACAGCAGCATGCAGAGCTGCTGCTTGCCTTTGGCTATGGTTGGGAAGCAGGACTTTTGCTTGGGAGCTGCTCCTGGGAACAGGCTGCCTAGGGCAGTGGTGGAGTCACCATCCCTGGAAGTGTTAAAAAAACAAGGAGATGTGGCACTTTGCAATATGGCTCGGTGGGCACGGTGGCTTTTGACTGAAGGTTGTACTTGATGATCCTGGAGGTCTTTTCCAACCTTAATGATTCCATGATTCAGGCACCTCTGAGGATGCTGCCAGCTCAGCCCAGCATCTGGTTGGTTCTGCTAACACCTGGGCTCCAGTCTAACCCCAATCCCAGGTCCTCATCAAGCCATATATCACAGCATCGCCACAAGCACCGCAGGACAAGAACATTCCAGTCCACCCCAAACCCAGTGAGGGTGGTGGGGAGCCCTCTGTACTTCTGCAGCCACAGTTACGTTTGCTCTCTGAAATAAGTAACCCGCAACAACAGCCGAGCTTTTATTAGAAGCTCAGGCCTCCTCCTAAACAGCACAAAAGCTGCATTCTCTCAGACTGCAAGATGTTACCAGGGCAGACATGAGCTGCAGGATGACATCAACGTTCTGGGTCCTTCCAACCTTGGTCCTTCCAACTTCACCCGTGCCCATGACTCCCAGGCTGTGGTGCCCAGGTCAGTGGCTCTGCCCCACCTCATCTCTTCAGTGATGAGAGTCACCACGTGCAAACCTCACCAGCCTCCCCTGAGCCTCTTCAGGGGACAAAAAGCTCCTAATACACAAATTCCTAATTAGGGGTTAGGGCTCCAAGGGTGAATGCTCCAGGCTTGCAAACTCCAGGCTTCTGCTGGATCTAGAAGCTTTCGAGGTTTGAGCATCACTGGAAACAGCACTGTGCCAGTGTTGTAAATTCTATCCTAAACTCCTGCAGGCTAGGTATCCAACATATTATCTCTGGACAGGAGAGGAGGTCAGAGGAGGCCTTGGTTCATTAAGAAAATAGTACCCATCTTGTTCATGTTTCTTTCTCTCTTCTCAGTGTAGGACACGACAAGTCCTGTCCTGAAGACTCCTGTTGCACTGTTAGAAGAAAAATGTGTCAGAGGAAGCATGAAAACTTATGGCCTTGCCTTTGAAAAAGACAACTTTTCAAGCAATAGTTTGACCTAGAAAGGTTTTCTAGGTCATTTTGACTTGGCATGTATATGTCTGACCTACTAAATCTACCACAATAATATTACAGAGTTCATTTCAGCCTGTCAGTGTCAGATCATTCACAAATTCAGATGCACTATTTACCTAACTGCTATTCATGTATTCACAAGGAAGGTCTTGCCAGGCTCCTTCTGTGAGGAAGGATTTGCCCTGTTCAACATCAACTCACGCTGACAAAGGGAAAATGTAAACCCTCCCCTGACAAGCTGAGCTCCCATCTTCCTCCCCTTACCCTCAGATAACTCAGGATTTACGGCTGTGTTACTCCTTCCAGGGCTGTTGGAACTCCTCAAATACTGTATTTACCACGGGGAGGGACCCCCACGCCCTGGCTGCTGGGGTTATATGGGTGCAGGCACTAATCAGCATGGCCACACTAATGAAGCAAAGGGAAACATTAGCCCCTGTTGAGATCCTTGTGCTCCAGCACTCTGCATCCCTCCTGTGAGGCCACAGGCACAGCAGTGACACTGGAGCTGCCACCAGAATGGCCCTGAGGAGTCCAACGGGGGCTTTACAAGAGGAGAAGCTCATGCTCAGCCTGCAGGATGCACAGAGGAGTTGTGCTTGGGGGTGGTGGCTGCCAGTCGCAATTCCCAACACCAAAGGGTTTTTTTCTTAAATCCACTTTGTTAAATCCACTCTAATATTTAGTAATTCTCGCACATAATCTGAGCAACGCCTGTTAAAGGGACGATTGTGAGGGGTATTACGGAATTCTGCTGTCCGTGATCATGTGGGTTGTAGCTCCTGCGTGGGCTTCATCTCCTCTCCAGGGCAGAAAATGTCATCTGAAGAACCAAAGGTCCTTGCAAGCGGCCCTCCTCACCAGGAGGCACTTTCCACTGGCACAGGAATACTGTGTATGGATCCACTGGATCCAGTTTACACCCACATAAGCACAGTTTCAGCCCTGGGATGGATCCTGGCCCCAAGTACACTTTCAGCCAACACCTTCAAGCAGGGGTGGTAAGACCTTGGTACCATGAAAAGCCTGAGAACTGGGTACCCAGCCCCACTGCACACCTCCCAGACTGACCACCCCACCTGCACCAGTGGGCTTGAGCAGCAGGTACTGTCCCATAACTGGTGTGTTCACGGCACTGTCCCACTCCAGCCAAGCACTAGAAACACTTCACCAGGCACTGCACGAAGTGACAAACCCTTCTGGGCAGAGTTCATGCTCTTAATTTTGAGACTCACTAACTGCTGGTTATCAAACCCAGAACAGCCCAGGTGACCAGGTATGCTGGCACAGGGTACCACCAGCAGCTTTTCCCTCTTTCTTGGCTGCAGTTTCTTCCTGAACCACAGGATCAAGAGTGTATCTCCAAAGGTTCATCCAGCTCTGGAAGGCCAGATCCACTGACCAAAGAGCTCATCAAGGAGCAATTATCTGCACAGTGCTGCCACAAAGTGTGGCCTTGGGCAAGAAGATGCCCACAAGGTCAAGGTAAGGGTAGGAGAACCCATCTTTCCTTCCTTGCCATGGCAGAGTGGGAGGCAAGAGATCTCCTTATATGGCACCCCACAAGTGTCTGAATGTGGAAGTGGGACTGTGTCAACAAGGACAACCAGAAGAGCTGCACCTCGTCCTGCTGCTTCCCAAACTGTTGTGATGCCCATCAAGGGTACATGAGGGATGGGTATCACCTCACAGGATGGGTACCACCTCACAGCCAGGCTGCTCAAAGCACGGAGAGGGGTTTCATGGTCCTTCTGCAGCAGGGAAGGATGCACTGTTAAAACCCTCCAGGGTTTACTGATATGACATTCGAGTTCAGCTTTGATATCTCATGAGATAATTTTGAACCCCCTGTTTCCAGAGACTGGGACCCTCTGCTCAGGTCCTCATGGTGCCCAAGTCAGACACCTAAAAAAAAGAAAAAAATCACATTTACTGGCTAACATGATTATCCTCCCATGCTTTCTCCAAAAGCATCCAGTGGGGGATAGTGATTTCCACCAACACTGCATCCCAATTTGGGAAGTCACATCAAGATTTCAGGCCCCCCAGTTAATATGTTTCATTTATATTTCAACCACACCTCTATAACAGAAACCTTTTTTCCCCCCCCCCCTTTCAAGTTTTTCCTAACTGTTAAGAGAAAGAATCCTCCTTGTTCTGAACCCACAGAGGGAGCAGCAGCAATTATATCAGTGCTACATGGTACAACAGCCACAGACTCTGCTTCGGTTGAACTCCCCCACATCAATGAAGGTTTTCTTTATTTGAGTTGGTATTATAAAGATTTAAACATCTTGGAGAGATGAAAACACTTAATTTGTTACTGCCTGGCCATAATCTCTTGTTTCCCTCGGTTGCCCTGCAACCTGTCCCTCTGTGATCCTCTAATGCTCCATGTGCAGCATCTTCTCCACCTGCTAATTATAGGCTCCATTGTGCCAGATAATTCAGCCCCAGCGAGGCTGCAGGGTGGTTATGTCTCACCAGAGCGTGTTTCGCTGCTGACTACAAAAACACAGGAATTAATCACCTCCTCTAGTCAGTAAGTGGGACCAGACACTTGTGTGCTCACTGGAAAAGAAAACAAGTTTGGTTCCTTTAAACAAAACATAATGAATCTCCCAGGGTGCAGGAAGCTCATAGTTTATATTTCTTGGAAAATCAGTGTATTAATATATTAAGGCTAAAAATATACATATAAATCTTTGCAAGTCACAGCAGAAACAACACACGACCTGGTTGGATCTGAAAGAGGCTGTGAGTGCTGACACAGACAACTCCCCTGATCACATTTACCCTTGCTGCCTGCCAGGGCTGTTGTTTTCAGTCTGTGTGGAGATATTTACTGCAGGCAGCACAGAAACCATCATTTTGGTACATCATTCCCATCCATCCATCTCTTGGGTCTCAGAGCAGCCTGGGACATGTCCACAAATCCCTGCCTGCACCTGACAGTCCCCCAAACCCAGCATGACACCTGACTGTATATAATTCTTTCCCTCTGAACTCAGAAATGAGGCTCCCTGTGTCCCTCCTGGGGAGTTTCTGCTCTGCCCCCACTGCTAAGCCAGAGTCCCATCAGCCAACAAAGAGGGCAGCATCCATCACACTCCTCTGCCCTTCTCTGAGGCTCCCAGCCAGGATTTCGAACGATTTGGGGGTATAAGGACAAGGGCAGAGGGTCTCTCAGTTCAGACCACCCACCCCAAACATCCCATCATTTTATTAGCAGCTTAAACTCCTGCTTGTGTCACATTTTTAGCTTTGCCTCTCCAAGCACAACATTCCCAAAGGAGCCCATAAAAGGGGACAGGCACAAAATCATCAGCAAAAGCAGCTGCTCTGAAGAAGAGCCCTGGGTTGGCAAATGCTACACCATTCCTAAGAGAGACTTGGAAAGAAAACCTGCAAATTGGAACAACTTAAGTCTTATGACAGGGTGAGGGGACTGGTGACAACAAAACAGACCCAGAGGAGGTGTAAGAGATCCTGATGGTCCCCAACAACATCCTGAGCTCGCCATCAGCCACTGAAGGTTATGGGAGAACCAGCTGCTCAGGCGTGTTGATGCTTTCCAAGGTTTCTTTTCAGAGCTCTCTACAAAGAAAATGTAAAGCTTTGAAGCCACCTCAACTCGAATTTCAACCCATTTCAATAAACGTGTGATTTCGTCGCAACTTCCACTGCCAGGGATGCTCTCAACCGAAATTTCACTTAAATACAGCTGTTCTGTGAGGACCTAACTTAAGCCTAAATTATTATAAGGCTGATCTCAACTGTGTGAAGAGTTCCCATAGTAAGCTGTGCTTTGGTTTAACCAAAATTGAGCTTTAGATGTGGGTGACACTGTACACAGACCCGATGCCGTTCAGGGCCATGACAAGACTATGCCCACGAGTTGTTTTGCAAGACAGAAATAATGAACAACACACCAACAGAAGTATTTAACCAGGTCTCCTGTTGCTCAGTATCTTTATTAATTATCTGAAAAGTAGGCTGCAATGTGAAACAAAGTTTGCAGATGAAAAGAACATTATTTAGGTTAATTACCAATGACGAAGTCTTGGGAATTTCAGAGCCACCTAACCAAGCAGAAGGGAACATCAGAGCAAGAGAAACCCTGTGCTGACAAATCCAGAACAGCCCACGCAGGAAGGAGGGGTTTGAAATCCTGCTAGACTTTAGCAGGGGTTAAATTAACTGAGCATTAAGTGGTAAGAGCAACTATCATGTCAGCTGCCCCATGCAAACCTCCGCTGAAAGCACAGCAATATCAAAATGATAGACAGAGTGCAAAAATAACAGGTCAGAAAAGAACAGAAAATCCTGTAATGCTGTTATCCAAACTGTCAGCACACACTTGCTTCAGGTGCTGAATTCAGCTCCACTCCCTCCCGTTCTCAGCAGAGAGAGATGGGAAAACAAGGGAAGAAAGACGGGGAAACCAAAGCCCTGGGGCAAGAGAGGACATTTGAAACACAGAGGTATTTCACGGGAGAAAAAAGGAAAAGGCCTTGTTTTGTCAAAAAAGGGAGCTGGCAGAGACCTGATGACAGCATTTAGAACCATTAATTTTGGCAAATCATTCGATGCAATGATGTCAGTCTCCAGCATAGTTCCTGTGCTCCCTGGGAAAGCACAGCAGCAGGAGCTGGTGGGACCCCCAGTGTGCTTGAATCTCACCCAAAATGGGCTCATTTAGAGGCTGCTGATGCCCCCAAAATGTAAAATACAGATGACCACGCTCATCTGTGGCACAGCAGTGGGACACTTCCGTCCCCACATGCCCACTGGAAGGAGATCCCCTCTGCAAACAACCCCCTGTCCTGCCATTTCAGCCTCATATGTCCAAATAACCAGTTTTGTAACACAGATGCAGCTCCCACTCGGGGTTGGGTCAGAGGCACGATTCATAGTGAAACAAATCAGGGCTCTGATCACTGAAAGCAGGATTTCACAGCACGCCAGGCTAAAAAAATACTTATACATCTTGAAGCAGAAGACAATATTATAGGAAAACAAAAGGGGACAAATTCATGTCTGGCTTTAGAATTATATGTATGAGAAGTTTCGCTCCCCCCACCTAAACAACCAGAAAACCCCCACAATGTTTTCAAGACAGTTTCATTTCAGAGCACTAAAATCACATTCTGAGCCAAGAAGCGTGAGAAACTCTTGAGCACCATAAAACCATCCCTGCTTCAGGTTGTTCTGGCGGCTTTGTTTCCACAGCGGTTTCCTGAGCTTCAAGGAGGCAAAGCTCTTTCTTTTCACCAAGTGATGGTGCACCTCAACTGCCTCACACAGGGGAGTGAAGCCTGGATGGACAGCAGGGAGGGGAGAAAATCCAGGAGCACAGCAAGGAGACATGAAATCCCACCACGAGGTCCAGCCTCCTGGTGCTCAGCACCATCTGCTTCCCCCGTCTCACATGTGGGGACAGAAAATGGAGCAGCACAGGGTTATATCACAGAATCCCAGACTGCTGTGGGTTGGAAGGGACCTTAAAGACCATCTCACTCCAACCTTCCTGCCAACATTCCCCTGGAAGGGACACCTCCCACCAGGCCAGGTTGCTCAGTGGTCCTTGGGGAATCAGGGAGCTGCTGGGTCAAGGTGCCTTCCAGTGCCTCAAGGGGCTCCAAGAGAGCTGGAGAGGGACTCTAAACAGAAGCCTGGGTGACAGGAATGGCTTCCCACTGCCACAGGGATATTGGGAAGGAATTCTTCCCTGTGAGGGTGGGGAGACCCTGGCACAGGTTGCCCAGAGAGGCTGTACCTTCCCCATCCCTGGAAGTGTTCAAGGCCAGGTTGGACAGGGCTTGGAGCAACCTGGGCTAGTGGAAGGTGGCCTTACCCATGGCAGGGGCGTGAAACAAGATGAGCTTTGAAGTCCCTTCCAACCCAAACCATCCTAGGATTTCCCCAAACAGGACAGCTCTTACAACATCACTCAAACACCTCGCACCAAACCGACCCATCTCAGGGGGTTTCATGCCCGTGACTCCAGCAAAAACAAGGGGCAGCAGGAAACGAGGGGAATGACAGAGTTCCACAGAGCAGAGGCCGCACGTTGGCTGCTGGATGTGGGTGGTTGCACACTGCAGGCAAACACTTCCCTTGCATCCACTGCTGCAGTCAGAGCAGGCTCCTGCCAGCTCTGGGTCCAACTTTCCACTAAGCAGCAACCGAGTATTTTTAACAGACTCTTCTGTTTGAAGATTAAATTCGCAAAACCAACAAAAACAACGGCAGCCATAAAAAAAATAACAAAGCACCAACACCCCAAGGAAGCAGCCTGGAGCTCAGAGACCGCTCAGCTCCACAGCAGGTGAAAGCAAAGCCCGTGTTTCCAAAAAACCCAAACCAACCTCCTGTCATTCAAATGGTATTTGAAAGTGAATGAGATGCCAACCAATCAACTCCCTGGCAGGATTCAAAGAACAGCACATCCAAACCTCAGGGCTGTGGCCAAGAATACATTTGCAATGCAGGAACACTACAGCAGCAGCAGCAGAAGCTGTTTGCAGGAGTAAATGAGGTTATTTTGGCAGCAGAGCGGATGTAGCAAACAAGCCACTTTAACTGAATATGGTAAACAGAGATGGAGTGATTATAGGAAGAATGAATGTAATCGGGTTCCGAGTTGCTCTGAATTGCCTCAACTGACCACAATATCTGATAAAACCAATGGAAAAAGTTCTGGTTTCCTCTTGCATATAATTGATTATCTTACTGAGATCTACTGGTTTTATACACACACACACACACTCACAGCCCTCTGAAATTCAGTTACTTGGCGTTGCTGCCAGAAATAACCCAGAGCAGGAGCAGTTAGATAGTATTTATTTTTGTCTGGGGTCACGGACTCCAGAAGTGAGAAAGGATGCAAAGCCCTCTCCCAAAATAAGCACCTGGATAGCTGAGATGTAACTGCTCTGATCCAATGCTCAGACACTGCTCAACACAGCTTCTTACTTGCTTCTAAGACAGGGAGGGAATAATCCCTGGTGGGGGGGAACACATTGTGTGCCATTAATCAGATCTACCTCGGGGGTCTCCCCCTTGACAAAGAAATGTTAGCTTTGATTTATAAAAAAGATGGAAAAATGTCATTGGCATTTCCCCAGTGCCGTGGGTGGTGCACAGAAGGGAACAGCCCTGGTGCATCCCTGTGTCAGAGACTGGTGAGCAGTGATTTGGGATAGAGGGGATGGCGAGGGGAGAGGGGCAATGGGTCAAGGAGTTTTGCACAGACCAGCTTGGATCTTTGCAGCATCCCATGGCTGCTCCCACCTCCTGCCCCAGCCACACACGGCATCTCCTGGCCTTGGCTCGTGCCACAAGTTATTGCAGAACAAAAAGCAAACAAAACCAAGTGAAACAAAACACAAGGGGACCTGCGAGCTCTGCTCACTGTGGTGACAGTGAATGCTGCAACCAAAACGTGCCAAAAAGCCTGTCAGACGGGGGATGGCCGGGCTCAGTGGGGTGCTGGGAAGCACAGGGAGCTCTCCTGTCAACAGCGGGAAGGAGCCAAACATCCACAAACAAGTTTCCCATCTGAAATTGATTTACTCACTGAAACAGCACTCAGAAAAACCTGTGATTAATATTTTCCTCCCCAGGCTCCTAACATGACAAAACAATAATTAATGAAATATGAAACTGAACCCGAGTTACAGTAAGTGTAAAAATATTATTGTTCCTTTCATCTTCCCTTCTCTTTATCCCTCCCAGGGGTGGGAGACACCGAGCCCCGTGTCGGCAGCGTGGGATGTGCTCGCTGCCTGCCCTGCTTCCCAGGGCAATGCTCTGCACCAGCAGGAACAGGGGGCTGATTTTTGGCCCCTGTCCTTGGTTACCTGGTGCCCTGCTAGACAGAGGAAGCCCAGCTGGGAGCTCAGGAGGAAGGTGATGATGTAGGGGAGGCTGCAGGCACGATGGGGAGCGAGCCTGTAGTTATGGCATTGTCTATCCCTGTGGGATAGTGATTAAATGCAATAAACCAACAGGAGGGCAGGTGGGGGATTCAATCCTAAATACCATGTGCTGTGTTATTTTGCCCAATGTTTTCAATACCCGCCTTCCTTCAATCTATTCCCATCTGTGGTGCATCAGTCCCTGGCCATGCTCAGGTCTCACCCTGCCTTCATCCCAAAAGCACTCACAGGCAAACAGCCGACTGGGGCTTCTAAGGGACCGCTCACAGCTGGAATAAACCAGCAGAAGAGGCTTTTAAATAACAGCTTCAGCAGCACAAAAACTGCTCTCTGGAAAGCTGAGAGCGGACACGCTGGGAGAGAGTGCCAGGCCCGGGAGGAGGCGGTGGCAAGGTGCCCACAGCCACTCCTCCCCCATGGATGGAAAGACTGGGACTCCTTCTACCAAAACCATGCCCTTCCCAAGGCAGGGAAAAAACCCACTAAATCTGGTTGCTCGAAGCCGCGTTCAACCTGGCCTTGAACACTTCCAGGCGTGGGGCAGCCACAGCTTCTCTGGGCAATCTGTCCCAGGGCCTCACCACACTCTGAGTAAAGAACTTCCTCATATCTAATCTAAATCCCCCCTCTTTTAAATCTAAATATTCAAATATAATATAATCTAAATATAAGGTCACCTTGAATCCTGTTTGCACAGCAAATGTTTAAATAAAGGAATTCCTCAAGCCTTCCAGTGGACTTCCTCAGATTTTCGTTTCTCTCTGCCTCTCTAAAGCAAAAATGGATTGCATTTCCACAACTAGAAACCATTCTAAGTGAGGCTGACCAGAGCCAAAATGTTGTGTACCTTACACATATACTATACACACATGCAAATTCACACACACACTTGGTATTATATACTTCTATATTTATATTTACTTATATATAACACCATAGCCCCACAAATACAACAAATATGTGTCTGAGCTCCCAGTCTCAATCTGTTCCCCTCCTGCTGTACCAACCCAGCTGGCACAGGGTCAGGAATCCAGAAGCCCTGGGTGGGTGCATGGGCAGCCCCACTCCCCCCCACTCCTCACAGCCACAGGCACACAACTTTAAAATCACAAACCTCAGCTCACATGCAGCAGGGCTGACCTGGAGTCAGCTCCAAAAAACAGGGAAAAGGTAACTATTATGGAAAATAAATAACATTTATAAGAGTCTTCCAGCTCCTTTCTTTTTTTTTTTCCCTTGTAGTTAACATGGTCTGGGACAAGCACAACCCATATTTGAGTAACACAAATAAAATCATCTGCTGATGCATGTTGTGCTCCATGAGGGCTGTGAGAGGCAGGGGACATGTCACTGTCACACCTTGTGCTTTCACTAATGACTCCAAGATCAATGGCACGGAAGATGAAGAAGAAAGTGATTTAATTTTCAGATCAACAGATTACACAAGTACACAAAGTATTCCCTGTCAAATAAATATGTTACCTTGATTCCTCCCATCCTCCAGCTGAGGTAGTTGCAAAATGCTATTGCATTGCCCATTTTTCATTCTTTCACTCCCTCTGAGACCCTGGATATGGGAAAGGCTCCACCAGACTTCTATTTTTATGTAGAAAAGACACAAAGCTGATGGAATATTTCCCTTGCTAGTAGGGCACTTTGGTTGCACTGATAATTAATTGCTGGGTGATGAGCTGGAGGCAGGGCTTCACTCCCTGTCCTTCTTGGGACCTTTGGCACCGTTCTAACTCACCTGTGGCCATAGGATGGGGAGGAGTGAGGTGAGGAACACAGTTCCCCACCACCCTGAGCTTCTTCTCATCATCCAAGCGCTTTTTGGAAGCCTCATCCAAGAACCGATTCAGCGGAAAACATCATGTTCAGCACCCAACCCTTCCAGTCAGCTCCAACTTCTACTCAGCATTGGGTCAAGAGAATTTTCAAGCTTGGTAATTAAAGCCCACTTAAAAAACTTTCCTCCATCCTCAAGAGCCTCATGATTTACTGTAGCTCCTACTTGAACTCGTATATGTCTTGTATTTCCAGACATTATGTAATGAGGTTTTTGTGGTCCATAGAGCTTTCTCACCAATCTTCTGCTGATGTGGCCAACAGCAGTGACTGTACACATAAACATATAGTGAAAAGTTTTCAGTCTTTTACACTAGATACTCCAAAACCTGTCATATCACACACACACACAAAATCCCCACCCTTAATTTATCTTACTGAATGGCAAACCGAGGTTAGAAAGACCCAAACACAACAGGCTGATGTTCTGGTGGACCCCAACTGTGTGAACTGTGTTGGCGGAATTTCTCACACCACTAATCACTAAACCTGACGAAGAAGTTGTGGCAGATCACACCAAACCCCAGGAAGGTGATGGGTTACCCAAAGGGTGCTGTGCCTATTGAAGGTCACAAGGAGCTGAGAAGAAGCATTTCACAGCTAGACCTCTACAGCAGCACAGTGTGGGCTCACAAGGGTAAGAGCAGAAACTCATCTACTCCATTTCTAGCTACACCTGCTTTTTCTAAGAGAGCACCCAATACTGGAGAAAAGCATGTAAAACTCAAAACTTTCCTTGAGCCTACCAGGTGACAAAAGAGGAGACTGCAGACCCAGAAATAAGGGCTGACAATTGAAGGTATCTGCTCATACCAAAGGGTGGAATTCCATTTGGCCAACCTCCCATGCAAAGTGAACACTTTGTTCCCATGGATTTCTTCGTGGCACCTTGTAAACTGGCCTCTGACATATGGACACAACTGGGTTGATTTGGTCATGCTAAAATTGCACTGAACTTCCTGCATCTATAACAAGTCATAGAATCATCACACAAAGGTTTGGGTTGGAAGGGACCTTAAAGGTCATCTCATTTCACTCCCCACCCCACCTTGACATGGGCAGGGACACCTTCCACTAGCCCAGGTTGCTATGAGCCCCGTCCAACCTGGCCCTGAACACCCTCAAGGGTGCAACCAGCACCAACATCCTTGAGGATGTCCCACTGTGCCAAAGTGACTGCTCTCCAGTGCTCCCTTTTCAATGTGGAAAGCAGCTGTTGCTGTAACTTTCTTTTACTTATGTACTTATCAAAATTAAGTCCTTCACACACCTCTCTGCTGGAGCAATAACCAAGCCAAGAGCTATCTGGTGAAAAAAAAGAACATGGTGTCTGAGCCACCCCGGCCGTGATGGTTCTAACCAGTATGGCTGGTGTCAGGTGATAAATCAGATGCCCTTTAACTCCCCAGCTGAGCCCTGCACACACTACAGGACTGGAAGCACAAGCTACAACCAATATTTTTACTGACAGGTGATAAATCACATGCCCTTTAACTTGTGTGCACCAGTTGCAAAGTTAGTTAATTAGAAATTCATGCTGACTTCTTTCCCTGCATTATTTCCTGCGTGATTTACATGAGCTGTTGTTGTTGTTTGACTGTTTGCTGGGATTAAGGCTCTTGGAAGCCAAGAGAGCCCGAATGCACAGAGCACCATGACCTCCAGTGCTTTGCAGTCTGGAGAAATTATCAGTAGCAGGAATGAAGAAAAACCAAAATGTTTTATGGACACGTGATGGGAACGTGGGGTCTTGCCAGCACAAGCAACAGGTACAGTTTGCACATGTAAACCCTGGGAGCCTTCCCTGAAAATACAAAAAAGAGCAGAAAACTCTTTCTCAAGCCTGCAGAAATACAGCTTCACATTGCAAATAGATATAAAAAGCTCTTTTCTAGCTGCTTTTGGAGGTTTTTGCTCACCCCTGGGCAGCCTCAGCCTCTCAGAGCACTACAGTGACACCCAGCAATTCCCCAGGGCTCCCCTATGGGATTGGAGAAGGATTTCTCATCAGTGCCCCTCTGCATCCTCCAGTGCTGGGAGCTGGTGAGGGACGTGGCCACTCACTCCAGTCACCCTGCTTTACAAAGTCCACACCAGAATTTGTCATTCTCCTCATTCTGGCAAATTATACCAACTCGCATTTCCAACTATTTTGTCCCTATTTTTCTACGGACACTTTTGTGCTATCAATAGTATTTTCAGCTCTGCTACAAAAGGGCATTTGTTAAAATATTCCACAACTGCAGAAGACTCATGTGCAGAAACACTGTGATAATCATAATGATTTTTTAGCACTTGTCTGCCAGACAGAATTATCAGCAAAAGTGGGGCCCTGTTATCTGCAGGAGCAGTATATGATACATTCTCCCCACACACACCCCCCCATAAACTGCAATTATTAATGATGGAAATTTTTTCCTGCCTATTCTTCCCTTGGTGGGGAAAAATATCCATTCCTGACATTTGCTGATTTAAATCTAATCCTCCTCATCTGCATGTAGACGAGGCTGTGTTTGATTCTGCCTATTGATCCAGCCAGGAAAAGGTACTCTATAACTTAATCTGATGTCAAACGATGATGTGTCCTGTAGGAAATCAGTGCTGTAGATCTCCCTGCTATAAATATGTCACCAGAATTAACTGGAAGCACTAATAGGTCACTCAATGAGCTCTGCAGTGCACACAGGGCACCGCGAGGCTGCTGTCTTGGTTCTTGTGATTGATGACACTAAAAATTAGCCAGAACAGAGGGTTGTCAGCCATCCCGGAGACAAGGGACTTGCTGACACACTTTGTTCTCTGCATGTGCTGGGTGCCATCCCAGCCCTGTCACTTCTGAAACATTTAACACACTTTATATTAAAAAAAAAAATTTAAAAAAAATCCTACTGCAAGCATCAAACAATAGAAAATAAGCAGGATCTCTTCCTTCTCTTCCTTCCTGCAGTTTATCCTGCTGCACCCACTGCCTTCAGTGAGCAAACAGAGCCAAGAGAGAAATCCTGGACTCTTGCTGCAGGCAAAAAAACCCATGGAGGATGGAAAGCGGGCTCTGCCTGCACAGGGATAGCATCAGGTCCTGGAAACGTGGCCTCCCCTGCCCTAGAGATCAAAGTGATCCCACCTTGCTCATTCTGAGCTGATTTCTGCATATCATGCTCCAGCCAAAACAGCTCAACTCAGGAAAAAGCCTTTGCTGTTTATCTGTGTCCCTCCATGGCAGTTCATCACAGAATCATGGAATGGTTTGGGTTGGAAGGGACCTTAAAACCCATTCCATTCCACCCCCTGCCATGGGCAGCGACACCTCCCACTAGCCCAGGATGCTCCAAGCCCCATCCAACCTGGCCTTGGACACTTCCAGGGATGGGGCACCCACAGCTTCTCTGGGCAACCTGTGCCAGGGCCTCCCCACCCTCACAAAGAAGCTTCTCTTCTTAAAATCTGATCTAACCCTGCTTTCTTTTGGTTTGAAGCCATTCCCCACTTGCCCTGTCACCACCCTTTTCCACCCACCATCTCTCCTTTTTAACACAGATCCACACCCTGCGGGCCTTTGGATAAGGGGTTACAATCCCCCACACTCAGGTATCCCTAATGCTCTCTCATCCTGGTTGGTTGAGTCCCCTGGACCATTGCTGTTGGGTTGCTCACCACAGCCAAGAAGGCCAATCTGGCCTTCCCCTGGTGAAATCACCATGCCAGGGATGCTGGGACCACCAAGGATGGACACATGAGCCCCTCAGCACTCACAATGGAGAAAATTAAACACGAGTCAACTTCTGGGTGATAGCTCAGGTCTTGCCCTCACTGGCACCCTAAAAAGCAGCAGTTTTTGTTCCCAAATGTTTGTGATCCTCAGGGGTGGGGGGGCAGGACCACCGAGCAGAGGCAAAGGGATGGCAGCACTGGGGCACTCGACTCACACACAGTGCTGCCAGTGCAACACTGATTTCCTTTACACATGGATGGGCCTCACACATGAATAAAGCCCTGGAAAAGCATCTGACCCAGCCCTGATCAACTGCCACGCTCCGTGCATGCAGAGCAGCCTGGAATGCTCTCCCCACCCAGGTACAGCTTTTTGGCCAAGAGGCAACTCAGACCAAATTGTCATCATCTGGCCAAGACAGTACCACTTGGTGTATCACCAAGGCTGCAAGCCTGTCCTCCGAAGGCATACAAGATCCCACATGTCCCTGGAGGAGTCAGGAGTCTCATCCACCTCCAGTTATCTTCAAAAAACTCAAAGCCAACCAGAAAACCTCATAGAGTCCACAGGACTGTCAAGTCCAAAACCAGTGCAATGCTTCCAGCACTCCTGAATGAGTAGGGCTCCTTCTCAGGGTTGTTTTTATGGCTATAAATCATTTATGCTGGATGTCTGCAAAATGGTGACGCTGAACGCGTCTTCCCACCCAGATGAGGGCAAAGTTGTCTTCAGACAGGGCCTTTCAGGTCTTTTTCAGCTCATGAGCTGGGGCCTCCTCAGGAGAAGCAAACAAACCCAAAACAGGTTCAAGAAATATCCAAGGACAAAATTTATTCAGAAAAACCTGACCTGAAACAGTCAGATGGAGCAGTGAGCAAAGCAGAACTTAAATTTCTTGCTGTTTGAATGCTTGCTGGGATTAAGGCTCTTGGAAGCCAAGTGAGCATGAAGCACAGAACACCTCTAGTGCTTTGCAGTTTGGAGAAATTATCAGACTTGAATTTACTGGAATCTCACCCATTTTCATAGAATCAGGGAATCCCAGAATAGTCTGGGTTGGAAGGGACCTCAAAGCTCATCTTGTTCCACCTCCCTGCCATGGGCAGGGACACCTTCCACTAGCCCAGGATGCTCCAAGCCCCGTCCAACCTGGCCTTGGACACTTCCA
>JAWWES010000051.1:2433419-2449198 GCA_035583135.1 Lophotriccus pileatus
CCTGGCCTTGGACACTTCCAGGGATGGGGCAGCCACAGCTTCTCTGGGCAACCTGTGCCAGGGCCTCGCCACCCTCACAGGGGACAATTTCTCCCTAATATCTAACCTAAATTTCTCCTCTTTTAGTTTAAACCATTCCCCCAGCTCTTCCCTGGCAATCCATCACCCCTAACGTGAGGGCTGGGCTATCCCCAGCACTGCTGTGGCAGAAGCGGCTGCGGTGCCGCAGTTAATGCGGGAGCCAGGTGTTCCACAATCCCCCACCACAGAGAACATTATAATTGTTAGCTCTGTAACGAGCTTTACCAGGCAGTGCACATTAACAGCCTCACCTCAGGCAGGGGAGCAGGCAGCATTTCCAAACAGCAGCTGGATTCGTCCTCATTATTTACCTGAACAGATGTTCGCTGTGATACTTCCCGAATCCTGGAGCTAGATATTTGTCAGCGTTAATGGGATTTCCAGGAGCTAGTTTGCTTTAAGAGCTCGATTCCTCATTCAAATTGCAACAGTCACCGTTTTCTGGGGTGTGTGTGTTGCCTCTTTCGCTTGTGATTATCTTCCTGGGTTTTCACTTTTCTCTGGGTCACTGAGTGCAGATCCATTCTAATTACTGTCATTTTAGCTTTTGTGCCGCACTCTGTCACACCAGGATCTGGGCTGCATAAATAATACATGTGCTCTTTGTAGGCTTTGCTAACCAAGACAGAGCCCTGCTCATTGCATCTCATCCAGATGGATGCGGCCATGAGCTCACCTGAAGCCCAGCTGAGGGAGGAGCCCACCACGCCTGCCAGCACTGGGCTTCCCCTCGCGTGGGTCTGAGCATCATTTCATTCCTCTCTGCTCAGACAGGGATGCCCTCCTTCCACTAACACTCCTCAGTGTGGATGCTGATCTGCCTGCCCGAGGGGATGCAGTTATCCTAGTACAGCTCACAACAATCACTCCAAAGGTTTGTTAAACTAATGAGTGGTGAACATCTCACGCCTTATGGAAAAGCTTAAATCAACAATGAAGCGTTGCCCAGCTGGGAGGCCACTGCCCTCCCAGTCCCATCCTTGTCCAGAGCCACGTGCCATACACAGAAGCATCAAAGCTAATTGTCTTTAAACCCTCAAATCCTTTCTGTTGCGAAGTCACTGCCCTTCACCACCAGATCTTGCGCTGTGCTTGTGCTCTTTTGATCAGAAGAGGAAGGTGGTTACAGGACGTGATAGAACTGCAGGATAACGACCTGCAAGTGATGACTTCAAGTGTTTGGTGTGTGTAGTGGCCAAAACAATGAGGGTGCTGTGCCTTGGCCCCTCAAAAGGTGCATCCTTCCCGCTGAGAGAGAACATGAGAAAGTAACTGCAAGGTGCCAACGTGCTTCTGCACCATGAGCTGGAGGGGCACAGAGCTCGTGTCAGGGCTCACACCTGAACACCCCAGGAACAGGTAAAGGGCTGGCTAGCTTTGAACAGGAAGGACAAGTTGTCTGTGAGTGAAGGGATCAGAGCTGTGTCAGCCAGACACAGATCCTAGCAGCCACATCAAAGATGGAACCTACCAGAGGTAGGATGGTTAAACTTATGGTGAGCAAGACAAGGATGAACACACACACAATGTGATGGTCTTATTACTCCTAAGTGTCTTTAGCTTATTATTTTATGTAATAAACAGTATTTCTGCTAAGAGAAGCTTCCTGGGGCCAACACACACAGCCACTGCCCCCAGGAGTGGTACACAACTGGTTTGCACCAAGTGGGACCTGCCACAGCTGCCAGTGCTGACCCCCACATCCTGAGCTGGCCGAGGGGACAGTCATGACTGAGCATGGAGCACCTACCAGCAACAGCAGGCATGGCAGGAGAGGCCAGCCAGGGCTACAGAAGGGGTAAGCTGCATCAGGAGCCTTCAAATAAAGTTTAAAAATTCCGTAAAATTGCCAGCAAGATTTATTAATGAGACAACTATTTTCTCCTCTTTCCTTTGCAAGAAGGGACCTTGCATTCTCTCTCCTGCTGCAGCCCAGGACAGCTGAGGCTGCTCATTCAGCTGGCCCCCAAGCTGCTTCGTACAACCCCTCGAAGGAGCGAGCATTGGTTTATCCAGCTGCGCACGAGCTGCCCAAAACCCCAGCAAATAACCAGGCCAAACACACCTGCAAACGCCCACCAGGCTGCAATTCAGCCACACAAGACTAGTCCTCAAACAGCACCTCAAGGCAAACATGGCCAGTAAAATGCAACGGTGTCGACGCCTGGTTTGTGAGCAGAAGGAAGAGCCGGCTGCATGGGGAGCTCACTGACAGCGCCAGACTTGGCCTGTTCTCCTGGCACACGGACTGGCCGCAACTCGGCACGTCCTTCAGCTGACATCTGCTGCTGGGCTGACGCACGAGGACTCTCTGTCTTGCATCACACGAGAGCTGTGGTCGAGAACCTTTAAGAATGAGCTATTTTCAGAGAGCTCATAATTCACGCAAACCTTATCGGGGAGCTTTGTCTTTATATCTTTATCAGAAATGTTCTCCCGTTTATCCGATAAGGCACCAATACGTTTCTCCGTAAGGAGATGCCGGTGACGGCAGGAATTGGCATCTCAGAACATGCTGCCCCAGGGGTGACCTGGCCTTGAGCAGAGTGCAGGACAGAGGGGTCCCCACGCTCTGGGGACATGCCTACCTTCAGAGGGGATCTCCCTGCCCCTGCCCCAGTGAGGCACACAGAGATGGAGTGAAGTGTCACAGGAGCAGCACCACCACCCAACCAACCAGCAGCTTCTCCCTGAGCCTATTTCAGTGCCAGCCACGAGTCACGACCAACACTGAGAACAGCCCCACCAGAATAAGGACAGTGCACAAAACACAACTGTTAGAAATACTAAACTGAAGAATCAATGCTCCATCAGTTGCTGGCAAAATGGTTCCAAATTAAAAGAAGAGAGATTTAGATTAGATACCAGGATTAGACAGTCTTTATTGTGAGAGTGGTGAGGCACTGGCACAGGTTTCCCAGGGAATTTGTGTATGCACTACCCCTGGAAGTGTTCAAGGTCAGGCTGGACAGGGCTCAGAGCAAACTGAAATAGTGGAAGGTGACTCTGCCTATGGCAAGGGGGGGGAATGAGAAGAGTTTTAAGGTCCCTTTCAACTCAAATCATTCTGTAATTCTATGAATACCAGAATCAAAGATTTATACATTACTTAGGCACTTTTAATCCACTTTTTATTATGCTGGTAGTTGGGTATTGTGACTTAACACCCATACGAGGTAGAGAAAACTAAGACATCTTGTAAGGACAACCCCAGCCAGAATATCACTTCCCTGAGCCAGCAAAAGCTGTTAAACCCCTTTCTCAACAAGATCTAGGTTGGCTACCAGGTAAACTCCTTCTGTATTTTCTTTTTTTTCCAGTAACAAGACATAAATTAAAACCATATATTGCCTAGAACTGCAAAAGGCTGAAACAACATTGGGGATCAGCTCTGACAAGCCCTGGTTGGGGGAGAGCAGGCCCTGGGCAGCACAGCCCATGAGTGACAAGGAACAGGAACAGCAAGTCCAAAGGTACGTAGAAATGAGGAAAACAAAAGTATGAAGCAGAAGTGTTCACTGTAACAACCAAAAATAAACCCCAAACCCATGTATCAGTTACTGGTTTGCCCCTTTGAGTTGGGCACAGGTATGTCTCTCTTTAGTACTAAGAGTGAGTGAACATTTATTTAATTCTCAGCAGATATTTAACCTTTAGGAGAGATTTAATTCTTAGCAGGTATTTAAGCCTTGGCAGAATGTGGTGGCTTAACCCCACCCAGCAACTCAGCACCACATAACTGCTCCTTCACTGCCCCTTCCCGGTGGGATGGGGAGGAGGATCAAAAAAAGGTAAAACCTGTGGATTTAACTGTAAACTAAGAACAGTTTAATAATTGAAATAAAGCAAAACAGTGAACAGCACAGAGTAAGAAAGGAATGAGTCCCAAGAAAGCCAAGTGATGCCCAATACAGCTGCTTACCACCCACTGACCACTGCCCAGCTCATCCCTCAGCAGCAATTGTCCCTCCAGGGCAACTCCCCCCAGTTTCTACACTGGGAATAGCAGTCTGTGTATGAAATATCCCTCTGGCCAGTGTGGGTCAGCTCTCCCAGCTGTGCTCCTTCCTGCTCGCTGGCAGAGATTGGGAAACTAAAAAGTCCTTGATTTAGGGTAAGCACTACTTTTAGCAACAACTAAAACATCAGTGTGTTATCAACACCACAGGCATACTAAACCCAAAACAGCACTGTTTTATCCTACTAAGAAGAAAATTAACTCTATCCCAGACAAACCCAGGACACAATCGTTTGGACAGTACCTTATGTCCATAGAGGAGGTACTTGGCTGCCACCTGCACTTGGAAATCCCATTCCAGCTGTCCGGGTAAGGCTCATGTTGTTGCCACCAGTCAATACTAACACCCAACCCACGGCATGTTACACGTGCACTGCTGCAAAAAAAAAGCTTTTAGAGTCATTTAATATCCTGGCTGGAGGTCACATTCAGGCCTGGCACGTGCACATGGATCTGGAGCATGCCACGATGGCCACGGCTGCTAAGGGCAAAAGCTGGGAACAGCAGAGTTACAAACTGGCCAGAGAAATTTCTGCCTTCCTTCGTGCAGGGGAAATAGAAAAAAACAGAAAAGGAAAAACGAACAAACAAACAAAAAACCAAAACAAAAAAAATCCAACAGAAACTGTTCATCAGATAGATATAAGGAGTTAGAAAGAAAAACCACAGCCACTTAAAGCTTGTGCACACTGAAGTTTCTGGGGCACTCACCTCCCGGTTTTGTTTCAATTAAGACAAAAGCATGGTTTTTTTTCAGATCTCTATTAAAAATAAAATGCCAAAGGCCAACCTGCTGAGAGCCCTGCACTGGGGGGTAGCCTGCAGGCACAGCCACCCAGGGAGCTTTACTGGTCTCACTGGAGGCTGCCCTGATACGTGCCACACTTCCACAGCTCCTCAAAACTCATTCAATCTTGCACTGGTTGCAGCGAGGTTTGACCTCCCCCCACAGAGGAGACTCTCCAACCCTGTACTTGTCTTATCTGGTTTTCTCTCCTTTATTCCCAATTTCACCACAGTCACATGGATGTTGCTCAATAACCCACAAAGCAGGTCCAGAAGCATCAAGGGTTTATTATTTCTTGGGAAGGGGGAAGGAGCATCCAACATATTTCTTTAGAGGAAGAAAAGGAGAAATGTGATGGAATGAGGCCCTGGCTGCCCAACTTGCCACCTAAGGGGAGGGGAGCAGCTCTGTTGCTTGCAGGTTACAGGTTGGTATTAACTACTCAGCATCTCTGCTCAATGAAAAATCACCTTACACACACTCTGCTCCACCTTTAGTTACACCCAGGGAAGCCTCAGCCTGCAGGGAAAGAAAACTGGAACTGGCAGAAAGAAAAGGCAGTAGAAGGTTGGGCAAGAGCACAAAAGCAGCAATTTAATGGAGTCTAAAAGGAAAGTAAATGTAGCTTCTTATCCCAGCCCTCCAAGACTCCCTTTTCCATCTCCCTGCCTCAACACTCCCTGCTCCTCTTAGTCCTGCCACAGGCTGGGCTTCCAGGAACCCCGTCCTACAGGTGGGCAACCAGTTCTCATGCATGCAGCCCAGCTGCCAAATGGGTGATATTCCAACAGCCCCCACTTCTGCCACCCCTTCTCCCACAGGGAGGTGCCCAGGCAAGGCTCAGGCTCAGGCTGGGCCCATCACATGCCACAGGCAGGCATCATATTGGGGTCTCCTCCTGCCCTGGAAAGATGGAGGCAGGTCAGAGGTCAGTGAGCTGCTCTGCTCATCAAGGAGTTCATTAATTTTTATGATGCTTTTTCAGGTTTTCTTACAGTTTGCTGGCATCAATGAAGACAAGAGCTGGAGCATTTGAAGACCAGTATGATGGTCTCAGCTGCGGGGGACATCCAGTGGCACAGGCTGGCACACGCTGCTGTACACCCAAAATCATCCCAGAATACCTCAGTGCACCTTCCACCCTGCTCCTCTAACCATGCCCAACCAGACCTGCCAGCTCCAGCTTCTGCCAAAGGCAAGGATTAAACACAGTTATCCTGAGCTGCACCAAAACCCAGCCATATTCAAATTCCACAAATTCTCCAGATCCTCCATCTTGACCTTGGCTGATTTGAAAATCCCAATGTGGCCCTTTCTGTACTTCCCACTTGCAAAATAACGAGAGATAGGGCGGGGCAGAGCACAGAGCCTTCCTTCCTCCTCCCCATCAATATTTTATCACAGCAAACACCTGCCACGCAAACAGCCCCGGGAGGAACAGGAGGTTCATGGAACTGCCTCAACAGCAGCACAGACACCACAGGAAGCAAAACAACCTGTGCACAGAGCAGAGCGGAGCCCACAGAGCAAATGTTTGTGCGCTCCAAGGACAAGACAAATTCTGCTTTTGCCTGCATGGGGGTGCAACTGCTCTGCCCCCACTGGTGTCAGTTACAGCTTCTGCAAACAGCCGTGCAAGCTGTGCAAGACCTTTTCCAAAATCTGCTCGGCTTCAGGGGTTTCACTGCAGTTGGAGGCAGGAAAACGACTCCCTGCGTGGAGTCACCATTTCACAGGTTTGGCACCCGGAACCTCCCTGTCAAAGCCCTGGGATTCACAGTGAGATGTTGCACAAGGACAGGGGACATCAAAGAACAAGAAACACAGCGAATCCTTCATGTTCTCCTCTGAAGGATTCCGACTCAGCTTGCAAGAGCTAATCAGGCCCCCCTGCCCAGGTACAAAGTATTCACTACTTTTTGTTTTAACCTTCAGAAAGCAGAGCCAAGACCAAAACATCCCCACTACTACCAACTTCTCCAGAGTCACGAGCTGCATGGGAAACATCCTGATTCCTGCATCTCTGTGAGACAAGCACTCCTCGACACCAGTGCTCCTGGGATGACACCTCTGGAGGAGTCACCATCTGTTTATTACAGAGCACACATGGATCCAAGCGATTGGAGGTTATTATTTCTACTGGAGAGGCCATTTCAGACTGTGAGACAATTTTAGGCTGCACAAGCCTGAAATAACTCCCTAAGCCAAATTTATAACTTGTAACAGTCAGAACTATCATAGCCACTTGTCATTTCATTAAAGACCCACATGACCCCCCTCACTTACGCTGGAACTGTCAGCCTGGGAACTGAAAGCAGCTGCCAGGGAGGCCAGGCCCCTTCTCACAGGATTGGTTTTGTCTCAGCATGTTCTTAAGGCATTAAATGCCACAGAGGGATGGCTTTTCTCACAGCCACATCCCCTCTGAGGGGCCAAGGAAGATGCTCCCAGGACTGGAGCCCCTCTGCTCCAGAGCCAGGCTGGGAGAGCTGGAGGTGCTCACCTGGAGAAGAGAAGGCTCCAGGGAGACCTGAGAGCCCCTTCCAGTATCTAAAGGGGCTCCAGGAGAGCTGGAGAGGGACTTTGGACAAGGATCCCGAGTAACAGGACAAGAGAAATGGCTTCACACTGACAGGGAGTCAATTTAGATTAGATACTAGAAAAACTTTTTACAATGGGGGTGGTAAAACACTGGCACAGGTTACCCAGGGAGGTCAAAGATGCCCCAACCCTGGAAGTGCTTAAGGCCAGATTGGGTGGGGCTCTGAGCAACCTGGTCTATTGGAAGGTGTCCCTGTTCATTGCAGGGGGGGTTGGACTAGATGAGTTTTAAAGGTCCTTTCCAACCCAAACCATTTTGTGACTCTGTGATATAATTAATGCCCATCCCCACACCTTATCGGGGTGTGATGCTGTACAGAGCCTCATTTAGTGGTAATAATCTGCCCTTTGACCTTCCCACTGCAACTACGCAGCTCGGGGGTTTGCTCCAGACTTTCGGTGTATCTGGTGCACGTTGGAAAAAAAATAAATTCCCACTTTGAACAAATTGATATCAAAGGATGTGACAAACACCAGATCCCATTCTGCCGACATGCTCCACACCCAGCAGGGCTGGGAGGAGACTGAAAAAATCACAGTGTGTTTTTGGGCTGAAACCTGCCCTTTTCTGGGAACTGGAATTCTACATCTCCCAGGACACAGCCTTGTGTCACGACTGGAGCCACTTCATGTTTGGGTCCGTGCTGGACCGACACACGTGGATGCTCACGGTACCAGCTCACATGGAAGGGTCTTCTGGGGTCCATCATGCAGATAAGAAAAGTCCCTCCTGATTTATGCTGTTTATTTTATTTTCTCTATTTTCTAAAAACAAAAACAAACATGAAGTTGTGGTCGTTGACTGCACCGAGATCATCTGCAGTAGGAACTGTCCCCTTATCTGTGACATCCACCCTCCCCGTGCTGCTTGCAGGGACAGGCCCTTCCAAGTGATCTCTCTTCTCCCCAGACCATTCAATGTGGGGACGAGATTATATTTTACTCTACAGGAAACATTGAGAAATCCAGTCTCTTTGGTAAAAAGTGATCCTTCCTTAGCACGAAAACCACACGCCCATGATTGATGGAGTGGCTCCACTTTCAAACAGGCAGCTCGGGCAGACAATCCCAAGAGCCAGAGCCCACGAGTGAGCACGTACAACTGCCTGCAGAGACAAGGGTTAACAATCTTATCTGGGGTCACCAGAAGAAATTCCAAGTAAAACCCACAGCACGCAGATTTCCTGCTTTCTAACCCAGTGCCCTATTTATACCTCTCTTTCTTCACAATGCCAGTGACAGCTTTTTCCTCACTTAGAGGCATGTTTCCTGCTTTCTGAGTTGTGACTTTCATTTGTAGCTCATTTCCATAACCTCCGAAATAGAGTTTCAGTGGAAGTGTTAAATGTACTGATAAATTCTTCATGAATCCTAAAGTTATTGGTAGGGAGAATGGGGGGCAATTTACCCTGTATCAGTCAATTGAAAATTATATATTTCAAAATCCTTTAATGGAACGCAGTAAGGTTTAACTCTGACTGATAAGGTAACGCCTTCCTGAGGGTGAGACAAATAACAGAGCCTATTTCCAAAATGCAAATATGATGGCAAACAGGCTCATCAGTGCACAGTGACCTTCACAGTCTTCAATCTTTATCACAGAGCGCAGTGACAAACTCGGGAATCACGTGTGGGCACTGCCCTGGACCGGCACCCAAACAGCCCTCAGTGTTTGCCTCTCCAACCTCCTGGGTTCATCCCCCATAGAGTGGGCAGTAGGGAGAGGGAGGGGATTCTGCCCTTCTGCTCCCCTTTTGAGACCCCAACCTTGACTCCTGCATCCACCAGCAGTTAATGCCCTGAACATCTCCTCCCTCTCCCTGGGAAGGTGGTAGGTCAGGACCCCCAACATCAGAAGGACCTGGATCTCCTGGAGTGAGACCAGAGGAGACCATGGAGATTCTCCAAGGGCTGGAGCCCCTCTGCTCTGGAGCCAGGCTGGGAGAGCTGGGGGAGTTCACCCGGAGAAGAGAAGGCTCCAAGGAGACTTCAGAGCTCCTTCCAGTGCTTAAAGGGGCTCCAGAAGAGTTGGACAGTGACTTGGGACACAGCATAGAGGGACAGGACAAGGAGGAATGGCTTCCCACTGCCAGAGGGCAGGGTTAGATGGGATACTGGAAAGGAATTCTTCCCTGTGAGGCTGGGGAGGCCCTGGTACAGGTTGCCCGGAGAAGCTGTGGCTGTCCCATCCCTGGAAGTGTCCAGGGCAGTCTGGATGGGGCTTGGAGCAACCTGGGCTAGTGGAAGGAGTCCCTGCCCATGGCTGGGAGGTGGAACTGGATGAGTTTTAAAATCTCTTCCAAACCAAATCATTCTCTGATTCTATGATTCCAGATGATCAGGTTGTACCTTGCTTAACAAAGCATTTTCTGCATGGTCTTTGCAGGTTAACCAGGAGATGGGCATGGTCCTGCTGCTGCCAACCCATCCAGTTTCTCTATTTTAAAAAGCAAGAGAGAGAATGAAAAAAAAAATAAATAAAAGGAGAAAAAGCGAAAAAACAGTCTCCTTGGATTCTTATCCCTGCCAGAGCAGGAGCATCATCAAAAACACTGGCTGAATAAGTTACACTATATAATTAGGATACATGGGGGGACTAAAAATAAAGAAAGACTAAAGCACAGATTTGCTGCAACGTTTCCACTTCACTAGAGTCAGAAACAAGACACAAGGTGCCCGTTCTGGAAAACCAGATGTGGCTGCAACCGAACAAAACAGTATGGACAAGAGGGAAGCAGGGAAAAAGAAAACCCACAAAAGTGGTGGTGACTTATGTTAAGATTTGAAGGTCAGACATGGAAAGAGCAAAGCCAGGGATGGAACTGCCTTGCAGGAGCACCAGGGGTGCTGTGGGGTGAGGAAGGGCTGCAGGGTGAGGGGGCCACACCTGAGCTATGGGTGGTGGTAAGGAGACACAGGGTTAGAGTCACCAGCAGGAAAAGCATCCAGCTGGGAAACTCCATCAGAGCACAGCCTGCCTTCCCTGGAGGGGATGCAGGGAGGGAGAAAACAGGGACTGAAGCATTTGAAAGTGCCAGAGCACCCTTTAGGAGCAGCCCAGGGCAGGCTGACAGACCTGAGGGGACTGTGCCATCTCCTGCCCCATCACTCTGACACTGGATGGAAGTCGTTCAGACAGCAAAACCCCGACAACAAAAGCCACAAGCACGAGATCCCTGTGATCAGATGCGGTGTCATGTGGTGACACATCCCCTGAAGCAGCAAGCCCAGAGCAAGGGGCACAGACCCTGCAGCGAGTCAGCTGCCTGTCCTCACCTTTCCTAGAAAGCTTTCATAGACTGTAAACCCAAGCACATTCACCACAGTCGTGTGTCACCGAGAATCAAAGCTGTGTTCATTCAAAAATTAAGCTGAAAACGTTGACATGAAGCAGAGGAGGGAAGGAATAGGACTGGTCAGTGCAGCAGCCATCTGACCCCAGCAAAGCTGCTCCCAGCCCCCTCTCTCCTACAGAAACACACACACTCCCTGCCCCATATAAAATATTTGTGCATCCTACATAATTTAGAATCCTATTAAATAACTTGACTCCCTTATTTTTCATAGCAGCAAATTCCATGAATTTTGCATTGAATAAAAATTCAGCAATCATAGCAGTTGCTAATTTCTGTGCTGGGCTCAGAGCAGCCTTTCACTTCCCCATAATGATTTTAAAACATTATCCTGCTGTTTCCTTTTTTCTATACCTGGCATTGAAGAGCTCTGCAAACTATTTGAATAGCACTGCTCTGAAAAAAAAAAAAAATCCTGTAAGGGAGGAAAAATTAAATTCAATCATCACTCTACCCTCTGTGAACTGTGAAAGTCTTGGGAACATGAAAAGGTGCTTTCGAAAGGATGTTAAGCATTCAAAAGATTAGACAGCAATGTGCAATTAAATGTGTTCCACAACCCTTTGTCAGAGTATCCAAAACCTTACTTCTGCATGAACTTCAAATCCTCCCACTGGGAGCTTGTTCCAGTGGTTTACTTTAAACCTGTACTTTAGATATTCCATACCTTTCACTTTTATAATTCTTCAGCATATGCTAACACTGGCAGAGTTAATAGTAACTGACTAATTTTAAACCCTATGATTACTGGAGCTGATTTATATAGTAGCTTCACTTCACAATACTGCGAATCAGGCACGCAGTAATTGCCAAGTTCAATTTTAGCTCTGTCATACTGAAGCATTAGTTTTTATGCCTCAGCTGTTGCCTCCTCCATGCTATAGAGGTAAGTTGATAATGCAGTAGGTTTTGCTGCTAAATATCATAATATTATGATACCCCGTGTCAGATTCTTGCAAGCTTTGTGAGCTATGCATCATCTATTAACTAAATACTTTATTAAGGGAACGGTTTGAAAAGGTTCCTATTCTAATTTAGCTCAGAACACTGGATAGTGGAGGGGGGGTGAATGCAGTGATTTAATTCCCTACCAAAAGTGACGGTGGAAAGCACCGGTCATCATCATCATCATCATCATCAAGGGGCTGTGGTAGATGCAAAGGGATCAAACTAGACCAGTGAACACACCCCCTCCAGGCAAGGCCACTCACCCTGGCCTCAGGCCATAGCCTCCTGACACATTTAGCGGCAGTGCCAGGAGCTATTTTACCCCTAAAACCCAGGAGTTTGGGGCTGTGAGTCCATATCCAACAGAGTGTGGCATCTTGGCCAAAGAATGGCCATCTCAGGGCAACCTTCCCTCCCACCCCCACAGATGCTGCTGGCAGGGCTCATGCAGCACAGGTAAGACAAGCAGAGAGGACAGGGTAGAGCAGATGGGGGCTCCCAGGTATCCCTCACTATGAAGAGATGGGGCTCCACAGCCCAGGGACAAGCAGCACTTGCAAGAGGAACAAGACAGTGCTACCGAACTTACTGCTGCTGCCTCGCAGCTGAACCAACACACACAGCTGGGCATTACCAGTAATCTCTTAATAGCCTTTAAATCCACCCATCTCATGGGCTTCAAGCTTTAAGATTTTCTTTCTTTTATTTTTTTTTATTAAAGTCTGCTCATATCAGATTTAATAAACGTGGGCAAAGTGGAACTGCCTCCTTTCCCATTCACACATGCCTTGGTGCCCAAGATCAGTGAAGATGGTAACATGAGCTGAAGCCTCAAAGTATCACAGAAGCATCATGGAGGGATGCCCAAGACACAGCCCTGGGGATGGAGGCTGGGCACCTTCTCTGTGCCAGGCAGGAACACCCAGGGGCAGATGAGTGGGGTCTGTGCTTCGGTCCAGGGTTGATCTTTGCAATCCTTTGTACAGAAACAGCACAATGCAACAGAAAAGTCTGTCCTTACACTCACTCCTGTCGGACAGTGTGCATTGATCTTAACCCTTTCCTCCTCTCCACAGCTCCCTCCTCCCCAGGCAGATGCAAACCCCAACCCAAGCCAACACCCATGTGCTGGCCCCTGTAGGGAACCAAGGGACCCTCCTCTGATGACAAGCTCAGCAGGCACTTAGCCATTCCCTGGGGAAATTCCCTCAATCAGTACTATCCTTCCCACATAAACCACATTACAAACACAGGACGGATGTGCAGTCCTTGACGTTCCCCAACAATATGGTCCTTATTCCAGCTATGAAGTTGGTTGTTTGGGAATTCAGCAAAACCCACGGGCACAGTGGTGACCAGTTCAGTGGCCACCTCTCCCATTAACCCTCTCACCACTGGAGCAAGGCAATGAGCCTGAAAGTGCATGAGCTCATCTTTTACTTACTATTTTTGGCCCAGTTTTCCAAAAGAAAGAAGATGACATGCTAAGCAGAGAGCATCCTGCAAGCCTTGGAGAGCTGGAGTTCCACTCCAGTGTGGCTCAGAGCAGTGTCCAGGGTTCCCCTACCTGTTCCCTGCAGCGTTTTGTAGAAGGTGGGGGATTTCACACACAGAGGAAGAGGAAGGAAGAATGTGGAAATTCTACCAAGTGTGTGGTCACTGGGAGGAAGGAATAGGATTGATGAATTTTCCAGCTTTGATGATTTTGGTGAAATCATAAGCCCTGTGCCTCATGCTTCAGGAGCCTACTCCACAAATTAATTGACCACAGACCCCAGGGAATGCAGAGGTAGAATTGATGCCTGAAGTCACATTTTCTGCAGCCTACCAGGGATGTCTGACCACTCCCACTTGTTTTAGAGCCTTTCTGAGGTCAGTGCTGCTGACACACAACAGCCTGACACAAACCACTGGTGGCTGAATCCGACTATGTGTGATGTAGTTGTAGGATGCTGATGACACCTATGCTTTCAGAGGTCTTCTGAAGCTAAAGCTGAGTTTAAATCACTTTCTCACTTGCATCACACCTGTACTTTCCTATGACCATCTAATGATTTCCCAGAGTGCAAACTCTCCATCAAAGTGGATGCCACAGCCCAGCCACAACCTCACCAAGCCTGTGCAAGAACACTGATTTCCCTGGCAGCAGGACCAGTCTGGTGCTGGACATGGGCCTCTCAGCACACAGGGCAGGACCATGCTCTGGTCTTGGGCAGCACATGCCAGACCTGCTAGTAATACAGAATTCACAGCACTGAGACTCTTCTACAAAATAACCCTGGAAAGAAATCCCCCTGGTAGCAATATCATTTCTCTCTCTTTTATATGCCCACATGTACACACCTTCTGTCCATCTTTGTTGTTTGTTTTAGGGACCATCCTTTCCCAAGTGCCAGCAGAACCCATTTCAGCTGGGGCCTGAGAACTCTGCTGGACCACACATAGTTGCAGTGATACCCAACACAAATTTTTGCAATCTCCTAAGTTTAAACAAAGCCTTGTACCCACGAGAGCCACAAAGGAAGTCAGCAGAGCTCGTCCACATCCTCAGCTCACACAGAGCTGGGCCTCTCCACTGCCACCACTACATGCTTGCCTGCAAAGCAGTCAGGGAGGTTTGCATCTTATAGGCACACCCTTGACAGACAGAGTAACAGAATCATGGAATGGGTTGGTTTGGAAAGGACTTCAAGGATCATCCAGTTCCACCCCCTGCCATGGGCAGGGACACCTTACACTAGCTCAGGTTGCTCCAAGCCCCGTCCAACCCGGCCTTGGACACTTCCAGGGATGGGGCAGCCACAGCTTCTCTGGGCAACCTGCGCCAGTGTTTTACAATTCTCATCATAAAAAAAATCCTTCCTTATATCTTTCAATTGATCCTCTTTTAGTTTAAAACCCTCACCCCTTGTCCTGCCAGAACAGGTCCTGCCTAGAAAGTTTGTCCCCATCTTTCTTACAGGCCTCCCTTAAGTCCTGAATACATAAGTTTGCACAGCATTTTACCACCCACAGTTTCACGGCTTCACACCAGCAGCGAGCTCTGTTTCACTTCTGGGCAGAGAAGGGGCACTGCCACTACCAACACTAGAACGCTGCATCCTGGGTGAGGCTCTGGAACAGAGCTCCAGCATCCAAACCTGTCCCAGCAGCAGGTCACACACGGCCCCGCTCAGAAAACACCTCCTGCCACAGTGGGGAACTAATCCCTCTGGTAGGATATCCAAGTCATTCCCGCCTGCGTTTTAGCATTTGTAGATAAAGAACTAAATATAACATAAAGCTTAAAATAAAATCGTTAACACCTTTGCACAAAGAGATCTTGACTTCTCTTTCTAATGCATTTAGCTGCTTTTTAAGAAAATGTCCTCATTATTTTATGTGAAAGAAAAAAAGGCGAGCAGGTGGTCCTGACTGTGTGTGTCTCCTACCAGAGTTATATGACTAAACTGAACATTTACACAGGTCTGAACAGTTGCTTGCAATGGGTGTGCAGACAGCACAGCCCTCAGATGCTGCTCTCCTAAAACCTGCTATATTACACAGAATCATGGAATGGTTTGGGGGTGGAAGGGACATTAAAGCTCACCTCATTCCACGCCCTGCCATGAGGAGGAACACCTTCCACTGGACCACTTTCCTACTGCTTCCCATCACATGTGGCAAGGTTAGATACACTTAGGAGAAAAAAACAAACAAACAAACAAGAGAACCCCCAAACTGCAAGTACAAGTTAGTACTTGGATGAGAAAATAAAAGATACCACACCCAAGTCCTTATTCACATGTTGACACATGCGGAGTTGACATTTATAATGCTGAAAACCTTCTTACCCCCCCTGCAAACCACCCCGTGCCTCCCAGTTTCAGATGTAAATGCTTTAACTGATTTGTTGGGGCAAGATGCAGCATCACTAAGGTGAGGGAAGGGAAGGGACGGGGGAAGGGGGGAGGGAAGGGGGACGGGAGGGGCAGGGGGACGGGCCGGGGCG
>JAWWES010000051.1:2449939-2462375 GCA_035583135.1 Lophotriccus pileatus
GGAAGGGAAGGGAAGGGAAGGGAAGGGAAGGGAAGGGAAGGGAAGGGAAGGGAAGGGAAGGGAAGGGAAGGGAAGGATTACATCAAGAACCAGCCCCCAGAGACCCATGTGATACACATCCCCACATCAGCTCCAGTATCCAGGTCCAGAGGGGTTTATTTGCTCCAGAGGAGGAATTCATTTTTCACTCAGCTAAAGTAACCCCAAAGTGCTTTCAAACAATATTCCTCTAATAGAGACATTACAAGAGCCATTATTTTCCTGTTTAGAGTTAAACTAAGCAAATACAAAGCTAACTTTATTTTAAACAAACTACCATCATCACAAAAAATAGATACCAAATAATCTCCTTCACCATTTAGGGAATTTAACTTCCACTTTTGCTCTTACTGAAGGAGACAAGAATACCAGCTTGGCAAATACCGGTTTGTGCAGCCACATGATAAGAAACTGGAAAACATTTCCCTCCAAATCCTCTTGCCTTATGACAGTTAAGAAAGCTCTGTTTAATAATATATTTAAATTTCAAGCTCTCTTTCCTCCTACTTTCTAGAAAAATGTATATTCCAATGACCTACTGAAAAAAATATTCTTTCCAAATTATTCCCAATTATTATTTTCTTCCAAATACTCCTAGTTGTCTGTGACCTACTATCAGAGATGCCCAAGCCCTCTGGCATGAGCAATCCCAGGGGAACGGCTCCAAACAGGGTGGCAGGTGGGAGATCTTTGCCAAAACACCCAAATGGGACTGCACAAAGCCTTGTCCTCCCTGCCTTGTCGTCTCCCGTGGATGTCACGGGCAGTGCAGAGCTCCAGCAGCAACGCCATACCCTGGTTTATAAAGCCCTTCCAGGGTGGAGGCTCAATCCCTGCACTCCCAACAAGGGAGCTTTGGTTGGATGCAGACCCTGAACCCTAATTCACAGCTGTGTCCATTCCATTTCATCCCTAGTTTGAGAAATGGCATTTTTTAGCTGAAACTCAAATGATACATAAAAGCAGTGTCCTGCCCATGCATGTTGGTTGTTGCATCTCACAGCCCTGCTGTGCTGCAGCAGGAGCACCAGGCCAGTTTCCCCCAGCCAAGGAGCCAGCCTGGGCGTCCTTTAATTCTGTGGCAGTGTGGATTAACTGGACACTGCAATGGGAATAGATTTACAGTTACCATAAGACTCTATCAACCTTATAAAGGCAAATTTATTAGCTTTTCTGCTCCAGAAACAAGTTCTGTCTTCATTTACACCTCTGCAGATTCACCAGCTCAAAGGAGGCTTCAGAGGTAAAACTTGGACAAATTTTATCAATGAATTCAAATCTTGAGCTAAATCAGGAGGAGGAATGGATTTACCCTAATCCCCTCCAAACATTCATCAGCATCACCTGCCAGCTCAGCAGGACTTAATCTCTTTTTAATCTCTCAAAAACACTGGAGTAGATGGGGAAGAGGTTGGAAACACAGCAGTGGTGGATCTCTCTCTTACTTTCTTTTTTTTAAAAATAATTCTGGCTGACAAATCACATTAAGCAGCACATGGAAACTCACTCAGATTTTGCTAATATTACCTTCCAGGCAAGAAACTGGTTTGACTGGGAGAGCTACACTATCTGGAATAGAAGAGATGCCCACCCAGCAGCCTTGCAGGAACACCAAGGAATACCTTGAAGTATTTCCATGAAGCTGCTTCAGGAGCTGGAATCCCATCGTCTGGCTGGCAGCAAGCACAGGGACAGCACAGGCAGGCTTTGCCCTGGATCAGGAGGAGGGATGGGGTGGAGATGCACCAAGTGGCAGCACGGAACCCCACCCACAGCACCGACCTACACTGCAGCAACCCCACCAGCAGAAACACCGGCCCCAGTGCCAAGAAATCAAGCTTTACTATGCAGGTACCACAAACAGCTCAAATCCCAGCCCTGAGCAACTCACAGGGGCTTTTCATGCCTCCCACTAAAACTCCCAGTGACGACATGGCTCAGATGGCTGGGACTGTCATGGCCAGTGGCCTCCCACCCCTTGGGTGCTAAGCCAAGGGGACCCCTGGCACCACATGCCCGATGGCAGCGGAGCCGGCGCGGGCGCGAATCCGATCCAGCGCCTTTGGGAGCCCCCGGATCGGAGCGTTAGTGTGTGATTCGAGGTTTACGTAACACCACCCAGCGATTCTGGCAGAAACAATTGGTATTAGCAAGGAAAAGGAAGCATCAGGAACAGCCGGCAGAGCAAAGAGACACCTCTCGCAGCAGCCCCCAGGCTAAGAGGGAAATAAATAACAAACGCAACAGAAGCAAGGCTTAGGTAGAGAGAAGGAGAGGGGAAGCCTCTGCAAAGGGAAACGGAGCCTGAATCGTGGCTGAGATGAGCAGGGAATTAAACTTTCCTTTGTCACCTCTTTCCCACCCCTGCTGGACTAAGCTTTCTGCTTCATCATGGAGCTCCAGTCACGCCAGCAACACAAACACAGTGGAGGGAGAGCCGTGTTCCACAGGGCTCCAAAGCTGGGAGGGCTGAGCAGCTCCTGCTGAGCCTCCACCAGCCCCGGGGCCACTAATTCTGGGTCTCAGTTGTGTCCAGGCAGGGACCCAAGGCATGGATAACCAGCCCTGAGGAGCCTGGATCAGCCGGCAAAGTGCCGTGCTCCGAAACCTTCCGTCACACTTACTTCATCATTTTTAAGTCGGCTCAGCCTGGATGTTGCTGGGTTGCATCTGGGATATTGCATTTATCAGAGAATCATATCATATTCTGAGTTGGAAGCAACTCACAAGGTCCAACTCATCAAAGTCCAACTCCTGGCCCTGCACAGGACAGCCTAAGAATCCCAAAACAAATCCAGCAAGTAAAGCAGAAGCCCAAAAGAAGGCTGGATCTCCCCACTGGCCTCTCTAGTGGCTTCAGCAACAGTCAAAGGGATGAGGCCATCAGTTTCAGGTTGCCAAGGTAGTCCCTGTCCTGCTGTAGGTGCCACTCTGCCACCAAGAATCACAGAATCATTAAGGTGGGAAAAGACCTCTGAGGTCATTGAGTGCAACCACTAACCCAGCACTGCCAAGCCCACCACTAAACCATGTCACTAAGCACCACATCTAACATGTTTTTGGAAGCACGTGCTCAGGCTCAGAGCATGGGACAGCAACCCCCAGCCCTATTACACAGGATCTGAGGACATCTGGTCCCTCAGCACTCCAGGCTGGTAACCCAGTGATGGGAAGAGCTACAGCAGCTCTTCAGGAGCCCCATGGTCCCGGAGCCTTCATCCTATAGCTGCACTAAGCAAGGAGACAGCCTGTTCTCAGGACCTTTTTGTGCCAGGCAGAGGATCCCTTCCAAGCTGACACTGCCCCCATACTCGTGGCACAAGGACAGTGACATAATCTAAAGCCCCAGATCCAGCAGCAGGCTCCTCCTGCCTCTGAGCTACCCAAGATTTCCAACTTTGGTGGCAAATAAGAGGCTCCACTTGAGCCTCAGGGAATCATAAGACAATTCCTCAAAACAAGAGGATGTTGAAACCCACAGTTCCCCGAGAATTCCATCAGTGCTTTCCTGAAAATGGGAATTGTATCTGTGACTTCACACGCAGCTTGTGGAGGGGAACTCTGGATGGCAGGCCTCAAAATCAAACTGCAGCAGAAAAGTTTCCATGATAAACCTGGATTTGCTTGGGATACAAGGAAGCTATTTTAGAATCCAGTCTGGGTTAGAAAGCACCTTAAAGACTATTTTGTGCCGTGGACAGTGCAGGAAGGTGCAAGAGTGAGAGAAGTAGATGATAATTCTGTAAAAGGCTGCCCTTGTTTCCAGCTCTTCACTAATTTCCTCTCAAATTTGCACACTGTGACCTTTCCAGGCAAAAATAATAATAAAAAATTATAATAAATAAGTAAATACATAATAGTAACACATGCAGGGAAAGGATGCCAGAGCCAGCTCTGGAGCCTGCAATCTCCATCCCTGCTCCTCCAGGATGTGTTTCTAAATCTCAGTCAATACCACACGTTTTCCAAGGAATGAGGCATTTCACATTTTATTAATTCCAACTAAAGCCCTTTTTATTACAAACTTTCTATTTAGCATTTGATTGCAGCCGTCACCACTGAGACTCTCGCTGTATCAGAGCAGAAAATCTATTGATATTTTTCTCTCCCGCCATCTCAATCCCAGAAGGTGCTATTGGAATTAGTTTAAATATACTTCTGGAAGACTTTTCCAGCCTCAGCTATTTCATGATTTTAAGCATGTATTTCTTTCTTTGGTGCTCTCACCCAAATTTGGGAGCCCACTTCCACAGATGACTGAAAGCTCCATGTTGTTATTCCCAGCACGATTTGGCCTCTCCCAAAAGAAGGCCACTATATGCCAGCTAACTCACAGGGCTGAAAGCTCATGAAGCTAAAAATACCATTTTGGTATTTTTCCCCTTTTCAAAACCCAGCTCTTAAGTGGAAAAACTCATTTAATATAGCTTTCAAAAAAAAACCCCAACACTCTGGTCTGATTCAAATCAAATGGTTAAATACTCCACATGTATCGTTTGGCACAGCCAGGACAGAACTATCTGCTCTGCAAACAGATGGCCACCCACTATTAATTTGCCACTTTAACACAGAAATGGAGGTTGTCAAATAATTAAAAAACAAATGCCACTAGTCTTCAGGTCTTCACATTATGACCTGCAGCTTTTTCTCTTTATCTTAAGTGGGGGGGGAAAATTTAAAAATAAATATATATACACACATATATATATATAAAACAACCACCTAGTAATGCAGACACGACTCTGGTTTTCTTGGCATGTGATAAATGCTGTTCTCAGCTTTAACAGATTTATCATGTTTAAGCCACTGTGTCGCCAACATCAGTCTGGGGTAGAGGAGCCCAGACCATAATTCCAGTGCTGGTCCCTAAATATCCCCAGATTGAGGCCTGACCTCACTGTCTGGCTGCAGGGTTGGACCCACGGCGCTTGCTGGAAGGTTTTTTCCTTCAAGGCCTGTTTGATCTTCAATCAACAACACTTATCAGTGTTAAAGTCTGCCAGCCATTCCCAAAAGTTGGATATTTTTAACAGCACATTCTTCTTCTCCTTTGAACGCTATTTAGAGACAAGATAATGCAGCAGAGGAAACGTTGCCTCCCTGGGTTGAACATGGACAAACAGAGCAGGATCCTATCAGGGGGAGGAACACTTTCCAGAGCTACAAGCCCCAGCTTCTGTGTCTTACGTACCCCCCAGCCCCAGTATTTCTGCTTTTTCTTCCTCACATGAGATCCAAATGGTTTTTGTGCCCATTGCAGAAGTTGGGACAAACCAAGATAATTCAATTAAATGTCCCCACACAAAACTTCCCCTGAAGTTTTCATAAATTTGATTTCTGTGCTGTCAGAGTTTCTTTTCTTTTTGTTAAGGACTCCAGGGCACAGTGCCCCTCTTCTGACATGAGGGACTAGAGATGTAATTCCCCGAAATACATCACTTTTCCATTGCAGGCACACTGTGCTGAGATGGCTCACTGTATAAAAAACCCTTTGTTCAAAGAAGTATCCATGAAAAGTGAGAAACAGGGAATGTCTCTGAACTGTTACTGAGAGAGGAAAAAAAAAATTAGGGTTCAGTAACTGTAAGTGATGAAACAAAATCACAGAATGGTTTGGTTGAAAAGGACATTACAGAGCACCAAGTGCCACCCTCTGCTGTGGGCAGGGACACCTTCCAGTATCCCAGGTTGCTCCAAACCTCATCTAACCTGGCTTTGAACACTTCCAGGGATGGGGCAGCCACAGGTGCCAGGGCCTCCCCACCCTTACAGTAAAGAATTACTCTCCAGTATCCCATCTAACCCTGCTGTCTGGCAGTGGGAAGTCATTTCCCTTGTCCTGTCACTCCATGCTTTGTCCAAAGTCCCTTTTCAGCTTTCCTGGAGCCCCTTTAGGTTGTCAGGTCTCCCTGGAGTCTTCTCTTCTCCAGGTGAACCCCCCAGCTCTCCCAGCCTGGCTCCAAAGCAGAGGGGCTCCAGCCCTTGGAGCATCTCCATGGACTCCTCTGGACTCGCTACAGCAACTCCACATCCTTCTGATGTTGGGGGTCCTGACCTACCACCTTCCCAGGGAGAGGGAGGAGATGTTCAGGGCATTAACCGCTGGGTAAACCTGGCTGGAATGGTGAAGCTCATACACACGTTTAAAAGTGGAGATCCACATCTTTGGAAAAGAGAAGACTTTTGGGATGCCCTGGGCTCTTCTTGCACTTCTCCAAGGACCCAGATCTCCTGCAATGGATGTTCAGTGCTCAAGATGGCTCAAATTATTCATAAAATAATTCTGGGGTGTCCAAAATGAGCTTGAGGTTCACAGAGAGGATAAATGGCAGAGGCACCACACAGTCCTTCTCTCCCAACCCTGACCACTGGCAAGTGTGGGCCCCACCCTGCAAGCAGAAGATGGAGAAGATGAAGAAGAGGAAGATGTTTTTTTCTAGAGAGTAGAGGAGAGGAGGATCATGGTGCACAGGCAGACAGCCGAAGGGAAAGGGGATGGCGCCTCCCTGATGAGTCCAGATGGGAATGGAAACTCTGAGTCATCAGTAGGTTTTGTGGGAAGAGAAACCTGCTAATATGATCCAGCTAATCTGATAAAAAAAGTGCTCCTTGCCGTCACCGAGGTGGAACGGGATCCACGGGGTCGCAGGGGAAAATACAGCCTGACAGTGAGGACAGTGACGTGTCACCAGAGAGGAGGGTGGCATGTGGCAGCACACCCAGAGCTTGTCTTCCCCCTCCCCTGAGCATCACAGTACCACGGCTGTACCAGACCTTCTCCACAGGACTGTGGGGGGGTTTCTGCTGCCTGGAAGAAGATGCACATCAGGAGTGGGGAGAAGCAAGTTTCACAGCCACCCTGCTGGGGAACAGGGCCCTGTACTGCCACCCCCATCTTCCAGCTCCTGGCAAGTCACGAGATCCTTAGAAACACTGGGGGAAAAAAAAAAGAGGCAGCACGAGAGCAAGAGGCTGAGTCCTTAAACCAACAGAAAAAAAATTCAAACACCTACATTTTAAACACTGGCACAATCCTGCCTCCTGTGTCCGGGTCCAGGCCAGAATTAGAGTCAAGGAACTGCCTCAGACCAAGACTCACCCGATTCCTGCAGATCAGGGTCCTCAGAAGCCACGTGCAGCAATCAGCACAAACCAGCGCTCAAATAATCTCTCCACAGGAACAATCCCTGGTCTGGGGGCCCCCGTTAACACTTCCCTCCCAGCTCCCTTCAGCGCTGAGCTGAGCTGCAACTGCACAGTCGTCAGGAGGAGATTTAATTATATCTGCAGAGGTCAAGCAATCTATGCAAAAGATGATGGTGGTGGAGAGAGATTCTGTGGCATAATGCAAAGATTTCCCCTGCAGCAGCACGGCAGCCAGGGCCATTTCTCAGAGAAGAAATAGCATCCATCAGAACAAAACCTCCAGAGAGAAACAATAGGAAGAGGTAGAGGGGAGGCAGCCAATTAATATATTTAAATCTGGTGATTTAAGTGCAAAAATTGGGCAGTTTAATGCTGTTTTCTTCACTTTATTTGTATTTTTTAAGAGTGGTTTGATCAGTGCTTGCTTCGGTAAGTTTTGTTGGGAGATTTCTCCCCCCTGAAGCTGAACTCTGTATCCCCAACTATACCCTATAATTCTATATAATATGTATTTTATATAAAATATATTCTATATAATAGATATATAGTATATAGATTTATATATAGTGTGTATATTAACTATTACATATAATACCTAATTTATATACAATATAAATCAGAGAATACAATTTATATATACTATATATAAATCATAGCATATAAATTTATATATACTATAGAACATAGCATATAGTAGGTTATATGTAATTTATGTACAGTATTATAGAATAGATATTATGTATTATATAATTTAATTTTATTAAAACAGGTGTATAAAATCACAAAAATGGAACATTAGAGCTCAAACCTCCAATTACGAATTAATAGTCTGAAAGCTCTAATCACACTAACACTTTACCCTGACTTGAGAAACACTGAGTAAGACATCAAGAAGGGGCAGAGAGGGTGGTACACGACAGTTCAGACAGAAGCCTTGCACTCACCGGATGGAAAATTGTCAAGGAAAACACATTAGCAACACAATAACTTATTTTTAATGTAGAGCTGCTAGGAAAACACAATTATATGCTTCATTTATACTGCAAGATATAACCCGACTTATGGTGAAAGCATTTAGAGCTTATTTCATAAAACAACAGAGGAGCACAAAGGTAATAGGGAAAAAAACTGTGCCCCTCGAGGGGATCGCACTCCCCCCACCCAGTGGGGCCAGTCCCCACGGAGCACCCTCACCTCCTGCTCCTTGGATCCAGCAGCATAGATGCAAAGTGAAGGCAGAGTGAAAATAGTTTTCTTCAAATGCTCCAGAAATATCACAATGATGACAACAACCACCGGGAAAAGAGCTGGCAGTGCCCATCCTTACAACAAGCAAAAGCTGGCTCTGCTCCAGGTGCTCTCCCCCTGCCCTGGCACGAGGATCAGCCATGCACTATCCAAGCTATAGGATGCTCTGCTCTATTACAAGCAAAATACCATTTGTGAACAAGATGTTTTCTCCATTAGGGATGCACAAACTGATCCCAGCACCTCCTGCAAGCTCAGATGTCCAAGTCCAGAGCTGTTCATGGATTTACTCCACAGTTAGAGTGGCATAACACCCACAGGTTCTGGACCACTGGTTTAGGGGACAATGCTTATCACTGATTTGAAGAATCACAAGTAAATCAGAGAAACTTGCACAATTTTGATCCTGAATTTTCGGTCTCTCCTGACGTCTCTTCTCATACAGGGACTGCTGTGGATCAGGCCCTTGACAAGGTCATTCAGAACCAGCCTCAACAAACATGTTGTTATACACATGTCAGACCAGTCTTCAAAACAACTTACATTGTTCCAAAACCAACCAGATTAAAGCCCTCCCTCTGCACATGCAGAGAGAACAACAATTTCTATGAATGGATGGATATTCATTACTTAGCTCCCAATCCCTGACTTAAAAGCCAAGGCAAAATGGAGCTTCAAATATTTTCTGCTCACAACCCACCAGAGACAGCTCCAGAGAACACAGGGTTGTCCCACCGAGTAGCTCAACTACTTTTCAGAGGAAGGCCCTGCCCATACTCAGGGCCTAAAAAAAAAATAAATAAAAAAAAAATCCACATTTTCAAATCAACAGGAGCTGCCTGCCAAATGAGAATGAGATGAGCCTCAAATTAAAAATCTTCTGGACTTTGTTCTCCATCCAAAACCCTCCATCTCCAAAGAAAGATTTATGTTACTTCAAAACAGAGTTGGCTTCAAAAGTAGAAAGGGAAAAGAATATATTTTATCTTCCAGAATGACAAAGCCATTCTGGAACAAGGAAAAAGGGACCATGTTTATCACTACAATGTACAATTTATTGTGAAAGTCAAAACAGAATGTTCCACAGAAATGCATTTGCTACATCGACCCAGGCTCGTACCAGCAGCTCAGATCCCATTTCTGAAGGGTTCTTAAAAGAAGAAGAGAGCATTGGTTGCAGATTAATACTCATCTCATGACTAGTAGATTTTAATTACCCGTAATTTATGATGGTGTACTGGCAAAATAGTTTTTGCCAATTTATCAGCCTAGAAGGCAAGACAGAGGGTGTGTTTGGAGACGCAAAGACATAGAGTCCCACTAGAAAGATCCAGGAAAAGGTTTGATGGTGTTATTTAATCCTAGAGAAATGCTGCAGGGTTAACAGGGCTCCCCAGCATTCCCAAGCACCACAGGCACCTCCAGGATGACAGAAGTGTGCCTGCTCTGCAAGGATTCAGCATTCCCAGGCCGGATCCTCCTCCTTCCCATCAATCAATCATTGCCCTTGGTGGAAACTGGACACCGTGCACGGATCGTTGTAACACCAGAAGCACCACAAGGAATTTATATTTAAATGTATTTCTGCAGGAAGAATAGAGAGATGTTAATTCACTCCCTAAGGATGCCCCTGGGGAGCAGGGAGCAGGATCACTCCTCCTGCATCACAGCATCACTGCACACCCAGTGTGAAAGAGCATAGGGTACTGTGCTCGGGCAAGATTCCTGCCATGTGCCTCCCTTGCCAAGGCAATTTTTCCTGAGTTGAGAATGCAAAACTCCCTCCTGTACTTTGTGGACTCACACACACAATTTAGGATCTGGGAAAACCCTTCCTTGCTGGTATGTCAGCCAGCACATCGTCGCTAAAGCTCTGCTAAGAGCAAAACGAGCCCCGGTGTACTGAACTGTGTTTTCTCCCATGGTTTACATATTATGAAATACCGCTGAAGAGTCAGTCTCTCCACAGCTTACGTGGGGAAAAATCCCCAAATTTTCTTGAAGCAACTGGAGGGATGTGAAAATACCTCATCATAGACGAACAATCCCCTTAGGTGGTGCAGGAACATGCGGCCTCTCACTTATAACACCATCACAACACACAGGCAGCCTGTGTGAGCTCCACTTTCACAGCAAGAGAGCAGGAGAGGGTCTGCAGCACACACCAGTGCCCCAGAAAAAAGGCCAGAGGGAACAGAAAAAAGGCCAGAGGGAACAGAAAAAGGGGATTTCGACCCAGATTTAAATGAGAAATCCAAAACAGAGGCGAGTGTTTCCCTCAGTGGGGTTCAGGCAGCTGATGACACAGACGGGTGTCACAGTCTGGACGAGGGCTCCTTGCAGAGACGGCACCACTTTCAGCTGAACATCCCCAGTCCCTCGTGGCCACTGTGCAGACACAAGAGGTGTGTTCCTGCTGTGCAGTCCCAGTGGTGGAGCAGGTCCTGGATGCAGCTCACAAGGAAGGAGGCGAGAGGTTGGTGTGGGAAATACTCCTTACAGCGTGTCCTTTGGGAAGGTGCTGCTCCTTATCACCCCATACCTTGTGCTGAGCCACCACAGCCCTAAAAATCCTGCCAAGGAGCATCAGTCCTCCAGGCTGCAACCACTGGGAAGTTTGGGCTTGGCTCCACTTCCCAGCTGCCATGGCAGGCTGCTCCGTGCAGGATCAGGTGACAGGGAATGCTTTACACGGGGAGCCCTTTTCCCCTGCCTCGGTGCCACTGGTATTCCTGATGCATCAGAACTCCTCACCAAACACAGTCAGCAGTGGGGGAGGCTCCTTCTCACCCTGCCTGACAGGGTGGGAGGGATCCCATTATCCACTCATGGGTGTCCAGCGCCTTGCTACCCCTCCATCCCGCTCCCAGTGGCCTGCCCTTCGAGGGCAAACAGGGATGCTGGGAATGGTTAAAGAAAAGGTACAAATACCCCCTTTCAGGGGTGGCCCTGACTGAACATACATTCCCACTTCATTATCCTTCTAAACATCCCTTGTCCTTTCAGAAACGGAAATGCTGATGCACAACAGGGCCCTCTGTAGCTGCAGAGAGAAACTGTGGTTTATTGCAGGGCACAGGTGGGATGGGAGACCCCCCAGTAAAACAATCTCACGTCCAGTAAGTGCACAAAACAATTCCATTAACATTTCAGGGTGCTCTGGGCTCAGGCACATCTCCCCAGCAGCTCGCGGCAATGGGTTCTGTCGTGCTCCCAGTGAGTTATTTATGCACAGTGACACGGCACAGTTCTTCCCAGCCTCGCTGCCTCCCCACAAATAGATAAATAAATGAAACAGCCCTTTGGAACAACAACAACAAAAAGCTGAACCTGATCACAACAAACCCTTTAAATCAAAGGTGTTTAGAGCCCTTCCCTAAACTCAGCAAAGCAGAAGACAGCAAAGGGCCTGTAAGTGCTCCTCGCCCAGGGTCCTTCCTAGAGATGGGTTTTATCTGGGATATCTGCATGCACTAGCGGGAGAACTTCTGATTTTTCCAGTCCACCCTACCCTCCTCCGGAGCTTTTTGAAGCGGAAATGCTTTGAGGCAGACACTGTTCTAGCCCAGCTCTGAGCTGAGCTGCCAGCACCAGACAGAAGTGATGGGGTTGGGACTGGTGTGAGGTTCTAGAGTTTCCTAGAGTATCCCGTGTGGCTCTGAGAGGCAGGAGTGCTCCAGCAGTGCTCTCCGTGGCAGGCACAAGATAATAGCGTGCTGTTGGTGATCCTTGGCGGTACCCCACCCGACACCAGCCGGAGTTCTCCAAAGCAAAGGCAGCAGGAGACACCTCCACCCGCTCCACAGTTTGACGCCAAAGTTACAACCGTTATACCTGCACTCGGCCAGGAAAACAAAGTCAACCATCTCCTCTCTGGCTTCCTTTGAGCAGCCTCATCCCAGAGACAAACGTGCACGGCTGTGCATAAGCAAATGTCATTTGATAACTCAGAAAAGAAGGGCGGGGGGGGGGGGGGGGGCGAAAAAAAAGCGCCCTGAATATC
>JAWWES010000051.1:2469250-2516192 GCA_035583135.1 Lophotriccus pileatus
TCCAACCCGGCCTTGGACACTTCCAGGGATGGGGCAGCCACAGCTTCTCTGGGCAGCCTTTGTCTCAAAGGTCATATGTACTGTTTCTGTTGGCCAGAGGTTTCAACATATGATGTGAAATCCTGTCCCTAATAAAAGCAGAGAGAACCTTGTCCTTAACCTCACATCCTTAAACCCATACCCATTGACATTCCTGATTTTTCAAAGCATCAAAGCAGGTCCCATCCTCCAAGAGGTTTAGAAAATGAATTTACTTGGAGGCCAGCTGCAGGTGGCTTCCTTGAAAATCCCCACCATTGGCTCTGTACTCATGTCAGTCCTGAGTTTGCATTTGAGTTGGTCATTATTTGCCTGTTTGGCTGCCTGGTATCCTTGTTCCACAGGGAAGTGTAGCAGCTTGCCTTTCTTCCTCATGCTGCTGCTTGGGAGGAGAAGACTCTGAATGGGGTGTGCTTGTTTCAACCCAACCTGGCCAGGGATGCTCCTGCCAATCTGGGGCAGCAAGATATGGGTGGCTGCACAGGAGAGATGAATTTGAGCTCTGGGGAGGGGTGAGGACCTGGGGCTGTTCAGAGAAGAAGACCAGATCCATCTTGGTGGGGTTTGGGACAGTGCCCCAGATCTCACCTCAGCACAGTGAGCACCGACACACCAGGCTGCCATTTATAATTCCTCCCGGAAAATGTAAGCTTTCCGCAGGCAAACTGTAAGCAAGGAAGTGGGTTGTGTCCAGAAGCATAAATACAGGGGTTGTCTTGCACAGATGGGCTTTGCAAGTTTTGCCCCAGAGAACAAGAGAAGGCTTGCAGGAATAGAGGGGTGAGCTCCCTCTGTCACCGTCTGGGGAAGGTGGCACGGGATGACCCAGGAGTTTGGGGAAGGGCAACAAGCCTCCGATCCAGCCCACAGACCTGACCCTCCACTGTGGTACACACACCAACGTCCACATTCTCTCCTTGAGCGCCAAATCCCCAACAGAGGCATTTTTTTCTCCATGAGTAGGGCTGCCCACCTTTCACCCCCGAGGGCTGTGATCAGTCCCAGCTCCCATCCTCAGCCAGGCAGAACTCAGAGCCACTCCATTTCCATGGGTGGGACACAGTGAATAAGGTTTCTGTTAACTAAGTGTTACAAAAAACACTCCAAACAATTTGTCAGGGTCTTGTGCCACTTGTATAATAGAGGAAATTAATCCAAGGTGCCTCCCCGGCCACTGGCAGGAGAATTACACCAGAGATGAATTTGGCTTCATATCTTTAATTTTACTGTGCAGTTGCTGAGAAGAAGTATTACTTTTGATTTCAAGGATGTCACATACTGTGACCAAGTCTAACAGTTTCTTCAGTTTCTCCCTCCTAAAGTAAAGGAGTCATTTCTTATAACCATGCTCTGAGTGACTGTCTCGGGCTCACGCTTGGAAAGGGAAGCAATTGAATCATCTTGTTGGCTCATTTTGAGGGGTGAAGCCGACGCTCTCCTCCTCTACCCAGAAAATTAATCTTCCTGAGAGCAGCACTCAGGCTCTTCAATGCAGCAGAGAGTGACTTTTGTTTAATAAATGATCTCCTGAGTTTGCAATAGTTGGGTTTTTCCTAAACTTATTCAATATTTCAGCGGTGCCAGGGAGCTCCCGTGCTCACCCGCAGCCTGGAAGGAAGATTGGTGGTTGATTTAGAAATTAATGTGGTTTTTTGTTTTGTTTTGATTTTTTTTTAAACCAGTTTCCCATGGCTCCGCTTTGCCAGGGTGACAAGAAAAAAAACATCTATTGTGAGATTTGCCAGTTGATCTAGGATTAAGTGTCAAAATGCATTTTAGCTCAGTTTCATCGCTGTGATATTTTTTTTAGTGTTTCTAAGCCTCTGCTTTTGCTTTCACCCAACATATATCATCGCTGGGCATTTTGAGGCAGGGTGGGAATTTCCCTGGGTAGCCTCTGATCTGAAGTGCAGCACATCTACTACACTTTAAAAATGTTTTTACATGTATTCCCACACATGCTGCACCCCTGCTTGACAACCCAAAATATATCGCCTTAAGAATCGAGGCTAAAATTATATCCCAGCTTCCACTTGCTATATATATATCGATCTACATGTATACATATATAAAATACATTCCTGGTGACAGAAACTTACCTTTTTAAAAAACAAAAATGTTAATTAAGCTTGGGATTATCAGAGGTTTCCAGCTCTTTCAGCCTGACCTGGGATGACTCCTGCTTCTTCAGATGGTTTATCATCGTCCTTGCGGAGCTAATGTAGTGAGGGAGAGCAGAGGAGAGACACAGGTCTAACATTAGGCATTTGTAATGGCATTGCTAAAGCATTTCAGAGCCTGAAGCTTTGAACATGAAAAGGAACTCTGACTCCACGGGCTTTTGGCAGCCTTCCTCCAGGATTTCTGCTGCCCGTGGAAATGCTGGTCAGTGTTATTAGCTGAGCAGGACAAATAATGGATTTTCATTTCAATGGCAGAACTAAAGAGTCCAGAAATGCTGGGGAGGGTGCGGGGAATCGTCATGGGTTAACCCCAAAAACATCCTCTGTCTGAAACAAAACTTTCAGCTAAGTGTCAGGTTACTTCTTGCCTTCTCTATCATGAGATAATTACATTACTGAGGAGACAGAGGCCTTCTTTCCGAGTGAAAACTGAAAATGGCTCATTTTTAAAACATGAAATGAGATATTTTGAACATTTTCAATTTGTCCCCCCCCCTCCCCTTCTCTGCAGAAAGAAGCTGCAAAATTAATACGGATCACAAACTGGTTACAACCTTGAGAAGTTCAGCTTTCACCAAGCAATACCTCCTCCCATCAGTGTCCCAGAATGAGCTCTGGCTGCTTCAGGCCTCGGTTCTCAGCTCTGGGCACCCTGGTAAATACAAGCCACGCTCTTCCTCCTTTTAGTCTCTGTCCCTGTTCTTCCTCCCCTACCCACTGTGGCTGCCCTGATGGTCCCTCAGTGCTCTGTTCTCCATCCTGCCTCCTCTCCTTGGTCTTCTGGGCTGGAGTTCCACCTTGACCAGCTTCTCTCCACAAATCAAAGCAGCATCACAAGACCTGACAAAGTTTCTTTCCTAGTTTTTTAAGCTCTACAGGCTTATTAAGAAACTTCCACATCCTGGATGTTGTACAGCTTCCTCCATGCTGGGTTTTTGCTTCGACTCTTAATAAGCTTCACCCTGGATCCTGCCATTTTGTCACTGTTTTCCTCTACAAAGTTTAAACAAGCAGGAAATAAAAATCAAAGTTAAAAAAATCAGTGGGGCTGCGCAGGCTGAGCCCTCAGCACATCCTTCGGATCAAACAAAAACACAACTTTCAAAAAGCCAAACCCCACCACTCCACAGCTGCTGTTCTGACCACTTCAACTTCCAGAAGAGTTTGCTCTGAGACACAGCACGGGAAGTGCCTGTGATTCTGGGGGAGGTCAGGCTGTGGATGATGAAAATCAGACTGTAGGAGGGAAGTCAGGTTAAGTTTAAATGAGCAATGGCTCCCATTCAGCAGCACACAGGGGAACACCCAAACTCCATCAGTCCTGAGGGGCTGAAGCATCTTGTCCCAGGACTGCTGGAGGACTTTGTGCATGAAGGGAGCATTCCTGAAAGCCAGCAGTGTCCTGGGCTCATCCCCCGCAGTGTGAGCCGCAGGCTGAGGGAGGTGATTCTCCCCTTCTACTCTGCTCTCATGACACCCCACCTGTAGCTCTGCTTCCAGCAGGACATGAATGTGCTGGAAAGAGTCACAGAGGATTAGAGGAGGCCACAAGGTTGCTGTGAGGGCTGGACCCCCTCTGCTCTGGAGCCAGGCTGGGAGAGCTGAAGGTGTTCAGCCTGGAGGAGAGAAGGCTCCAGGGAGACCTGAGAGCCCCTTCCAGGGCCTAAAGGGGCTTCAAGAGAGCTGGAGAGGGACTTTGGAAAAGGGCCTGGAGTGATAGGACAAGGGGAATGGTTTTCCACTGCCAGAGGGCATGGGGTATTGGGAAGAGATTCTTCCCTGTGAGGCTGGGGAGGCCCTGGCAGAGGTTGCCCAGAGAAGCTGTGGCTGCCCCATCCCTGGAAGTGTCCAAAGCCAGGCTGGATGGGGCTTGGAGCAACCTGGGCTAGTGGAAGGTGTCCCTGCCCATGGCAGGGGGTGGAATGAGATGATCTTTGAAGTCCCTTCCAACCCAGACTACTCTGTGTTTCACCCTCTCCTAGTATTCCTTTGCTGCGGGGGAATTGCCCTGGGAGCACAGGCTGTGCCAGCCCCTGCATTCAAGGGAGAAAGCAAGATTTTTACCAAACAAAATTTCAGTGAAACAAAACACTGCTTTATGGTTGTGAGCTGGGGAGAGGGATTCACTACAAAATAAGTTTTATTGGTTAATTTATTTTTTTTATTAGTAGATTAAATAGTTCCTGTAAGCTAAATACAAATTAAAACAACTAACAGGACACTTTTTCCTGTGGCTGCCTGGCAGCCCTGGCTGAGGGGCCGTGGGCTGGGAACCCCCTGGGCAGCTGTGCTGTCACATCATGTCCTGGGCCGCAGCAGACCCAGCTCCGTGATGCAGAACGGAGCCCACACCTCCGGAAATTCATGTTTTCCCCTGAAAGGAGAGAGTCTCGAGATTTCAAACAAACCTTTGCCAGCTGACTGTGCAACTAAAGAAAACACTGATGTAATTCAATGAACAATGAGGAACCCAAACTTAGCACAATGATCATTCTGGCTTTGTTTTCAGTTTCAGCAGCTCTGCACAACGTTGATTACATTCACAGGGGCCACATTTGCAGAAACCAAGGTCTGCAAGGCAGTGCATTCTTCACTTTTGTGAGGAATACACCCCTGTTCCATGTGAGCACAGGCACGAGCAGAGTTTAGCAAGTGAAACCCACTTGCACACCACAATTTAATCACATCTGAGTGTGTGCAACAGCTCTGCTTATTTCCCTTTCTTTCTTACTCTGAGCAAACTGGTCTAGTGGAAGGTGTCCCTGCCCATGGCAGGGGGTTGGAATTAAATAGTCTTTAAGGCCACTTCCAACCTAAACCATTCTGTGATCCTGTGGCTCTTCATAAATTTAGCCCCAAATGAAGTCCAAGGGTGCTGGTTTGGAGGCAGAGCTTCCCATGCCTGAGGTCTGTGGGAGCTGGAAGACATGGAGAAGCCTTCTCCATCCACTGCTAGGGAATGAAATCAGGGCAGTGAAGTCACTGATGGCCTGGGTTAGCAGGGTACCCAATTCACCCATCTCTGGACTTCACCCTGTCTGGTTGATAACACCCATTCTCAGTGTTTGTGCAAGCAGAACTCTCAGCACACAGGTCCTGGCATTCCTCAGGGGCAGGCAGTGAGCACCCTGGGCAGGAAGAAGTGCATCACTTGAGCATTTCCAGGAATAACTCACTTTGTTTCAGCCCTGCTGAGCATGGCTGCAGCCCTGGGCACTAAACCCAGGCTAAACATGGGTAAATCAAGAAACCAAGAAAACTCAGTCTGAATTCAGCACAAGTTTCTTCTTCTCTGCAAAGAAACGTTTATCCCTCTCAGTTTTTAAGTAGGGGCTAAAAGTGATAGCATATCTTTAAATAACAATAGGATTCCTGCATGAGTTTCTTTTCCCTGCCTGGTAAAACAGTGCTCCCAGTCTGGCCAGCTATGAAGGGTGCTATTTCAGGTGCTTGTATCAGTACTGAGAACATGGCAAAAGAGGACGTGAGAATGGTGGAAAAACCCCTTATATGTTATTTTCTTAATATTTAATTTCAGAGATTCTTTTTTTCCTCCTGCTAATCTTCCCCTGGCCTTCAGCTGAATGCAAGTTTGAGTTTAGTGGGAGAGGAAAACACAGTCACACTGTGGGTTCTGAGCCAGTGTCATGGGCTAAAAGCAGGTTGCCTTGTGGAGCTGGATAATCTGTTATGGGAAACAAAGGACAGGAACAAAAGCATGGTCTCACCCGAGCAGGACATGGCCTGTGGGGAACATGGGTTGGGGTCTGTGTGGTTTAGCATGGTCATCAATCGTCTGGAAAGGAGAGCAATGAACACAATGAAGATATCTGCACACAGTGCAGAGTATTCAGATGTTTTCCTAGACCAGCTTTGCTGCTGGAGGGAAGGTGTTGCAGGACAGTCACTCAAATAACAGGGCAAGATGCAGTGACAGGGGAAATTCAGTGGGAAGAAACACAATGTACTGAAAACGAGAGCACAGAAACACCAGCCCTAAGTTGGAGCTGTGGCTGTTTGTGTCACAGGCACTGCTCAGGAATGATTTCAGTTCTTCAAAAACATCATCAGCTCAGCAATCAGGGATGGTCAGGAACGTAACGAGGATACCAGGGGTTGTCAGATGAGACACTGAACAGAGAAAGTCATTTTGCCAGTGCATAAATTCCTGCTGTACCATCTTCATAAATATTGCAGGCAGCCCTAATGTTCCCCTTTCAGGAAGGATATTAGAGAAGCAGAAAATTTATAAAGACAGGTTTAAAGCATCAGAGCTGTGAGCTGCTTCCATAGGAGCAGCTCCTAATAGGATAGGTAAATGCATAAGAATTTTTTGCTTGGAGAAAAGATCATTGAGGAAGTTCCAATACAGGCTCCTAAAATCATGAGCAACGTGGAGAAAGATGCTCAGGAATAACTATTTTATTATCTCTCATAATGAAAAAAAACACAGTGGGGCCTGACAGCATTAAATTATCCAAAAGTGAGTAGTTATTCACCCCATAGGAAATTAAATTGAGGAGCTCATTGCCACAGGGTGCTGAGGGAACAAATGTACAGGTGGGTTTAAAAGGAACAAGTTCTTGAAAGCAATTAGTTGGGGTGACCTGAATATATAACATCAGGAAGCCTCTATATTCATATTTTCCTAAGTCTGAGATAATAGCCTTTTAACATGCCATTTAATACAAGCTCTGTCTCTTCTGCAGTTTCCTCAAGCAGTCATTGCTGGAGGTAGGATATTAGGCTGTGTGGATAGTTAGGAAATATTTATGGCTTTCATATAATGAAACTAATACAAAGAATTTTGCTTATGTGGGCCCTGACCTCAGAAGGTGAATATGAGGCCACCAAGTTCAGCAAGTTCTGGCTTCAATCTGACAAGACAACAGGAAGGGAGTGTTGAATGTAGGAGAGTGCTACAAAAACTACAAATATTACTGTTATCAATGAATGTGGTGACTCTTTGTCAATAATATATTTGAGGAATATTTGCATCAGCCAATGACAGAGCAAAAAAACAATAAAAATTACTTATATTCTGATTTGTTTACTAAGTAACAAGAAGATCATGAAGCAACTCTCCATCCACATGGATCAGGCAAAGCCCCAAGAACCCAAGGGGGTTTCCCTACATAAATCACTTCTGCAAATACTGGGCCAAAGGTCTCTCCTGGGCAGCAGTTGGTACACACTGGTTTAGCTGGGAACAGTGTTTGTGTTCCTTTGAAAAGTCCTGCCTTCACACCTCTCATGCTGCTGAGTGGCCCCAGAGTGGGAATCTCTGCTGGGGACAAAGACCAACAGATGTTACCAAGGTTCGGGTTAAATCCCAAATTGAGCATCACTGCTGGGGGAAGCCTGTTCTCTCTACATCAGTGAATTTCAGAGAATCCCAGAGTGGGTTGGAAGGGACCTTAAGGCTCATCTCGTTCCAAACCCTGCTTTGGCCAGAGACACATTCCACTGGAACCAGGTTGCTCCAAGCCCCGTCCAGCCTGGCCTTGGAATTGGTACATTTATTTCAATCAGATCTTAATTAAAGCACCTGCAAACAAGGTCATTCCTCCTTATTTTTTGAGTGAGAACTGACACTTTCGTGTTGGGGTGTAGAAGCGAGCACTGCTCAAGGTGTAAATTCTTTGTTCAGGGCTGCTCAGCTAATCTCAAATCTGCCCTGGCAGAGAAGGGCTTGGAAAGCTCAGGCAAGGCAAGAACTCATAAAGTTAAACCATTAATAAACCTGCAGGTAATTTCCTGACTGCGAGAGTTCACTATCACTAAAAACCACAAAAAATAATGACATCTAAATTATACCTCTGCTGTTAAAAGTGGTTGTGTTACTGTTCTTTGAGTCACAGAACAAACAGGGAGTGAAGCAGAAGCTGTGTGAGCCTCTCTGGTTTTGCATTTACAGAGCTGTGGATCTGAGACAAGACTTAAGCTGGGCATGTGGAGAGATGCAGAAATCTTTAGATTTGCATATACAATATTGAGATCATGAGAATGTCACATTTAAATGCAAAACTCACGTGTCTCATGAATAAATCATGAATGGTGGCAAGACTGATTTATTCTTTTTTTTTTCCCTCCCTCCAATTGTCACCCCCCTCCCCACCCTCCGAAGAGACACTGATCTGCAAAGCAGACAATTCCTCCTTCCCTTCCCGAGGAAACACAGTGATAGATGAGACTCAATAAGAAGCTGAAAGCACTTCCAAAACAACAACATGTGAGTACGTTTCTTGTTTATACTTGGCTAGGAAGTAAAGAAGCATCATTTCCTCTCTCTCTCTTTTTTTCCCCCCTTTCTCAAGAGATACCTTAATACCATGGCAACAGCCTTCAACCCCTTTTCTTGTATGACACAACCAGATTTGGAAAAGGTTAGCTGTGTGTTGTAATCAAATCCAGGCAGGTCAATCATGTAAAGAGATGACTTCCCATGCGCCGTGGGATAATGAATGAATAGATCACATAGGTCTTCCTTCCTTCCCCTCCTTCTCCCCTCACCATTTGAAGTGCCAGCAGATTAGCATTTTGTCTCTCGTGAATAAAACTGAAGTGAACAATTTCCAAAGGTTACCAGAAAACACAGAGCGTTGCAGGAATGGAGATGAACTGAGGGTTAGAACACCTACAGCCAAAATTCTCCAATGTGGACGTGCCCCCCGCCTCTCCATTAATGTGGAGAGAGGTTTTGTGTGTAAAACACAACAAATAAGACATATCAATGCTGTGAAACATAACCCCCCTTTCAAACCGAGCAGGTCCTGCTTCTTCTTTCTGCACATGTATCATTTTCAGGCCTAAGATATCACCAAATTCATGCTTTGAAAACAGTGATTCAGACCTCATTAACATCAGACTGGGCCTGGGTTTGGTGTTTTGATGACAGTCTCTAAAAAAAAAAATCAAACATTTTGAAGTCATCTGAGTGTTGAGAATGTATTGATTTTGACAAAATTTGCTTGAGAAAGGATACCTGTGATCAGCAGTGAAAATTCTGGTCAAAGCTGGGAACCCAGAGCACAAGCTGCACTGGATGAGGACAGGCACCAGAATGTGGGACATGGGAGCTCCTGGTGTGTAGTTCCACCCTTCTCTCCTGTGGAAGCACCTCCACATGATCAATAATCCCTTCATTGACTTGGTGACTTTACACTTCATTTTCCACACCAACAACTGAAGGTCCTGACATTCCACCCCATTGATGCACCTCTGCTGAATACTAAGTTTTATGGGAAAGGCTGCATCCAGAGGTTCTACCCCACAGTCCATCACCCATCTGCTCTGTCCCTCAGTTAGGCCCAAGTTTCTGGTCAGAAACATGTCTAACCTAAGGTGTCCCATAGCTTATAAGTGAATATTTGATTTTTTCCTGGGATCTGAGAGTTAGTCTCTACCTGCCTCAACATTCCTAAAGTCCAAAACACTAGTAAAGCCCCCTTACTTGTCCCACTGCAGGAACATTTTGGGGAAATCAGAAGGTTCTGTGGGACAGATGTTCCTTACACAGCTACACGGTGTTGTTAGTGCACAGCATTCACCAGAACAACTTCCAGCCACACAGGACTTTCCCAGTTTTCCATACGCCTGGTGTTGGTCAGAGCTGTACTTGGATTTAAAGAAAAGAGCTACCACTCTGGGTGTGAGTCTCCAGGACTATTTATCACTTGTATCTGCAATATGGTGTTGCTGAGTGCAATTTGTAGCTGGAGACTGGTTGATGAAAATGCTTTAATGGTTGTAGCCAGTGGTCACTGCCCCAAGGCTGCCAGAGCTCCAAGAGCAGTTGGACAACACTAACAGGCACAGGGTGGGATTGTTGGGGTGTCCTGGGCAGGGCTAGGAGTTGGGGTCAATCCCTGGGTGTGTCTTCCAACTCAAGATATTCTGGGATTCACAGTGGGCAGGATCCTATAGCAGTGATCCATTGGCTTGCCGTGGTCCTGCTGCAATCCAAACAGGGCCAAGGAGAACTCCAGCTGCTGCCATGGCTGTTTGGCTACTGAGCAAGGAACAAGCGGCCCAAAGGCACTGGGTTTGTTTCTGGCTGTTTGCAGACTCTTAATTCCATATTAGTGTCCATTCGGGAATGGAGAGACAGGGTGAGGGAAAGCTGAACCCCCAGAACCATCTCTCCCTCCTTGGGTTAACACTGCCCCAGTGATATTAAAGAGGCAGAAAACTCAATATTTTATATGAAGCAGTGTCTCCTGCTTGGTGAGCCCAGCTCATGGCTGGTGTATGTGTACACACTGTCAGGGATGCTTTGTGTCACCCCAGAAATTAAGTAAAACAGTCAGAGCATAAACAGAGCAGACCTTCCACCTTCTGGCTCCCTTAAAAACACACATATTTAGCTGAATTTGTGTTAAGAACCTACATTTTTTTGTGATTTTTGGTTCAGGACTCTTGAGCTGGTGATAATATTGACTGTAGTGAAACTATTCCAGGTCATACTCACCAAAAAAAAAAAAAAAAAAAAAACTACACTAGGCCAGTTCATTAAATTAGACAAGACAATTCCTTCCAAACCCTTGGGCAGACCTTTTCAGATGTTAACTGGCAGCACTCACAGCCATTACTCCAATGCAAACTGCACTGAAAGACCATTGAATTAGCAAAGACAAGTGTTCAAGGCCACTCGTGCATCCTCTTTCAGTCTTCCCGGGAGTGTGTCTGACCAAGTCTGAATGCTGGTTTTTAAAATAGGGAAGCTTTAAGTATCTTAAGACAGTCTTAAAATAAAACCAGCCAGCAATTAAACCTAAGTTCACCTACAGCTTTCTCACCCTCTGCAAGTTTCCAAGACCTAGTTTTGATTAAATTTTTAATTATGAATCTGGTTTTGATCTCCGGGTGTTCGTTACTGTAGAAAAACAATACTTAGTAGTGGAAACTTAGAACGAAAAAGGAGTCTTAGAAAAGTATGAGCTCCTATTTCAGGAGAAGGTCCTTTAGCTAATGTGCTTTGTTCAATCTGCAGCAGGAAAGGATCTATAAAAATGGCAATATTAACCAATGCTTGAAATTGAAATCCATGATTTTATTTTGAAACAGCTTATCTGTCAGCACTGGATCCGAGTTCTGTGTCAGAAAAATTTTTATCATTTCCCCTCAGCAAAGGATAAGAATGGAGAGCGTAAGAGGGATTAGGATGAAACCATTGCAGGCTTGATAGTGGCAGAGAGGTTTTTAAAGATTGACTTTGAAGTGAAAAATTAAGCAAACCTTAAAAAAAAAGAGAGATTTTTCCCTTAATCAGAAATAGTGTATTTGTAAGAGGCATCAAATGTAAACAACAGAAATAGCTAAATGCCTGAGTGAATGAATGTCATCTATCTCCAGTAACCTGAAAGCTGACTTGATTTTTCTTCATTTACATCCTGGGAGTAATGGAGGCAAAGCAGAATTGCTTTGTTCTGGGCAAAGGTGGGCACTAAATGACCCAGTACCTGTGCTCCTGTCCCATCCCATCTCTAGCAGCTCATCCTGAGCACCCTTTTCAAAGAGATAATGTGGAAAAAACTGATTTTAGCCCCATTGCCACAGGGTGCCCCAAGTATCAACCCAAGCCAGGCTACAGGATGAAGGGTTTGCTATCACTGAGCAAAGCTTCAAACCTGGTTGGTACCAGGTAGGCACTGAATCTAAAGTCAAGTCTGTTACCATGGTGTGGACAGAGGCCAGAAGGTGTTTGGAGAAGTCCATGAACAAAAGTGTAGTGCTTGGCTGGACAGACAGGCAGCCTCAGTAGTAGTGATTTTCTGACTACCTTGAAAAGCCTTATGACTAGACACCTCAATCAGAGGGAATTTGGGTTTATCTCTAATTAGATGCCCTTAATCAGGAGAACTTTTCCCACTCTTGAATTACCTGCAAACAATCCTAATTGTTCACTATTAGTTTATTGTGTGACTAACAGTAGTAGCAGAGAGAGCTTGGCAGGCCAGAGGAATTCTTCCAACTCAGACACTTCAGGGAATAAACATTTCTGATGTTCTTCAGGGTCTTCTTCCCTCCCCATGAAGTTTGAGTTTTTATATTAAATAAATTATCCTCTGAGTTCCCTACTCCCAAACCTACTGTTCTATCCCCTTCTTGTTCCCCTCTCTGTACCAGGCACCATCATCTCACCTTGAACCCAGAAGACATAAAATAGTCCCAAAACAACAGAAAGTCAGGAGCTTACACCTACCTGATGTCCAAGAGAAGGAATCACACACATCTGACAAAGCTGGAGGATTAGTCCCTTTAACACTATATTTATTTTCCTTTTTATTTTAGAGGCTGGAGCCCTTCCAAAACATTGGTCAATAAAACACCTTATTGCCACAACGTGGGCTCCAAGCTGTAAGCCTCATTTGCAGGATCTCTTCAATGCTCAGAGCTCTGCCCAGGGCTGGCTGTTAAGTAGAGCCCAGTGCTCCCCAGCAGCAGGTGAGTCAGGGCTCACACTTGAAAGTTTTGAGTAATCCAGTGAAAAAAACCTACTAAACCCTCCTCTTTTTTTGCTGTTTGCTCCCTATTCTTTTCATCCATCACCTCTTCACTTCAGTTTGGCGCTTTTAGGAACATCTCTATGTGATGAACTGGTTAGGCCTTGTACCTAATTAAGAAGATTTTGTCATTTCAGCTGTGCTGCTTTCCCCTTTTTGCCCCCCTTTGGCTGGAGGGAGCAGTGCTGGGCATGGGTAACATCAGTGTCAGGCATTTAAAGCACTTAAACACACCTCATTTTAAGGTTTGATCTTAAATCACGATGTTTTCAGGAAACTATCATGAAATGATAGTTTTTTTAATCCCAAATATATCATAGGTACGATACAGGAGAAGCTGATCCTTTGTTTTTAGCAATATTCTGTGACTAAACATCACCCGGGATTAAATACCAGATACCTCTTGAATTGATCCAGTCATGATCTTAGGTAGTGTCAGGGTCCTTCCCCACTGAAGTTTGGCCTTTCCCATAGTCAGCTTTAATTTATTTTCCAAATTTTTACATTCCAAATCCCTATTCAGTTTTAGAAGCAATTATTATGTCAAAGCATAAGGTGCTTGGAGGCCTCCTAATAGATGCTCAGCTGTTGTTTCATATCCACCTACAGCACTGAAGGAGCACTGTCTCCAAAGGGGACTCACAAACAGCCATGTGGGAAGGAAACAATTTCCTAGGCTTGATCCCTCAAGAAATGCAAAAATCATCCCTGGTATCTGCTCCTCCCTTTGGGGTGGCTTCATTCCCCTCTCATTTCCAAAGGATCACCACATCAGAGGTGTTAGAGAAGATCCAAACTGGAAGGACTCATTTCATGTTCAAGTCTAGGACAGTTAAGGACAAATGAGCAGGATTTCCAGCCCAGTTAAGGACACCAGGAACCTCAGACACTAAAGGTGCCTCTGAGACTCCTGCTCCAGTGAGCCCTGAGCCTTCGCGTCCCCACTGCAGTGGGGTGGATGGAGATACTGATGCGTTGTGTTGTTCTCCTGTTCTTTAATTTGTTTAGCAAACTGGTTTTCCCATGGTTTCTCCAACCAGAGATATCCAAGGTGTCCCTGTGGGACCAGCACTGATGTCATGACTCGTGGGCGCTGGAGGGTTAGACCGTCTTTACTCACAGCTGAGATCATAAAATGGTGTAATTCCCTCCCGTGGCTACTTCCATGCAAGTCTCTGTGCAGTCACTGGCGAGGAATCTGGGTCCCTTCACAGGATACAACAACTGCATTTTGACTGAACGGAGCTCTTGTCACAGTGACCCAGCCAGCGGATCACCACACTCCAGTCCTGCCCTGAAATAGCTCTCGGAGTGATTTACAGCTCACGCTCCCAAGTGAAAAGGACAAAAATTAATTTCTCCCTCATTTTGCAGGCTGAAAACTTTTGAAACTTGAATTTTTTTTTTAGAAATGGTTTTCTACATTTAAACCTTGCTGATAGTGAAGAATCAGAACAAGAGTGGACGTGGCCATTCACCCGCATTGCGGATTCTCTTCGCTTCCTTCAACTCTTTCTGCTTTCTGAAGGCTCTGAGCAGGTCACAGCTCAAGCTTATTCTTACCTTTCCTTTGCACCTTTTACACTGATCTTTACATGGATCTCTCCTGAGAAGGAGACAAGTTAGATGGGGCTTGGAGCAACTTGGTCTAGTGGAAGGTGACACTGTCCATGGCACAGGGTTGGACCTGGATGATCTTTTAAGGTGCCTTTCAGCCCAAACCATTCTGTGACTCTGTGATAAACCTTGGGAGAACATGAGGTCAGCTACCCAATTTTTGAGCAGCTGCATCACAGACACCAGGCAAGACTGGGAACTGTTAAATTCAAGTACAAATCCTGTTTCCTAACAGTTTAAAACTGCACCTCTGGGTTTCATTTCCGTGTGTGCATTTTCAAGAGAAACTCATTCCAGAAGATCTAAATCCCAGTTCATTGAACACTGCCCTAAAATCCCACCCAACGCAAACCAGAGTCACTCTCTGCTCATCCCCCCTGAGTATCTCCTTACTGGTGAACAGCTGTCACCCCGAGGGGTTTGCAAACACGGGGTGTGGGAGAGCATTGGGAGGTACCAGAAGGCTTTTTGGGTGACCTCACCGTGGGGGACATCTCACCCACCTCTACAAGGAGGTGTGGTGGCACCCTGAGACCACCCCCCCTCTGCTGTGGCTGAGCAGAGGGCTCCCTGGTGCTGGGTCACCCTCCTCACCCTCGACAGCCAAAGCAGCTCTGTCAGACCTGCTGGTTCCACAAGGCAAACAACATCAGACCACGTTCTCCTTCCACATAGGGAAAGTTCCCAGATTCCCTCCTGTGTGCCTGTTTGCCCATGGAAGTGAGGCAATTGGGATTTATCTCATTTTTTTGTTTTTGGTTTTGGTTTTGTTTTTTTTTTAGTGTACTTTCTGCCGAGGAATTCAATCTGATTATCCCAGAGCTTTGGCCCACTTCTAACCTGTATCCTTGGCCGCCTTCTTTCACGAAAGGCTGCTTTTAGATCTTTGGCCTAGTTTTAACCCTCAAAGATAATCTCTCTGCAGTGCTTGGCAAGCTGCCAATAGGATTAAAATCTGCTGGGGTTATTTACTCTCTTAATGAAATGCAATATACCCAAGTATATCGGGTCTAATTAATGCCCCGTCCGCAACATCTCTCCTTTAGCTCTGATAATTATGAAAAAAAAAAAAAATCCACACTCCCTCAGTCACCCTGGTCTTTAGAGAGGAAATGAATTTCAGGAGGTTTTTGTTTTGTTTTTTTTTTTTCTTTCAGTTTTATTACTGCAAATAGAACTCTTCCCAAACTTGATGCTGGCTCATTCCTCCCTCTCCAAGCTGAATTGTTGCAAGGAGTTGTCTGACTCTTTTGGAGTTTTATTTAGGTTTGGCTGAAATGGGATGTGGGTGAGGAGTGGAAACTCAGCCCACCCTTGGGACACAAACAGAGGGTGGCACAGGCGTGGCAGGGTGGCAAAGGGTGGTCCTGCTGGTGGGTGATCCCAAGGAAGAGCTCCTGAGGGCAGCTGTCATTTAGAAAGAGGGAAACCAGGTTGTGCCTGAACATCAAACCTATCTATTATAGCACTTCCTGGTGAAGTTTTCTTTTCATAGCCTCATTTCTAGACTTGTATTTTTAATGGGTTTTTGGTTTTTTTTTTTAAGGATCATCAGGAGCTGAGCTTGTGCCCCTGTTATCCCATTATCCCTGCACTCGTGCCTGGAGGAGCTCTGGTGGGACCACAGTAGGCATTTCTCAGCCTCTTTGGGGATGGAAGCTGGGCCACAGGTTGCCCAGAGAAGCTACCCCATCCCTGGAAGTGTTCAAGGCCAGGTTGGACGGGGCTTGGAGCAACCTGGGCTAGTGGAAAGTGTCTCTGCCCATGGCAGGGGGGTGGACTGGCTGATCTTTAAGGTCCCTTCCAGCTCAAACCATTCTGTGATGATTCTATGAATACATCCAGCAAGGAAGCAGTGACACCAGAGTGGGGCACTGGAATCAGAAGAAAGGAAAGTCCTGTTAGTAGAGGAAAAAGGCAGGTTTGAGGAGGTCTGGCAGATGCAGACATCAGGATCGGCTTTGGTTTCCACTGCACCTTAGCACTCCTTGCTGCAAAGTGGTTGTGAGCAAAACAGATCTGCCACAGGGATCCTGGAAAAGGACTCCAAGGATGCTTTGACAAAGTCTGGAAAGCCTGTCTTAACTTTTCACTGTCACAGCTGCTGGTGGAACGCTAATATATTCGTAATTCAGAAGAGAATAACTCCAAATAAGCACTGCAGCCTCTCAGAAGCCCTCATCTGTGCTAGATTACGTCAAGGGCTCTTGAATTAAACAAATCTGAAGTTTCTAGGCCAAGCCATTTTTGAGATATGACATGCAAAAGTATTAGGAGATGCTTCAAACACTCTGAATTACACTTATTTTCCCTAAGACCCATGTCTCAGAAATGGATTGTCTGATACGCCTCAGGTTTCGCCAAAAACATTCCTCCCCTGGCTGTGCATCCCATCTGCACAGTCCACAGGCATGTCCAGCCTTTTGATAGGACTCCGGCAGCAGGGCCAAACCCAGACATTGGGAAGCTCATTATAAGCTTCATCACCAGGAAGAGGGAGAGCTGGGAGAGTCAGTCTCAATCCAAACCCTCTGCAGGCCCTTTGCAGCCCTGCCTGACCCCTCAGGGCTGATCCAGCAGCTTCTCACAACACCTTGGCTGCACTGCCAGCTTTCCCCACAGAGTTTTGATAATTATAATTTCATCATTTTGATAAATATCACAGGTTTAGGTTGGATATCAGAAAAGGGTTATTCTCCCAGAGGCTGTTTCTGCAGCTTCACCTGGGCTCACTGCGGGCAAGTCCATTGCCAAGGACTGTATGGAAAAGGTTTTGGCATCTGCATGGGAGATGGGCTTTGCTGAGCATTCATCTTCTCTGGGAAAGAGGTCATAAGGTGCCTGCAGAGCCTGATGGACCAAGCCCTTAGCAAGGGTCCTGCCCTGGGGTGAGATGAATCAGGCTTAGGAGCCTTTCATGGCACTTGCTCACATTTCATGCACCTCCCTGGAGACCTGGGTGCCCCAGAGCCCTGTCTGCAGCTCCACATCTCTTCTCCTACCCAAGCTTGTGTGCCTTGGAGTGCTGTGGGAGATCTGGGCTGGGCTCCCAAAGCACCTCCTGGGGCAAGAGCTGTGCCTGTGCGAAGGACACAGCGAGGAGGAGGAGCTGGGCACCCACAGGGGCCAGAGAGACCCAGGGAAGGCTCTTGACACCCCAGCACACCCACCCTGAACCCTCCCCAGGGTGACAAGCCCATGCCAAGCTCTGGCAGGGGCCACACGGCTGGATGTCATGATTATTTAACTGACCTTCAGCATGGCTATTTATGGACAGAAATCATATCCAGAATCCAGGCTACTAAAGTATCTTGAGTGCTCTTTGGGAATCTTCCAGGAAATGTCAGAAAATTCTGATTAGGCAAAATCAAGGTTTTTCGTGGAAGCCTACCAGGCTGTTCAGCAGCACGTGAGGAATTTCTGATGGAAAGCAGAGGCAGGGAGGGGCAGGGCAGGCAGCTGCCCACAGGAGAGGAGCTTCTCCAGGCCAGGGAGGACTCTAGCTGGGGAGCAGGGAAGTTTTTGCTCCCTGGGGACAGTGTCCATTGATGTTCAACCCCAGCCCTGAGAGAAGTTTGCCATAAAAGCTCCATCAGAGAGGTGTGTTTGAGGAGTGTGCCCTTAAACAACTGCTCCTACTTCCCATCAGACCTGCTGCAGGAGGCTGGGCGGAAAAATGAAATATGAAAAAGAAATATTAAATCCAGTCATGCTGTGAATATTAGTGAAAGGCTGCAGCTTGAGGAGAGGTGCTGCAAAATGCCCCTCCATTGCAACCCTGAGGATTCAAACATTGTGAGTCATATCTCCCAAAACTGGGGCTTTGCCTTACAGAAACAATCCATGAGTATTTATCTACATCTCTGTGTGAAGAAGGATAAGGAAGGCTTTTTAATTTTAAGGCCATATTTTTAATCTTTTCTCTGCAATGCTGAGATTCAGGGTTTTTTGTTGTTGTTGTTGGTTTTGGTTTTTTTTTTTTTTTTGGTGGCTGCCACTTCTGGGCAGTGCCCACCTCCAGGAGACACAGCTTCTGAGGGACTCCTGTGATGTAGAAACCAGGAGTCACAGAACCAACATGGGATTTCATTTGAGGGAGAACCTCCCAACTTATTCTGAGTCAGGTATAAATAAGGTGCCTGGAAAAAACCTTGTGGAGGGGAAGGATTGAATTTCTCCTTTGCCTGTTAGAAATTTCCCTCAAATCCACCTTTCCTGACACTGGGAGGTGGGTGGTTGGGAGCCTGGCTGGGTTGGGAGCCCAGGCCAGGTGAAGTACCTGCAGTACCAGTGGAGAGGAGGAGCTGTAAGGGACAACATCCCTGGGGTGTGGGATCTTCCACTATTAGGGAATACTTGGCTATTTTAAACTAGGATCTCATCCTGTGGTTAAAGTTTTATGTGGGATCATCTTTGCAGTGCTGAGGTCTCTCCTGGAGACAAGCTCTCCAGAACCTGTTCTCTTTGCTGCTTCAGCTGGGTCTGGTAAAGGAAAAAAAGCCAGCAGGAAATGCCATCCCTAGATGGATACCAAATCTTGGAAACATGCTGAGCTTGAAGCATAAAATACAGCATTCAGGTGAAGCTAGTAATCAACTGGCATATGATGCTTATTGTCTGAATGTTCATTAATCATAGGATGGTTTGGAAGGGACCTTTAAAAGCCATCTAGTCCAACCCCCTGCCATGGGCAGGGACACCTTCCACTGGACCAGGTTTTGCTCCAAGCCTTGTCCAACCAGGCCTTCAACACTTCCAGGGATGGGGCAGCCATCACCTCTTTGAGCAACCTGTACCAGTGTTTCACCACCCTCGTTGTAAAAAAAATTTCTTACATCTAACCTAAATCAACCCTCTTTTAGTTTAAAACTGTCACCCCTTGTCCTATCACAGCAGGCCCTGCCAAAAAGCTTGTCCCCATCTTTCTTATAGACCCCCTTTAAGTAGTTTATCCTTTAATCCTGTTGAAATCACTGGGAATGCCCCTCTGCAAAATTAGACCTTAGGAGAGTATTTTGCAATGAATTTGAGCAGGGCAGGACATGCAGAAGGGCAGCCCCCCAACAGAGGTGTGTGTACTACCCCGGGCTGCCAGTGCCCTGCACTCCATCCAAGTGAGCTCCTCACCCCCCTGCCCCTCCTCAGGTACAGATAATTACCTTACCCTAATTGCCATCTCCTGGTCATTAGTTATGTGAGCTGTTTACCCCAAAACAGGATGGCAGGGTAGGAGTGCTTCATCCTAGGAGAGGGTTAATCTCCCGCTGGATGCAGGATGCCCTCATGGGAATGGAATGTGTAGTGTTGGTAAGTGGTTGTGCCCCAGAAGCCTTTGAGAGCCCACTGACTACTGCATGCTAACGATTGGTATTATTAAAGAACAATTGATGGCCTGTAACCAAACAACAGAAACTAATTACTGGAAAACTTTTATTGTCCTTTAATTACTGGGCCTCTTTGTCAATTAGCAGAAGAGAGAGGGAGAGGGAAGAGAGAGAGAGAGGCTCGTTTTATAGCAACAATAAATTTTCCAAAACTACAGTCATCAGTAGCTGCAAAAGCGAGTCTATTAACACACAATATTAAGGCATGATATTTACTCTGGCTGCTAAATCTAGGTGCTCCTCTCCTGAAAAAGTGCAGAGCTCTAGGAATACTGATCAGGGGTTTCTTGCCCTGGCTGCCTGGCATGACAGGCTTTCATTTCCCAAATAATTTTACCCCTTGTCCAAGGGTTTCTTTCTGCAAGGCTCCTCCAGCAAACTGGCCCGTGCCCACCACGAGCGTGGAAAAACTCCGGGGGGGCCGAGAGGGTGGGAAGGGGACAGGGCTTGGCACTCCATGTCAGGGATGGGGACAAGGATCCAAGCAGGACAAGCTCCTGGCTTGTCCCTGCAGGGTGCTGCGGGTGCAGGTGGATGTGGGACCCACCATCCACTCAGGCTTCGGCTGAACCGACCCATCAATACGTTCTGCTCTCTGGTCCTGGCTCACTGACATTATCCAAAAATAGTTTATTCAACTTTTGTGGTTTTTTTTTCTTTTTCTCCTCCACTGCCAAATAAATTATTTCTGGGCATATTGTCATGAGTAGTAAACCTTCTCTGAGGATCTTTGAACTGCAGTTACCCCCCCGAAATGAATCACCATCTTTTTTCTGTAACTTGACAGGGAGTGCTCACCAATATAATTTTTTCCTATTTGACTTTCTCCGATTAACTAGTTAATGGCTCCTCTGAAGGAAGCAGTGTGGGCACAACCACTCCTCGAGTAAGATGGGACGCCTCCCCTCCTCCCCTGGGATGCGAATCCCCAGGGAATCAGTTCCCATGTGGGGCTGGGCTTCCCATTCCAAATGGTCCTTCCAGGTCCTCTCTCCCACTGCGGAGATGTGAGAGGTACCAGACCTGGTGGCACTTCTCTCAGGGATGAGATGCTTTGTGAGACACAGTCAGACCAGACTCCTAAAAGCTTCAGCAATAACACCTTTCATTTGGGGTGGATCTTTTTACGCTCAGCAGTGTGATCTGGATATCTCTGAGTATTCAGGAGCTTCATGAGGTCTTACATCAGCTCCTACGTGTGTGCTGGCAGAGGCAGGAACTGAGATTATTGGAAGGAGTTAAACCACTCCCCAGAGTAACTGCTTTTAAAAGTATCTTGTGAAAGAGCAAAGTACCAGCCTTTTATCAGAAAACAAATATCATTTCAATTCCTGTAGGCAAACACTGGAGATGCCTGATTTTCCCATACGTTGGCCCGTGCCCACGCTGCCAGTCCCTGCTCCATGTGCTCAGCACTCCGATGGCAGGGATTCATGGCTGAGGCGGGATAAGCAGTGGGGAAGTAGCTTAGAAGTTTGTCACAGCCTGTCTGGCTTTATATTGCTTGAATAGACCCGAGCTTTGTGCTATCGGAGAGAATCCGGAGTATCTCCTGCAGGTGACCTTAATAGTGACATAATCTGTGGTCGCTTGACATATCTATCCCCATGTGATGAGGCAGAGGAATAGCTAATCCTATAAAAAAGCAAGCCAGGCTACATGGGATTCCTGGAGTTTACCCACAGGGCATTTTTATTTCACTCCTCTACCAAAGTCCGCTCCCTCCCCCCTCCAGCTGAGCCAGAGCAGATGAGGATGGCACACAATGTCTCTGCTCACAGGTGGTTTACAAGCAAGGTGTACGTGGGACCGTGCACCCAGAGATCCTCTGGAGGCAGGAAGAAACAACAACCCCCCAGGAATGAGGCAGGTGCCCTTGGCAGAGGTCCCACGGGCAGTTTTTGGCGCAGCAGGGCATGATAAGGGAGCAGCAGCACCTGCTGCACAGCCATGGGGTAACGGAGCCTCGACACCGCCCACGGGGACAGGTGGCTTTGGCTTCCCCCACCTTTATCTCTTCTTTTTTTCCCTTCTCCATGCCCGTATGTTCTCTGTCTCCATCCCCATTTTTTCTTTTTGATTTCCATTTATTATTTTTACTTTTTTGTCTTTCTGCTGCTCACACAGCCCCCTTTCTCTTCCTGTTTTGCAACATTTTTCTTTCTCTGCAAAATAACAGGGGAAAGTGTAGTATCTCCCTTTGTCCTAATTTCCTGGCAGGACTGATTTCAGAGCTCCTGTTTCTGAGAATTTCTCTCTGTGTTACACATGGACCTGGTACTGACAGGGTGACACACAATCTCTGCAGGGTGGGTGACCTTAAACAAATAGGAAAGTCCTTAAAGCAGTGTGTATTCTTAGGAAAGTGTACAAATAATGGTATCGAAAGTAAGGTTTCTGCCAGGACAGGTACTTCAGAGGAGAACTGTTGTGACAGATCCTTGAAAGCTGGGAGGACTAGCAAGAAACAGCACATATGGAGACAGCCAGGGTTACACAGTCCCTGAAATTGTGTTTTGCCTTCACCTGCCTTGTAGCCTTTTGCTCTCTGACTCCTCCTCTGAGGCCTGGGTCTTGCTCAGTGCTAAGAGGAGGTGTCTCCTCTGGGGAAAAGAACCTTGTTGCTCCAGTCAGATGCTGAAGCAGCCTGACAGAAAGAGCTCTAATAGTAAAGCAGATCCAAGGGCCAAAGCATCCCATCCCCAGGGCCATCCCTACCCACACTGGAGAACTGTTTGCAGATCCTGGCACTGCCAGGGGTGTTACTGAGCAACTCTGGGCTTGCTCTGTCCCTCTCTGTTTTGCTGCTGCTGCCTTTCATCCAGCATTTCACAGGAATGAATGTCAAAGCCCTCTGCCTCCACAAACAGCACCCATGTGCCCATCTTACTGATGGGGAAACTGAGGCACAGAGGTGCAGCTTCTTCCACAGCACACTCGGGGATCCCATTCCATCTCTTTCATCGTTGTGAGTGTGAAATTGCCCATCTCAACCTCTGGAGGTTTCATTTCCAACTCATGCCCACACCAGATATTCAACATCCTGGACGTGTAGCCATGCCTCATGCAGAAGTTACTTCCAGAGTAGCACAAGCCAAGGATTTGGGAGACCTGGGACCTGTTTTCCACACTTCCTGAGAAAAGGGCTTGGTTCTCTTGACAGGGCACGGTAACACTTGCTTGTGTTCCCCAGCTGGTGGGTCTGTGGGAGCACAAACCTCTGCCCCTGCTGTGGTGCCTCCAGAAGCTCAGCTGAGAGCACAAGCTGTGGGTTGAGCACAGGAAGAGCCACAGGCTCAAACCCCAGGCTTGAAATGCAGTGTTTGGGTGGTGTTGGCTTTTAGTACCCCTAAAACCCAAGGCAGTCACTGCCAGGAGAGGGGTGGACACCGGAGAGACCATCACTATTAGGCAACAAAAAAACCCCCACATAGTTATAAAAACTAGCTGTAAAAACAAGTTGCTTTCCTCTGGGGCTCTTCCTGGTGGTTTTCTAGCAATTTTGGCAGTGAGTACCAATATCAACCACACACCCTGTCCTGGCCACCGCTGCTGCCAGCACGGCTCAGCTCCCGAGGTGAGATCCGCACCCTCCCTGTCACAGGGCCCCTGCTCTCACAGCGGGGACGTGTGAACTTCACAGCTTTACTTTGACCCACTTAAGCACAGGTGGTTTTCTCAAAGAGCAGGAGGAGTGATTTCCTCCCACAGAGCTGGCTGCCCAGGCTCTCCCTGGGAAAGGACGGAGTTGCCTTTGGGATCGGTGCTCCGCTCTGGGAGCTGCTGGTGGTGGGGCAGAGGAGTGAGAAGCACTGTGAGACATGGAAGTGAAGCAAAAAGGCACCTGCTCTTGTGCTCTTGTCATGGTGCTCCCCCATCCTTGACATTTTACAGAAGCCCCATCTCCGACAGAGGCACGTGATCGAGAGAGAGGCGCTCAGGTTTCGCTTCTGAAAACCAGAGAGTTTGTGCTTCATCGAGACTTTTCCCTGCAAATAAAAGCAGGACCCAGTCAGGCTGAAAACAAAGAGGAAAATAAGAAACAAACTCCAATTAGAAATGAAAACCTTGTGGCAGTGCGGCTGGTTCTGAGGTTTGGGAACCTCAGAACCTTTTAACATTAGGGGTTGGCAGTACTCTCAAATTAAAGGGGATAACTTGCCTTTTTATAGAGTCTTTCATCTGGAGGATCCCAGCCTGCTTCTCCAGCAACTAAGCCCAGAACTCAAGGCAGCTCATCACAGCCACTTGGAAGTGGAAGATGAGGTGAGGATGGCAGAGCCCCACTGCTGTACTGGCCAGAGGCTCCCAAAAACCCTCACAAAGCCAATGGGACCTTCACTGACCACACCTGCCCCGGACCTGGCGTTCAGAGCCATTGCAGGCTGGAAATGCAACACAGAAATCAGGGACACTTGGGTGACAGCAGGGACTTTGCAGCGTGGGTTCCTCTTCCTTCCTGCTCCTTCAAGAGCTGTTTCCAAACCAGCCTGTGGCTGTTCTGCCCAGATGAAGAGGATATTCCATGTTTTCTCATTCAGGCAGCAGACTGTTAACAAGAGGTTTGATTTTTAGACATATCTGTCCCATGTTGTCACTGAGACACAGTGGGAAAGCTGGGAGATGGTTTGTACACCAGGATGGTGAATCTTTTTAAGATTATTTTAAGCACAAGAGAACCTATTATTATATTATTATACAATTATGAACTTGTTTTAGTGGACTTATTTATATGAAATTAAATCGTTAACTAATTAGACTGCAATTTAATCTTAATTTTCACTGGAGTCTGTAACTACAGGAAATTGCCAGAAACACACAGAATCCATCATTTCACATAGTTAAAGGATTCAGAGTCGGGATGGCTCCCCCCATACCAACCCGAGGGCAGGAGTTTCATGACACTTGCTTTCTACCACATCCAAGGGCATGAGAAATGTCTCCAGAAAGTGGGAGAGCACAGTTGCTAACCACTTCATACAAGAAACTGGTTTCAGGTCAGCCACCAAAGGACTCTTTAAAGAAATACATCAAACCTGGGCAAGGAAGAGCTACCTGGGGCCAAATCCCAGCACTCCAAACTGAAGAGCCCAGGCCCAGGGCCTGGGAGATTTGGGGATGTCGATGATATTAATCAATCCAACAGCACTGTTCTTCATTTTATTCAGCCTGGTTTGCTCCTGGAATCCCATATAGAACACAATAGCACAATAGACCTGCAGTATATAATTATCATGCTGTATCTGCTTTCATATCATAGGTATTTTTAGATGTGTCAGTTTGAAATCTAGGATTTAGTGCACAGAGCCTAATGGATTGTTCTTTCTTTCTCTCTCTTTTAATGTCAACTCTCAATATGCATGAAGCAGACATAAAAGCACTTTTGTGCAGGTGCTGTGAATCTCTTAGCACAGATGACAAGGGGAGATGGTTTTCTAGATTCATTGAACTTCAGAGCAGACAGAACTCGATGATCCAGCCTGAGCTCCTGCACAGCAATAGCTCAGTTTTCCCTCCACGAGCCTCCAGACAGCTCTGCACATCCTTGGAAAGGCACAAAGGGTCTCTCTTCTGCAGGGGTGTCTTGTTCCTGCCTTGTGGGACCACAGTCAGCCCAGGAAGGAGAAGAAAGTCATTCCAGTTCTGTGCAGTCCTTGAAGATCTGAATTCTGCCCAGCTCAAATTTGGCAGCATCACAAGTTGCAGCCAGAGCAGCCAGGCCCTGAGCAAGAGACCCCCTGTGCAGAGGGGAGGACCTAAAATCCTCCTCCTGCCTGAGGTTGGATTGGGTCTCAAAGGCTCATCTACTCCCATCTGTGGGCACTTCATCCTGTCTGGAAGGAAAAATACTCCCTTGAACTTGACACAGGGATTGCAGGAATCTGCTTGGCTGAGTGTGGTCCACACCTGCTCCCACCAAAGGCATGGAGAGTCTGTGGCATCCCCCGAAAAATGGGTGAACCAAAGACCTCCTCAGCCCTCAGAGGCTCCATGGTGAGGGTGCAGAGGGGAGACAGGGTAGGAGACCAGCCCTTCCTGTAGCTGTGGGACATTGTGGTGGGATGCAAGAAGAAGGAGGAGCATAAGGGAGTTGCTGAGGTGGCATTTGATCTAGTGACCCCAAGGGGAAAAGGAAAAAAAACCCCAGTTATCCTCTAACCTCTGATTTACCAAAATGGCATCCCTATAACATAGTTCTGGGAATGTCCTACCCCCCTAGGGTAGTCCTCTGAGGGGTTTTTTTGGCAGACTCACAAGAAATACCCTGGTTTGGCAACTGACCCTGTAACAGGCCAGTTTTCTGAATTATGCAGAGGTCACTGACAGCCTTTTACACTACTGATCTCCTCCTGCATCTGGCCCCTGGACACAGGCTTCATACAGACCTACAGAGGTGTATAAGCCCAGACACATGTTCACTGGGCTCACAGAGCTGTCCAGACCCCATTAAGATGTCATGCAGTCAGGTTAATATGTTTTGCCTCTCATCAGAGTTTCTCTGGGCCCAGAACACACTCTACAAACACAACCCCAGAGCGGGTTCATCCCAGAGATCCAGGAACCGCTCCCAGGGACCGGCACACAAAAAGCAGATCCACTTACCCTGATCTACTCCCAGTCAGACCCAAGGCTGTCACCACGCAGGCTCCCTATTTCTCTGTTGTTTTACCATGTTTCTCAGTCTAAACTCAAGTAAGAATCACATAGTTGTTTTTTCTTTTTCTTTTTTCAAACCAACTCAATATCAGCACAACATCAGAGTAAACAAAGGGGCAGCTCTGACTGCAACTGTAGTACCTGGCACACTGGCAATTTTTGACTGTGTGAACGATGCTCTGGGATTGTAGGAAAGGCATAACTGAGACAAAAAAATCTTCCCAAGAGATTTCTGCTTATTTAAGCTGTCACTACCATATAACAGAGGCCTGTGTGGAAACCAGTAATTCACAGGAGCAGATTTTCAAAGTCTCCCCTTTTCAGGCGTTTCAGCCCAAGGTAAACAACTCAGCTCTGATAGTTAACCCCGCCCTGTTTGAGGTTGAAGCGAAGCATTTTGTTCCAGTGTGTGGTATTTACTTAATAGCTGTTATCAAGCTATTATGAGATCCCCCTTCCACCACCCACAGCTGTGTGCTGGATGTGTCCTCACCGGCCCCACAGCGGAACCTGTGACCCGCCCTGCAGAGAGGAGTCACTGAGCAAACAAGTAAAGAACAGGGCAGTCGAAGATAAGGTGGAGATGGGGGAGGGCAAAAATGTCTGATTTCATGGAGGCAACAAATGGTGAGAAAATAAATGCAGAGAATCATGGAACCACATAGAATCACAGGTTTGGGTTGGAAGGGACCTTAAAGGATCACCTTGTTCCACCCCCCTGCCATGGGCAGGGGCACCTTCCACTAGCCCAGGTTGCTCCAAGCCCCGTCCAACCTGGCCTTGGACACTTCCAGGAATGGGGCAGCCACAACTTCTCTGGGCAAACCTGTGCCAGGGCCTCCCCACCCTCATAGGGAAGTAAAATTCATCTGGAATAGGTTTTGTGTGCTGCACCAATAGACTGCACTGAAGTGTGGTTGGATTTGGCCCTTTCCAGCTGTGACCTGAGGAGCACTTGGGTGAATTTATTCCCCAGCACATCAGGAAAAAACTTATCTGGGAGCTTGGGCAGGGAAGACTTGGGCACGTCCCATGAGGTCCTCCTGTGCTATCCGTCATGGTGGCAGGTAGGGACACCTCTGGGAGGCCACATTGCCCAGGGCAATGGATTTGCCAGGACCGTGTTGTTCAGCTGCTGTGGGGAATAGAAGACAGGTTCCAAAACCACCACCCTGCCCCTGGGATCTGGACCCAGCCCTGCTCTCTCACCACTCATGGCCCTGCCAGACTCATGCTCAGGCCCCCAAGATCTGAGATGTACCACCAGCTGTACCAGGTTCTGTGTGATGCCAAGAGCATTCTTTTGGGGAGATAACAATACCAGTAGGTCTATTTTTAATTCAGTTCCTTGACAGAACATTTAGCCGTTCCTCTTAGAGAAGAATTTTGTAATGGGTTCCTATCATGTCAATTTAGAAAGTGTTCCAGCCTCCCACTACTGAGAAGTGTAAAACTATTGGCAACATATGGCATCCCCGTGGAGCTATTTAATTGTACAAAGGGCTGCCAAAAGATAAAAAGGGACTCAGGAAAAAAAAACAACAAACCACCACAACACAACTACTACAGCTCTGTTCCTCTCCTTTCAGCATCTAACAGCAAAACAGCTTGTTACATTTCCTAAATCCTCTCTCAAACAAAGCTTGGCTGCTGCTCCGGTGGTTAATAAGCTGGGGACTCTGATGGTGCAAACCAGGGATTTGACTCGATCCCAAGTTCTCAGGGGCTGAATTTTGGTACCAGTTGGTCCCTGCCCAGATTGGGACCTTTGTTCTTCTTGCCCCATAGCCCAAGTGTTGCTGTGGGGCTCAACCTTGGGCTATGGGGAGCTTGTGGGGTAGGATGAGCCATGAGGCAGATGGGAGTGGACATGGAGCCTGGAGGGTGCAGGTGGAGACTCAGGACAACTCCCAGGGCTGCTGGTATGTCTATATCTCAAACTAGACCCCAAGGCAAACATTGAAAAAGCTGTTCCTCAGGGTCTTTGGATATGCTGTTGTTCAAGCGTGCTGTCATGCAAACAGGAGACACACCTCAAGGGTCCCAAGAAGCTGTATGGGATATTTGTTAGTTTTTGTGAGAGTTTGAATGGTTTTCCTCAGAGCAACTGGCTTTGCAGGAGCAAAAATAACCTCTGAATATCGGAATGACCTTCAGGCACTGCATCACTGGGTGATGACCCTGCACCTCTGGTGCTGCCCCAGGCTCAGCGCTGTTGATCCTCTGTGTGTATCTACTGGACCCTTCCTGGCTTGAGTCTGGGAGATCCAGCTCATTGCCTTGACCAGCAAGGTATGTTCAGGGGCTTGGGAACTGCCCAGGCACAGCAGAGCACCAGGGTGACCCTGATTTGAGGATATCTGACCCAGAAAGCCCATCAACACCAGCACATCTCTGCACCATAATAGGCATGGGCACAACACTCTTCCAGGATGAAGGCAAAGCAGAGGATGCAACAAAACTCATTATTTGCTTCTCAAGTTAACAGTCCTCCCCCAAAAGAAGCCTCCATGCCTTGGGGGCACCCTGGATGTGATGGAAAACCAATGTTTAGGGGATAAGGATGGCAATCCTGCCTGGGTTAGGGGCCTCACATCCACCACTGGGTCCTGGCCTGGGAAAATGCCTCTTCTGCCCCAAGGAAACTTCATTAAAGGAGAGAACAATCTACCTTTATGAGGGATGGGGGGGTGTGGGTGTGGAAATTCATGAAAGAGGGAGGATTGAAAATCAATGTGAGTGAAGAGGTTATGGATACCATGGATGGTGCTCCCACCTGCACAGCCCCTTGCACAGAAGTTAAACACTCCAAGACAGACAATACTCACCCCAAAACTGCTCAAACCAGCCAGTAGTGAGCTTTAACCTCCCATGGAAAAAAAAAAAAAAAAGCAGGAAAGGAACATAGGAGGAACCAAACATCAAATTTAGTGAGATAGTTCAAGAAATAATTAAAGCACAGTCATTCTGCTGGAAATGGAAATCCAACTTAAATTAGCACAATAAAAAGGAGCATTGAGGATGGCAGGCAATGGGTATGTTTGAAACTCGGGTGAGGAGGGGACGGGGACGTGGGGCCAAAACAGACACCCATAAAAACAGGCAGCCAGAGAGCTTATTCTTTCAGAGACTGGAAGTCTGCAAAAAGATTTGTGGCACTGTTGAAATGCCAGTAAAGGGAAGGGAAGTAATGAGAACTTTAAGGAATTTACATTATTTATTATGAAAAGTATGAGCCCCACACAGTTCATGGGTGTAAATGCCAAAGCTCCATCAGGGTTTTGTAAGAGGATACAAGAGGGAGTTAACTGAAGGAAAAAGGAGGGAAAAACCCAACAAAACAGCACACAAGGCAGAGAAGGTGTCAGACAAGATCTTTTAAGATCCTATGGAAAGAAGAGGTGGAACAGAAACCAAAAATATCCAGTCTGTCACTAAAACCGCTCCTGTGCTGAAAACCTGGAGAGTCACAAACTGCACAGCTCTGTGGGAAAGCTCCAGGTTTCACCCTGACTACACAGGCAGTGCAATCCAAGGAAGACTGGATCACCTGGATACTCCCCTTGGATGGGGAAAAAGGCATTCAGGTGGATTTTCAGAAAATCTTTCAACCGCATTCCTCAAAATCAATTTTGACTAATAATTTTCTCATCTCCCAGGGCTTAGACATAGTTTGGGATTAGTCCTTCTTCCCTTCCCTGCCAAGAGCATCCTGGCCTCTCAGACCACCCTCTCCAGCAGCACTAGGGACAGTCCTTCCCTCCACTGCAGGGCCCTCTCTGGAGTGACTGGAAAACCCTGCAGGGAACTCACGTCGCATCCCTGAGGAAAACCCAAACAGATCTTTTGCCTGCTTTCTGCTTTTCAGCCAGCACTTCCTGTCAATGAAGGAAGAAGATACAAACACAGAGATATAAATGACAGAGATATAAATATCTTGCCTGAGATGTAAGATGGCTAAATCCCAGAGTTTTTCCTGTCCCGATCCCAAGTCACCAAGGTGATTCCAGCACAGACATGAAGTTTGGCCTCTGTGGGAGGAAGAAGCCTGAGTGCATTACAAATCCACTAAGGGCTGTTGAGCTCCCCATTGCATGCATTATTTATAGCAGGACCTGCAGTAAATTAGTATGTGATGAGCTCTCAGATTGAGCCTTTGTGTTGGCTCAGTCCCGCTAATGCAGCCGATGGAAAATCCTGCTGCATGGAGCGGTGTCAAAGAGCCCTCACCAAAACTTCCCTGTGCTCTCAAGATCATTCTCTGGTACTTTTTGCATGAATTGGAGCAAAAGGTGTCATTGTCAAAGCCAATCTAGCCTTTATTAGTGCACATTGGATGTCATTAGAAAAAAGCTTTTGTTACACGGCAAATAATTGCATCTGGGAGATCTGATAGGAAAGAATCACTGTCTAGAAATCATGTTTTTTGTTAATCTGATGAGTAACAAAGGCTGAATGAACTCATTTGCTTTTCCTTAGGCTGGATCTCGTTGGTAAAGGAATTATTTCACTCTGAAGAAAGTCAACCATTTGAACAAAAACTCTTTACTTGACCAAATACATTTAAAAAAATCATCTCTCTCATCCTCTCCTTTTCTGTTAGAGCTGACTCGTTGTTCCAGAGACAGATATTTATGATGTTATTCTAACAGCATCTTGCTTTATGCAGTGGGTTGGATTCAGCATTTGATAACTCCACAAATGGGATGTGCAGGACATATCTGGCAGGAAGAAGCAGGAGGGGATCCTTCCTCCACACCCCATCAGGAGTGTTGGGGCTGGAATGGTTCATCGCTGAGGATCCCCCATATGCCAAATCAGTATCTGGGAAGTCTCTGGGCATCAGAGCTGGCCAGTGCCTGTGTTCCCCTATTTATATTATCCTCCCCTTCCTTTCAGCAACCCCTTTCTGGGGATCATCACCACCCTGATGACCCCCTCTTCTCCCTGGGGTGTTTGCTCCCATCCATCCCAGTCTCACACTCACTGGTGTTCACTGTTCCCTTGGTTTGACCCCACACCTCAGTTCCCCTGGCTCTGTGTGGGATGTAGCAACTTCTGTCCCTCCTGGCACACTGAGTAAGTGTTTGGCACAGCAAGTCCTGAACCTCCTGAGGGAACACAGGAATCATGTCAGACATGAGCTGTTGGCTTAACTCAGGGAAAAGCCAGAGCTGGGCCCAGATTTGTGTGCCCCTAAACTCAGGGATGTGATGCTTTGTTCTTTTAAAGAAGGTTTGATTTCATCCCAGTGTGTAAATGAGGAAAGTCTTTAACGTCTCAACACTTTCCACTGGGATGGGCAATGCTTCTCACTGGACTCTAACAGTGAGTGGAGCTTGCTGTCTCTCCCTAGTCTCAATATTTCAGTGAAATAATGGATCTCATTAAAAACCAGGCCAGACAAAGCAACCAACCAAACAAGAACAGACGACCCCAAACCAGATGAGAAGTGCAATGTTCCATAGTTAGTACATGTTCCCTTCAACAGAGGATGAGGGTGGCTGGTGCAGGATGCCCCATTTTGCTGCAGAAATGTCTCAGCGTGGAACAAGACTCTCCAGGCTCTTTTTAAAACTGGCCCTTCTTAAAATTGCTTTTTCTCTCTTTGGTTGGTTCTGGTCATTTGGAAACCTTCCAGAGACACTTACAGGTGCATGAGAAATCTTCAAGCAAAGGAAATGCAGAGGAGAAACCTCAGCTTTTGACAGAGGGATCTTTTTCTAGTCACATCAGAACTGCAATACCAGTAACACAAGCTCTTTTAAATGTTACCCAAACCACAGGAACCACGTGAGCAGGGGAAAAGGTCGCTAATTTCTTAGAAAAGTTTCTTATGCCATTTTTTATTTTATTGTTGCCATCAGACAACAGCTGTGGGGTGAGCAGAAGAACGAGGTTGTTCTTATTGTTACAAAATAAGAACAGAAGAAGAGAATCTGACTTCTTATTGTTCAACTGTCCAGTGACGTCAAAAGCGCTCTGAGTATTCCCAGAGGGAGAGGGGTTGTGGTGACCTGCAGACCCGAGGAAAAGAACTTTCTGGACCTTGGATTCCCCCTTCCTGGCCTGGCCATGCATGTTCCTCAGGTGGGACCATGAGCTGACACTGAATCTGGATTGTCCCATCAACCTTATGGCACATGTTCCTGATGCTGGCACAGGGTGCCCAGAGAAGCTGTGGTTGCCCCATCCCTGGAAGTGTCCAAGGTCAGGTTGGACAGGACTTGGAGCAACCTGGGCTAGTGGAAGGTGTCCCTGCCCATGGCAGGGGGTGGAACAAGATGGTGATAAGATCCCTTCCAACCCAAACCATTCCATGATTCTCTGCTGGCCAAGCTGCCAGCTCCAGTTTGGGAACACCCCTGACTCCTCAGCTGGAGCTAGAGCTTCTCATCCTGTTCCTGAGCCCCGGGAGATGGGGAGGTATGCTGGGGGAACTGCTTCACTGGTACTTTGGGCCAACCAGGGAGGAGATTATAGAGGAGATGGATGTAGAGAAGAACTGGGATGGGGTGATCACAGGTTGGTTCAATTTAAACAGAAACACTTAGTCTGTATTTGTGAAGCAAGAGTTGGATAAATGGAGCAAAGAAGTGCAGCTACCTGTCCTGGTGCTCTTCACAGCGGGGACCTGGGGAAGTCAGAAGTACAGAACCAATCTGGAAGGCATATTCCAGGCCAAGGGAGCTAATATAGAGCTGGAATGGTGGCCTGGAAGAGAGATTGTGAGAGAGCCCAAAAGGGACAAAAGAAGAGATGGATCAACAAATTCCCCCAAAGTGCAGGAACTGCAACGCTAAAGTGAGATTTATCAAAACTCACGTTGAGTTACAACTTGCAAATATATATATATTTTAATGAAAAAAATCTTAGGTCACACAGACAGAAAAAAAAAAAAAGCAAGATGGATAAAATAAAAAGAAAATAAATGTGTTTACAGAAAAAAGCCTAAATGAGTCCTTTTCTTCAGTTTTCAATAAAGATGCTGCTTCAGGACACAAGGGCACAGGGACAATCTCTAATGGGCATGAGATTTATAAAAATGGAGATTTCAGCATCCAAGGTGAAAGCAAAACCGAAAGAGCTTTAATGCACTGAAGCCAGGGGGGAACAAATAATCCAACCCAGGCTCCTAAAAGAACTGGCACGTGAAATCACAAGTCCACTCTTAAGGATTTTCAATACGTAAGTCGAGCAGAAAAAATGGCAAGCCCAGTTCTCCTGTTTCAAAAATGAAAGAAAGGATCCAGGCAACTAGAGATATCAACGGTATGCAAAGCTTGGAATAAATTTGCAAGGAAAGAATAATTAAAGACCCAAAGGTAAATGGAAAATCGGATCAAATAAAACAAATAAAACACTTGGATGATCCTGACAAGGGAAGGAATAGAAACAGAATGAAATGTAATAGTACAAAGTGCAGAGCTGTGCACACTGGGACTCATAACGTGAATTTCTGCTTGAAACTTGGGCCTCATCACTTGGAAATGACAGAACAGGGGAGAAAGTTGTTTCCACTCATCTGTCACAGGGAATGGTGAGCTGCCAGCATGGTGCAGCTCTGGAAAAGGCTTATCCCAGGAAATGTTTTTCCACTAGGGATGAGGGAATATGAGCACTGTATCCCTGCCTAGGTGTGACCAAATCCAGAACCAGAGCTCTCACTGACTCTATTGAAGGGCAATGATGGGAAGGTGCAGAGAGAGGCTGTGGAAGGGGTTCTGTGGGCTGAGAATTCATCTGCCAGGAAAGAGGGAGGATTGGCTGGAGCAATAGAACAACGAAGGGCCAAGGGAGATCTGAGTGCAGTGAGAGAGGAGGGAATAAACAGAGAGGAGGAACAAAGCTACTTAAGCTAAAGGACTGTCTTGGAACAGGAACAAATGCAACAGGCAGGCCATGAAAGCATTTAGGAACTTACAAGAAGATTTTTAATAGAAGAGTTGTAATGATCTGGAACAGTCTCCTGAAGATGAGGGGAAGGACGAAACTAAACCTCGGCTTGAAGAAGAGATGGAGACATTCCTGGTGGGCTTCTGGGTGTGGATGATAGAGGTCTTTTATTCTCCTCTGGTCTCACAGTTAGGGAGGGGGATGTGAAAGAAGTGGCTGATCAGGAGATGAAAGGTGTGGGACAGTGCTCCCGCAGTCAGTATTTCCTGGTTGCTTCTCCTCTTGGAGGTGCAGTAACAATGGTCCCCACCCAAGTGGTGTCCCTGTCACCTTTCACAGAAAACTCCATGATTCTGTTAGAAAAATCACCTGGTTTGTGGAAACTTTTTCATTCCTCTACCACTGCAGTGAAGTTTTGGGTGTTGGTTTCTACAGGCAAAATAAAACTGAAAGTGAAAAAGTGGGGATAAATAGAGCTGGCAGTAGATTTTCATCTGGGAGGGACAAGGAAGCCAGACCTGGGCAATATTTACCTGGAAGGGACCGGGCTGGGAAAGTCCTTTCTAACCTCGACAAGCACCTGCTTTCATCCAAGGTGTTGGTGCTTGGGTCTGGTGTTGGTGGGTTTGGTGGCAGCTGATGCTGCAGGAGAAGGGATTTTCCATTATGTATTGGAAAAATGTTAGCCCTGTGCATAAGGGCTGTGCTTTGAGACTGGACACAAAACTATCCTCTGTGTGAATATGATCTCGGCTTTCTTCCCCTTCCAATGCTCAGAGTCAGCTCCATGGACAAAGAGCTTAAACCCACACATTGCAGCCTGGGTACAACATCCCTGAACAGCCCTTGGTAGATCCTGGTGTTGGGAGGGTTACTGGTGCAGGAAGGAGTTGGGAGAACAGATTCAGCTCCCGCTTGCACTTCCCTTGCTCTTGCTGGCTTTCACGGTGATCTTCCCAGTTAAAAACCATCCCTGAGACAGGGACAGGATTAGCTGATACTGTTGCTGAAGCAGGAGGCAGAGCAGAGTCTGGGGTTTTAAGTATCAGTTGTATCACTGATCAGCTGAGGTGGGGACACCACCGCTGGACACGCAGGATGAACACTCTGGAGTGTTCCCACGGACTGAAGGCACACCAGCATTCCACCAGTGAGTTGCTGCTCTGTGAAATGAGGAAGTGCTGTTCTCCATCATCACTGGAGCCACTATTTAAAATTCACTTGGATCACAGAGTAATTTTCCCACTCTGTTAAAGGTTTCTTTCGCAAGTACCACTCCATGTCTCTTGATTTGATTTCCTTGTACCTTTTTTAATCCATTTTTAATAGGCTTCCAGATTTTTAATAGCTTTAGAGATTTCTTTTCTCCTTCATGTCTATGTTGTTGATTGTAAGACTGGCTTTTGGATGTCTCTTTTCTTTGATACTCCGCTTGCCTGGGTCGTCTTTGCACTTATCCTTTAAACATATTCGCAATGTACTTGGTTTACTTCATTGAGCATTTTTGAAAGCATTGCCTTTGCTTTTCCTCTCAACTCTGTTATCTGAATACATCTTAGGTAATTAATCAGCACCCATTGATCTGAACATAGATTTCCAGATTTTTCAGACATTCATTACATGTGCTGAAGAGAAGTGAGAGTGGCTGGATGAGAGAATTCATACCTGACAAACAGCCCATCCAGATCTGAGCTGTTCCTTCTCCTGGTGCTCTTCTCATTGAGTAGCTCGGGGAGGGGGAGTGATGTTTTTCAGACAGCTGTGAGTGAGAAGTAAAAGCTCAGAATATAAATTCACTCTCTTAAGGGCTCTTCTTCCCCATTCCTCTGGATCAGCAGCCATTTCTGAATTTAATACAACCAGGATTAGCTGGTTCTAAGAGTTGCTGTTTCATTCCTAAACCCACCTTCTGTTATAACACATTTGGATCCTGAAGCACAGCACGGACATGGGAAGTTGGGCCAGATGATCCCAAGCTCCTGTGGCCCTGCACAGACATGTGCCTGTCTGTGAGCACCAGTTACCTTCTTTAACCCTGAAATCCAACCTGTAGCTCTTTATCCGTGCCCTGGGAAGAACTGAGGGCAGGTAATAGAAGAGGAGCATTGGATCCAAATTAAAGGACATAGATGGCAAAATCACGTCTCTGTGTGTCCACTGTCATGGGGCTGCAAGGAAGGCTGCAAAGGAAGAGCAAACCTGCTGTGATTTACCTTATCATGGGAGAAGCAATGTACAGCCACACAGCAAAGGCAGCTTTACACAGCATTAACATGAGGGGCTGAATGACCATCTGTGTAGTCTCAAGGATGCCTGATGGAGGTTTCTCACTGAGTCATAACTTATATCAAGCTACATAACATTATCCACCTTTCCACTGCCTCCAGTACTCCTGGAGGTACAGGGTTTCCTAACAGCTGCTTTAAAAGGCAGCCCCAGCTCTCACCTGCCTGGTCACCCATCCCAGTGACATTGAACCCAGAAAAGTCACTCCCTTGTCACTGGCACTTCACAGAGTAGCTCCAAAGTAGTGAAGGCTACTCATTAGGGGAACATTTCCTGCATATTTAAAGAGCTTTGGGTCCTGTATGCATGTACCTCGCTGGGCTTCGTTGCCAAAAATGCAATTAATGGGTTTTGTACTGCAGTGCAGGGCAGAAATAGCACTGCCTCCCTCCCTGTGCTTTATGTACTCCCATGCTGCAAGGAAGGAGGAAAGTATTGGTAAGCAGAATGGAAAAATGTATGAATTGCACATCTTAGTGAGTGACCATGAATGATGAAGGCCATGGGCAGGGTATGGATCAGATGAACTGTATGCCACAACTCATCCTCATCTCCCCAGCAAATCACAGCAGAAGGTGTTTGTAATGCAAACAGTTCCATTTAATTAACTCTCTCCCTCTCTCTGTGTATATATTTATATGGTCACTAGTTAGTTTATCCCACCACTTTGGCTTCAGCAGGGGGATTTTCAGTGTAAGCTACAAACCAGCATGAAAGAGGGTTCTTGAAGCTTTCTCTGAATTAAAAAATAATTACTTCTATTAGGAAAACACAGTTCTCTATCAAAGTGAGCAAAGCCACATCAGATCAGTCCAGGATGGCCAGCACCATGTTTCAGAAGGACCCTGTTTTTCCACACTTAGTTATTATTAACTATATCTGTTATTCATCCTGTCTCTTGATCCTTTTTCCCTAAGCATGGAATTTGCTCATGCAGTAGAACTGTCTATCAGAAATTACTGTTGCAAACTGATTTCCAGTTGCCAGATCCAAAGATATTTTTATTTTAGTCAAATATTCCATTCCACTAATTCAGTCAGCTCACCCACAAAGTTTAACAACTACTCCAAAGAATGTGCATGTGAATATGATTTACCAGTATTCCTGCTTTTTGAGATGTGCTATGCCTGGTGTGTGCATGAGAATGATTTAAGATTTAAAGGGACTGAAGAGGATTTGAAGAATCCTTATAGCTGGGGAAGTTTGTGAAAAATCTCCTTTCTGGTTTAAAATGGATCAGAAGTATGGATTCTCTTTATTGCTGCGGACTCAGTTTTCACAATGTTCAAACTTGGAGGCAGCCTATGGAAAAAGTTTTATTTCATCATGAAGTATGGATCTAATCCTACAAAATCTTAAATAACCAGGAAAATGCCACTGAAAATAGTGGAATAGCTCCCATACATGGGAATAGCATGGTTGTACTTTCACTGGGCTGCAGAGATTGGACTGTTCAGCACAGAAAATCAAACCACAGGCACAGGCTGGGGGGAAATGCTGTCCAGGACTTAAAGGCACATTGTGGATGGCTCTTGCTTCATGCCCATCTTCATCCCATCATCACCTTGCAAGCCCTTCTTGCCTTCTGCAGAGTGCCCTTCTGCTCAGCCCTGGGAAGCACATCTGGGGAGCTGAGTCCAGTTCTGGACTCCTCAGCATGGGACAGACACGGAGCTCCTGGAGCGGGTCCAGCGCAGGCTGCGGAGAGGCCGAAGGGATGGAGCATCTCTGGGAGCAGCAAAGGCTGAGGGAGCTGGGGCTGTTCAGTCTCCAGAGCACATACTGAGAGTGGCCCTCCCCAGGGTGTGTCAGGGGCTGCAGGGACAGGCAGAGGATGGACCAGGCTCTGGTCAGGGGTCCCAGCAATGGCACAAGAGGAATGGGCAGGAACTGATGCCCAGGAAGATCCACCTGGACATGAGGAAGAACTTCTTTGCTGGGCAGTGACTGAGCAATGAACAGAGACCAGAGAGGGGGTGAAGCCTCCTCACTGGGGATATTTCAAAACCATCTGGACACAATCCTGTGCCATGTGCTCTGGGATGGCCCTGCTGGAGCAGGGAGTTGGGACCAGATGACTCACTGTGGGCCCTTCCAACCTGACCCACCCTGGGATTCTGCTGAGGTGGAAGGAGCTGAGCATCCTTCTCCACCACACTGGGGTCTCCTTGCCCATTCCTCAGGAACTCCTTCTGTGGCTCCGCACACATGCAGAGTCTTATTCCCTGGTCTCCATGTTCTCTAATCAGCTTAGCAAAAGCCCTCCACTGCATATGGTCAGATTGCAGGTTTTGAATGCTTGTAGCATGGGCAAATCAAACCCAATTTCCTGCAATACAAAGCCCTGCACTGCTCCCCAATGAGGGCTATTTTCCTGCCAAATTGCATCTTTCAAACCACAGCCAATTCAGCTGTAGAGCTGCCAAGAAAAAAAGGTCAGAAAGACTTAAAAAAAAAAAAAAAAGAAAAAAGAAGATATTTTCCTCTTTACTGTTTTCAAAAGCAGCTCTCTAAATTCTGCTCAAACTTTCAAAACAAGGAAGAAATCGCTGTGGGATAGGTGCTGATTATAGGCAATTTCAACCCAAAGGACAACATTTTGCAAGCTTATTAAGAGGACCTGAAAATAACGATTTCTAATGGGGCCAATGCTGGAAACACTTTCCATCTACCCCAGTTTGTGTGAAGAGCGGCTCCAGTGTAGCCAGTAGAATGATGGAGGTTTGGGACCTTCCTTACTGGAGTTATCACTGCTGCCTGTACAATATCTTTTTTATATATATATATATATATATATATATATATATAATTTCATTTGTTGGGCTCAACCATGAGTACATGCTCAGCCACACACTCTAAGTATGCAATAAATGGAAAGATGGAAAAACCATCTCTCCTCTTCTAGATGGGAGAAAAAGTCTGGACTGGGAGGTGATTTGAGCAAACAATAAAATACATAGAAGGGGTAGAGTAATGGAAGATTTTAAATACCCAAGCAGGGAGCAGAGGACATTAGGGAGAGAATGCTAGCTGGAAGTTTGTTTATGGAATTGGCATAAAATTGCATTTTAACTCATTCCATGGAGCAGCTGAAAAGGAAAAGAGCTACACGATGTGTAGTAAGTGCTGCACTGCCTGGAAGGTGCTTGAAGACAAATTGTACTCCAAGGACAGTGTTCTGCCAAACATCCACGTCCACAGTGGTAGGCTCAGGAGAAGGGAAGGTTTTGAAGCAGGAAAGTTGCAGAACTTTCATTGTCTGCTGACAGGTGCTACAACAGCCAGCACACAAAGCCAGCACACAAAGCCAGCACCCAAGTTCAGGGTCTGATAAAATCAAGTTTCAGAATCCAAATCCCCCCAAACAGCTGCGAACACCCAAATCAAGCAGATTGTACTGGTGTGAAGGCAACCCCAGGGCACTGAGGGGTCAGGGCAGGTGAGGGAAGAACCTCTCCTCTTACAGCAAATGTGAAGTTTATTGTTGGCTGAGGTGAGGGGGGGGGGGAAAAGACTTGTGAAAACCACTGAAGGCCCAGCTGAGACAGCTCTGCAGGCAGGGACAGAAGCAGAGAGGGTGATGGAGGAATCCGTGTGAGGGATGAGGCACAAGGTCAGTGCTGCCTCCTGGGCTTTGCTGCTGCATGGGAAGGGCTTTTCGTGCAATAATCACAAACGCCCCTCCCTGCAACAGGTATTCATTTTCCAAAGGAAAACAAAGGGGGAGGGGGAGATTAAAACATTAAAAGGCTTCACCAAGGTGTGTGAGCAGGTAAATAGTGCTATTAAAGGACAACAAAGCACCTGGATTGCTCAAGGACATTGCTGGGTCCCAATGACAAAGGTGAGGGAGTAAACACCAAATCTGGTTTATGGACCATTCCCTATGTGTTATTTTGGAACCAACAGTGCACAGGGTTGGTGGCTGCTGTCCTGAGCTGATTTATGGAGGATCAGGGTGAGAAACGCTAGGAGTAGATGTGGCACTTGGGGACATAGTTTAGTGTGGGCTTGGCAGTGCTGGGTTAATGGTTGGGCTCAATGATCTTGGAGGTCTTTTCCAGCCTAAAGGAGTCTATAATTCTATAGATCCCTATTGTGCAGGAGGGCATCTGACCTTACAGCAGAGATACACATGCTTGTGTCAAGGCAGGAAAACAGGACCCTCTCCCAGCTGTTGGACTGAGGTCTGGAAAGTCGTCACTTGGGGCTAATCTCTCCTCCACACTCCTGCTGACATGTGCTAGGGAAGGTGACCACAGTGTTTTGCAGCACAGGCTGTGAGAGCTGTGGATGAACCTCCAAGCACAGAGGTCTCTGTCAGTGTGACCCTCCAAAACCCTGTTGAATTTTATGTCTTTCTTGCTCTGTTCCTAAGCTCACAGATTTCTCACACCACACCAAGCCAATGCTCTCACTGCATTTTCACATCCATGATGGGCTTTTCTTGGGCAGTTACACTCAATTTAGAACCCATTAATGGTCATAAATAGCTCAGATTGTCCCTTCCAATTCCCATTACTCTGCCTTTTATGCACCAAATTTGTCCAACCCCTGCACTGCCCCATCATGGAACTTGCAGAATTTCCTAACTGAGCTTTCAAGACACAATGGTTACATGTAGTTTCATATTTATCCACAAATTTTCTTTTTACTGCTCATGCATTGAGATGAGTACTCAGGCATCCAGGCTATTAATAAAAACACTTGATAACAATGGTCTTCGTGTGAGCCATTAAGACACTGCAGTATTAATAGCCTTTCCTTTTGGAGAAGGACTACTTATTCTTACCCTTTTACTTTCTTCAGGCTGGAGCTGATCGAATTGTTCATTGTGAGTAATCTCCTTGGAGAATATAGTTCCTATTTCTCTATGAAAATCATTTATTAATTCATCCTGTGAACTTTATCTAAAGTCATTCTTTGCTCCTCATTACTCACAGTCCTGGTTCACTGTGCTATAATATGGATCCTCCCATGTAACTGGATGGTGAAACCACCAAGCAAGGAGTGACCAGCAGCTAACAGCCAAAATTTTATTTCTTCTGTGGCTGAATCAGCCTTTAGCAAGATGTAAAACTTGAGAGGCCCTTGAACTTTGCTTTGAACGAGCAAGCTGTTTGTCAGGAGAAGCCGCCACTGTAACTCCAGGGGCAAATCTGTGGGCGCTCCTGAGCCTCCCCCTTTCCAAACCACACCAGACTTACTATATGAAGAACTCCTGGGCATGGAATCCTCTTCTGTTATTGCAAATAATTGTAATCACACTTCTGGGTGAAATTCACCATGAGGCAGGAGACCAGCAGTGTTGGGTGACGGTGACCTTGGGAACCAATTTTGCCCTTTTTGCCCCCACTTCTTTTACACATTCCCTACTTCTCACAGCCTGGGTAGAACCAGGAGCACCTTGAGCATTCAAGGTGCTTCAGCACCTCTGAGCATTCAAACCCGTGGTTAAAATGTTGTTATAATGCAGCAGTTGCCATTCAAAGTCCATGTCTGTTTCTATTCACTCTCATGATACTCAACACTCACCCTTCCCAAAAAATACCACATCAGTCACACTGTCTGTCATTGGTAAATCCATCCACTACTACTTCTAACATTATCTCTGCTGGTCACTGAGCATATTCTATGAGAAGGGGCTGGATACCCCCAGCACACAAAAGGACCTGGGAGCTCTGGATCTGTAGCAATTCATTTCTTTGCCTGGGTTAACTTAAAGCATCAGTCATAGGAATTTATTTGCAATCAATAAGCCATAATTTCCCAAACTGCCAAGAAGAGAAAGGTTAAGAGCATCTTCTATTCACTTGGATTGTTGCTGTCTGAGACCCCACAAGGGAAATGACTAATAAAGAGATAACCTTAGTTAATGGCAGGGTAAGCGCTGGGCTTAACCTCAGATTCCTGCAGCTTTTCAGCTCACGTTTGTATTAATTATTATACATCTTTGCACATGGATGGTGGTTTGGGATGATCAGTGTTTCGAGTTAAAGTGCCTTTGAGCTCTCAGACCTGACTGTTTTGGTCATAGTTCACAAAAAACAGTGGCATGGCACTGTTGTTTCAGCAGTAACAGGGCTCAGTGCTTGTGTCCCCAAATTATATTACAAAACAAGGCAGCCCCTGTGAAAAACCAAGGGAAATCTCCTAGTGATTCCACTGGGAAGTAATCTAAATGTTTCTTAGCCAGCATCCTCCTGTCTGGAATCACCAAGCAAAAATCTGTCATAACTAATTGGAAATGTGTATCATCAACATCATTATTGTTGTTGTTGTTGTTATTATTATTATTATTATTACTACTATTATTATGGCATCTGGGAATTTGATTAGAAGACAACACCTCTGAAACTTACAGTGTAATCATAAACCAAAGGAAAATAAAATAGGGGATACAGAAAGAGGAGGGAAGACAAGCAAACAGCCTGATTTCATCAGTTAAGGTGGTGGTGGGTTTAATGCACCCAGCACCTGTGGGTTGCTGCCAGGGGAAAGGGGAGTCTTCAGGATGGATTTACAGAACGATATCAAGGTGGTTTTGAGGTTGTCTTTGAAGATAACTATGTAAAGCAGAGAGGTCAGGTTAATTGTTAAGCCCTTCTTTTCCCTTCCCAGCTGAGGATGCTCACAGTGCACTGAGTGGGACATGTCCAGACTCTACATTTTCCAAAAAAAATGAGATGAATTTCAAGCAAGCCCATGTGAGGTAGAGAGATAGACGTGCAGGGCATGTGTGGAGGGAAAGGTTGTACTCCTCTTTGCGGACAAGAAATGGCCAAAGTGGAAATCTCCATGGAAATCCCAGGTAAGGACAGCCAGTTTTATGACCAGCATCATGAAAGAGCAGTTATGCAGCCAAGAGAAAAATCAGGAGAACAAGGAAATGCAAAGAGACAGGATTTCAAGGAGATGGACTTGTTCCACCCTGACAAGAGAGGGGTGTGAATAAAGACAGTGTCTTGCACCAGAGGGAGGAGGTTGTCTGGGTTACTGATGGGGGGGTTATGATCAGAAAGGTTTTCATCAATATCCTTATTATTTCTAACCTACAGCTTCCCCTTTTCATCTAAGCCAAGCCTCCAATGACCCAGAACTCTCAATCCCAGTCAGCCCTGGACAGCTCTGCAGAAAAGGTTCTCATTCAGGCAAGGAAGTCATGTGCAAGAGTGAATTCTGAAAGATTTAAGATGTGGAATCCACTTCTCTCTGGGCTTAAAAATCCCCCTTTTTTTATGATAAAAGGACTTCATATAGTCCTTCTAACCTTGCACTTCCAGGGGCACCAAATGCCTCTGGATCATTTTAGAATAAAAAAAGACGAAAGTGAACAGGAGCTGACTTACTATGTAAAGAACTTAATTTTTGTTTGAAGGAAAGTCTAAATTTGCTGTTATGTAACAAACTGCATTTAAAAGCAATTGCTTTTGAAAATACACTATTGAACTTTGAAATTACTGTGATAATGCAGCTTCAGTCTGTGAATGCTCCAGTCTGGGAGGAAGCACAACAGCAGCCTTTGATGAGGACATGAATTTGTTATGACAGGCTAATTTTACAAATCCAAAGCTGCCTTACGGCAGAATTATAAAGATATATATTAAGAAAAAAAAAAGGAGAAAGCTCAAGAAGCAAGAAATGTATCATATTGCTGCTGAGAAAATGTTCTCACTCAGTCAACTCCCACGGGTCACTTCAAGGTAGTATCCAACTGTCTTTGATAGCTCAGGGATCAAAATATTGTGTATATTGGGCATGTTTAGACTGATTGGTGACTTCAGTTGTTTGATCCTTGTGTCTGTGTGTGTCTGTGTGTCCTGTGATATGAACTGCCTCACATAAACAGCAAAAGACAGATCTTTGGGAAAGAGCAACGAGGAAAAAAAAGCAAATCCATCCACCAGCCCCCTCCCAACTAAAATCTCAAACAATAGAAGTCGTGCCTGGAACCTCCCTGCAGCCCTGGCTGCGTCTGAGTGCAGCTGACATGGGGAGTTAGCATCAGCATGGCCTGAGTGGTCTAGAAATAATCTCATTGCAGACATCCCTGCTAATCCTCCAGTGGGAAGGGCAGGAAGGTTTCTCCGGGTGGGAGAAACGTCAGCTGGAGCCTGCAGATGGAGGAAATAAGGAAGTAGGGGAGAAGGGCTTTGAACCACAGCTTGGAGGTGCTGGGAGAAGACTGGATGCCCAGAGAAAGGGAGAGTAGGGAATGGGCTATGTAGGGATGGAGGCACAGCTGGGGTACAGGCAAGCTGGGAGCCTTGGAGTGATCACCTCAGCCAGAGGCACCAGGGAAGAGGGACAGCCTTCCAGTACCTAAGGGGGCCTGCAGAAAGGCTGAAGAGGGGCTTTTTGCAAGGGCAAGCAGTGATAGGACACAGGGGAGTGGGTTTAAGCTGAAAGAAGGTAGATTTACATTGGATATGGGGAAGAAATCCTTCCCTGTGAGGGTGGTGAGGCCCTGGCACAGGTTGCCCAGAGAAGCTATGGCTGCCCCATCCCTGGAAGTGTCCAAGGCCAGGTTGGACAGGGCTTGGAGCAACCTGGGCTTGTGGGAGGTGTCCCTGTCCCTGCAGGGCAGGGCAACTGGATAGTCTTTAAGGAAATTTAAGGATGGTCTTTAAGGTCCTTTCCCATCCAAGCCATTCTATGATGCTGTGAAATGTGGGAAGCTCGTAGGAGGGAGAAGAAATCATGTGGTGGGAACCTTATGCAGTGCTGCTTTCTCCCTTGAAGCTCTTGTGACCAAGGGCTCATCAAAACACCTCCTACGTTTGACAAAAAGGCAAACAGAGCTTTGGGGTTAAAGAAATCCTCCATGGACAGATGCCAAGATGCACTCAACTCTTAGCCACTAATTTTGTGTAGTGTCATATCAGACAGTGGCCAAAGGAGCCTTGTTTGTGCTCCTGACAAATGCTGTAAGGCTCCAACACTCTGCCAGTGATGGAGGGAGCTCTTACAACAGCTCACATCTCAGTGTCACTGTGTAAATCTCTCCAGCCTGTCACTGATGGAAGGGTCTATGTGACAGGTGTCACCCATAAATCCCATTTAAATATATCCATTACCACACACTGTATCACTCACAATCACCCATGAAATGTCTCTTTGGAGTCAAGAATCAGACAGGGATGATTTAGGGCCATTTTGCTGGTGTGATGGGTTTAGCTGAATCCCTCAGCTATTTGGATGTCAAGCCCAACACTGGCTCCAGAAGAGATGAGGGAGAGCAGGCAAAACCAGCTCCATTAGCAGGTTTCCAGCAGCCTTTCCTGCACAGGGCTGGAACTACTGCAAAATGAGGCTTTAAAACTGACCCCAGAGACTTCAAACCCCAGTTCCCAAAGGAATATGCATGAAATGCTGCAGGTGCCTTAAGTTTTAGACCAAATGAGACTTGCCTCTGGTTTTCTGTCATTATTTCCACCTCAGCAGGTGGAGTGCACATAACTTCATGCACATACACACACACACAGACACGGGCACATAGAGCTCTGCATGGGCATGAAAGGCAAGATGTGGATGGACAAAGGCCTTTTGCCACTCAACAAGTGGTTTTTCTCGTTTCTCCTCCAAAAGGAGCAGGCAGTTTGAGACATCAACCAGCTCCAAATAGGAAATTGGTGTCTCATTTAATTCAGAATGCTATGAAAACCTCTGCAAAATAAATGGGGCAATTTGGACAGGAAAGTGCTCATTGGGAGACATCAGTGATAGCTGCTGCTTAAGCCTGTGCTAGACAAGAGCCAGGCTGACAGAAGAGGCTGAGAGACATCCCAGATGAGCAACTTTTTAGATACTGCTTAGGGAAAGTATAATAAGACAAGTGCCCACATATCCTGTCTCTGAGGAATTTCTGACAGGAGCAAAGGTTCCAAGGAAGGAGAGCTGAGGCAGTCTCAAAGCAACCAGGACAAGCCAGTGTCTTCCTGGCCCTGATCAGAAGCTTCTGCTCTGAGCACTCTGCTGATGCTCCAGCCCCAGCACCAGGAGAACTTCACTCCCCTGTAGTGACTTTTTTTTGTTATCCACAGAAACATTCAGTCCTTTTTGTCATGATGACCTTGATAACATCTCTAGCACTGAGATAAAACGAGGAGAATTAGCATGTGGGAGAGCAATTGGGTGCAGCTGGGTCTGAATTAGGATCGTGGGTCTGAGCAGCAGGAAAAGGCAGCCAGGGATGATCCAAGGTTCATGGGCTCAGCTCTGCCTTAATTTGCCAGGAAGGGCATGCAGAAGGAAGAGCATCACCACTTTTCTTTTTCCGTGGAGCTCAGGATGAGCTGCTGGAAAGGGATGAGATCCCTCAGTCAGAAACAGGAGAGGGAGAGGAGAGGAGAGGAGAGGAGAGGAGAGGAGAGGA
>JAWWES010000051.1:2522401-2552463 GCA_035583135.1 Lophotriccus pileatus
TTTATCTCTAATTTATTGCCTCTAGGCCTATTACATGTTCTCTTACTACTCCCCTTAATTTTGGTATAGCATGTAGACAGGGCAGTACGTATCGTCTTAGATGATAATGTCTTGTTAGCAGGCCCAAATCTCTGAGTTAACTCTTTTGGGCTTAGTCTCCTATTTCATTCTTCACACAGATTCACACATGGGATGATCCGTGAAGATGAACACTGGCAATATTATCAGTCACCAGGCAAAGCTGCTCTGCTGAGCTCTATAAATAAACAGCCTCCTCTCAGCTCTGCAGCCCTCTGCACCCAGGCTGCTGGAGATTATTTCTGCCAGAGGCCTTCAGTGCTTCCTTAACATTAATTCTCTTTTTGAGAGTGGTTCACCTTGAACAGTGAATGTTTTCTAGAGTATCTCCTTCTGATCAGAGTGTTCCCCCTGACCTTATAATCTGCAGCTCTGTTAATGCCTTAATGGCACCTGCTTATCCCACCACAGTGGGACACTGCTGGAATGACCTGCCATCCAGGATTAGGAGCTATCCTGGGCTTCCTGGGAAACCCTTCCTGCTGTTTGTAGAACAGTGTGGTTTCTTTCTTCCTTACTGCACAGCACAGGCTTAAAAACCCCTCACTACTGCCTGTAAAAAAAAAAAAAAATCACTGTTTCATTCAGTTCCAACTATTTAGACTTTCTATTCTCTTTCTTCTCTTTTTTTTTTTTTTTTCCTCCTCCTTTCCAAAATTGCCTGTTCTGCAGAAAAGAGCTTTGCTTTGCTCCATTCTGTTGGGCTGTCTATATCCATCCTTCCCGAGGCTCTTCCAGTGCCTTCCTTCAAAACCAGCAAAAAGTTAGTACAAATAACCACCTTTGCATCCCTACTGACACCTTCCTGGGCAAGAGGGACTGAGCTTACTCTTGGTGCTGCTGCTGCTGGGACTGGCTCTCCAAAGCAACTTCAGGAGCCCAGATCATGGCAGTTTCCCAGCAGAGCTTTTGCAGTATTTAGGTGTCAAGCTGAGACAAAATGAGCAGTCATGTATTTAGGACCTGTCCTTTCATTTCCTCTGTTCTGCCAGAATTTAGGGTACTTTGAAGGTAAAAACCTTTCAAGTTTGTAGTTCTTACTGAGAAGAAACACGAAGCAATGAGTGGGACGAGTTGAGTTTATCGTTTCTCTCTCTATCATTTGTTTTCCCAAGCCCTGTTTCCACCGCGGTCAAAGGAAGGCCTTGAACGGGTTGGGTATTTTTTAACAGCAGGGACCTGCTGGCCTTGAAGACCCACATTTACCTTGCAGACCCAACTGTTGCAGAATTTTCCCAGTTTTGCCCTCACCTCCTGCCACTCAGAAGGAGGATCCAGGAGAGATAACAAAGCAAGCAAGCAGGGAAGATCTGCCGGCATGACTCCCATGCGTGGTGGTGGATGGCTCTCCAGGGCTTGCTTAGATCCCCCCTGGGACATTGCAGCTGAGTATGTTCAACAAACCACTGTGATACTCCCTGGGATTTTATAACATTCCTGCATGGCAGCATTTACACTTACAGGGAAACTGTGAAGATCTGTAGCTTATGGAAAAGTGCAAATGCATGTTATATGTGGAATTGTAACACAAGAATTTTAATTTTTTTTTGGAGTGTTGCAAAAGGAGTGAAGTCATATTTGGCAAAGATATTCACTAGTCATATGCTATTATTACCACTGAAAATATACAGGTTTTACGTGCATTTTCCAGGGTACCTGAAGAAAACATATTGAAGATGGACTTTGCACGAGGGCCTGGAGTGACAGGACAAGGGGCAGTGGCTTCAAACATACAGAGAGGAGGTTTAGATTGGCTGTTAGGAAGAAAATCTCCCCTCTGAGGGTGGAGAGGCCCTGGCACAGGTTTGCCCAGAGAAGCTGTGGCTGCCCCATCCCTGGAAGTGTCCAAGGCCAGGTTGGACGGGGCTTGGAGCAACCTGGGCTAGTGGAAGGTGTCCCTGCCCATGGCAGGGGGTGGAATGAGATGATCTTTCATGTCCCTTCCAACCCACACCATTCTGTGATTCTAATTCTGTCTCCATCCCATCCTCCCCACTAACAGTGTTTCACCCTGAGAAAGCAGGTGGGATTAAATCTGAAATTTCCGGTCCAATACTGAAATGGGTAGTTCTGATGTTTGTGGAGCACAGGCCACTCTTCCCTCACAGCCTCCTAAACATCTTCAGTTTGAAACTTCCCATCCCTGCCCTTTTCTCTGGCAGGCGAGACACAGGTACAGATAACGTGGCACAGGGCATTGTCTACTGGTGAGGAGTAGGAGGAATTGATTTCTGACTAATAAAGAAAATTCATTACCCAGACTGAATGAGTCACAGGGAAATGAAGGCTGCTCTAAAGAGGGAGGATGGACTCATGCACTCTGTTATTTTGATCTTACTTGGTTGCCTAAAAGGTCTGTCTGTGCAGCATCTCCATCTGCTCAGCCTTGGCCGTGTCCTGCAGCACTGGTGCAGCTCAGTAGCTGCTGCTGTTCAGGGGGTTTGGTATAGCCAGGACTTCAGCAGGATTTGTTCTCCCCTCAGTGAAATAGCATCTTTTTCACACATCCCCATCCCCCTGGGGAAGCTGAGAGAAGGGTGTTACTCTTGCCAAGCAGAGCCAGCACACACACAGAGGACAAGGGCAGGCAGAAGGAGGTGAATCCTCAGGGGCAGAGAGATGCTGGAGACAAAGGACCTGCTGCTCCTCCACTCCAGAGTGAAGAAGACTTTTAGCAAGACGTACCTCAGATAGGTACTCAGGTAAGTGAGGCCAGCTCCTAATCCAAAGGGTTGACAGTCAGGCCTGGATTTGGCTCCTGTTGAAGTTTTGCTTCCCCAACCAGTCTGCTTGGCTCAGTTCCTGGGCCGGAGAGCAAGACCAGCCTGCCAAGCTGGAGGGATAAAGGACCAGTACAGTGGAAGTCTGGGGGGTCTTCAAGAACAAGAGTAACCCTGGGATTTGTCCTGATCAGCACTTCTGCTCTCTGCAGCCCGTAGCAAAGGGCTCTGCCCCCTTAGGACAGGTTTGCAGGGAGCAGGAGGAGCAGAGAGCACGTGTGGGAGGGAGAAGATGCTGCAGTGAGCACCATGGGCTCGGTGGCTGCAGCACAGGGCTCTCTGTGTCATCCAGGACAGCCTGCAGTGCCCCTGTGGCCTGGAGCAGCTCAGGGGCTGCTTCCATGCCCACAGCTCTGCAGGAGCCCCTGGAGCAGCCATGGGGGAAGACAGAGAGCAAGATAATCTCCATACTGAGGATCATCTGCCCCAGCCTCTTGGGCCAGTGGAGTTCAGCTGTTCAAGGCAGGAGAGCACGCTGTGCTGATCAGACAAGTGTGTTGTCACATCTCACCCAGGCAGGAGAGGTTAAGAGTTGTCAAGATGTCCTGGGATTTCTGACCAGGACCCTCCTTTCCATCACACTGAAGACCCTCCCCTTGAAGGCATCTTCCCTGCTCCTCACTGCTATTTGTGTCAGGACTGACGGCATCTTCTGTGGCAGAGAATGGTATCTTAGTTAAAGCCTCCTTGTTTAATCTTACAGCTGTCAATTAATCCCACATTTTTGCTATTCAGACTAGCTGGTGGGTAACAACATTTCCTGCTTCAATGAGAATTTGTTGTGAATAAGAGCTGGAAGGGGAACAGCATTAATATTTGACAGCAGTGAGTGCTCAGGGAGTCTTTGCACTTCACAACCTGAGACCCACAGGGGTTTCTCAAACTAGCAGTAGTTTAACAGCATTTAAACAGGCTTTTGCCACACACAGCCCAGCTGGGGACTGCTGCTGGCTCAGGCACACTTATGGCATCCCCAGCTCAGCTGCACTTCCCAGCTCAGGCTTGTCCTTTAGATCAGAGGTTTTGGAATGTAGAAAGAAAAAATGCAGCTGATCATCAAATCAGAGAATGGTTTGAGTCCAAGGGACCTTTAAATTTCATCTCATTCCAGCCCCTCTGCATGGGCAGGGACCTTCCACTAGGTCAGGGTGCTCCAAGCCCCATCCAACCTGGCTTTGGACACTCCCAGGGATGGGGCAGCCACAGATTCTCTGGGCAGCCTGTGCCAGGGCCTCCACACCCTCACTGTAAAATATTTTTTCTTTATACCTAATCTAAATTGACCTCCTTCAGTTTAAAACCATCACTGGTCTACTGTAACATAGCCCTGTCAAAAGTTTATCCCCATCTTTCCTGTATGTTGAAATACAGCTGATTCCTTTGTACTCCCAGTCTAAAATTGTGTGACACTGGCCACGTCATAGCTCGGCATCTGCTGATATTTGTCCAGTTTGGAGGAGAAATCTGGCCCTTCTCACCCCAGACTTCTGGATTTGTGGAGTTCAAGGCGGAAGGAACAGTAGTTCTGCTACCAGCAAAAAGATATTCAGGGTTTCCCTCCAAAATGGGTGTTGAGTGGGCAGGAGTGCACACTTTGTCTTTCTGTAGACTAAATTTTATACATTTCAGCTTGAAATTTCCATGTATTTTATGCAATTTTCCATATTTTAAATACTAATTATCTGAAACTTTGTTGTGTCTGAAATTCTTCCCATTCAGTCTGATCATCCGTTGCTAACAGGTGCAGTTTTCAAATCCTTGTGTATCTCTGCAGGATTTTATAGCCAGACCTGTCCTAGTGGGTTTTGCAGAAACCTGAGGTGTGAATGTTCATTTTATCAGCTTTCACACCACTTGGGATTGTTATTTGTTAGAAGTGGAAGTTTACATGGCAACTCTTCTATATGCTGCCATGAAGAAACTCTGCACAGGACAGGGAAGGATTTTATATGCAGAGTGTAAAATTGGAAGGGACTGTTTGGAAGGGACCTTAAAGATCATCTCATTCCACCCCCTGCCATGAGCAGGGACACTTTCCACTAGCCCAGGTTGCTCCAAGCCCTGTTCAACCTGGCCTTGGACACTTCCAGGGATCCAGGGGCAGCCACAGGTTCTCTGGGCAACCTGTGCCAGAGCCTCCCCACCCTCACAGGGAAGGATTTCTTCCTAGTATCTAATCTAAAGCTACTCTCTGTAAGTTTGAAGCCATTTCCCTTTGTCCTGACACTAAATGCTCTTATCCCAAGTCCCTCTGCAGCTCTTCTGGAGCCCCTTTAGGCCCTGAAAGGGGCTCTCAGGTCTCCTTGGAGCCTTCTCTTCTCCACCCTTTTCTTCTCACCCCCAGCTCTCCCAGCCTGGCTCCAGAGCAGAGGCGCTCCAGCTCTGGGAGCATCCTTGTGGCCTCCTTGTTCCACTAGATCCACATATTTCTTGTGTTTCCAACATAAGAGGAGCTGCCCAACTTTGGGTCCTGGTGCCCTTGCACAGATACCCATATAGACTGTGTCTTTCCACCTTGTAGGTCCCTCCCCACTCACATCCTGAGCAGCCTGAAAGTCCCTGTGCCAGCAGATCTTGCTCCATGGCAGTTGGGATCCCTATCTGAAGCCACCCAGTGGCATTTCAACCAGTTAATACAGGAAGAAACCTTTGTGGGGAAAACAGAATGCTTTGTTTGGCCCAAATAGAGTTGTTCCTTTCAAATTTTTCTTCATTTTTTTCAACAATATTTTCAATAAAAATGCATTAACTTCAAATCGTGAAAGGGATATGTTTCATATTTTTCAGAACTTGAAGATGCTTACAGAACCATAATGAGCCTGAATGCATTTTGTGTTTTTAGATGCCTGCAATTTTTTCACCCAAATTAGGCTTTCTCTGAAACTGCTCCCCAGCGGTGCTGCTGACAAAGTAACATTAACATTGAGAGAAAATGCACAAAATCCCCCTGCCAGCTACAGGAGCAGGGTAGTTACATCCAGAATACCCAGAAGAATGAAGCAAAACCAGCACCTGGCAGGTCCCCAATGTCTGTGCAGGGCGATGATTGTCCCCAGTCCCTTCACCACAGCAATGCCCCCTCTCAATTCCATTTTGCCAATATGGAAAACTCCCTCACAGAGACTTCTGTGGCTGTTATGGGGAAGCAGAGCCTCGTGCTGCCTCCCCAGCCCTCTCCAGGCACCTCCACCATCCTCACACCCACGAGACAGGTGGCCCAGGGGGTTCAGACAGCGCCGACAAGGCAACAGCATGTGGGAACCCACTGGTATCCTGCATCTCTGCTCCTCTTTGCAGAGATAAGAGTGCCTGAGGGGAGACCTTGGGAGACAAGCCACAGATGTATTTGGTCTTTCAGCTGCTGGCTGCTGTGTGATCTTTGATAAACCCAGGGATGCAGAGAGCTGCAAGTTTGCAGAAGTCAGTGCCAGCAGCTGACACAGATGCTTTCTGGCACGGCACCAGGGAGCTGTGACACTCATCTGATCATATGTTTATCCACATGTCCTGCACACACTGATAGTCACAGCGATAGCCCCTAGCTCTGCCCTCACAAAAGAACACTGAATTTCCGTGCCTGCACGTGAGGGTTAGAAATGATGGCACAACATTTTTCAGCTGACTCTCTCTGTGTGGTGTAAGAAATTTCCAAACGTTGCTGGTGCCCAAGACATGGAGAATATAGGTCAGGTTTTGTCTTGCTGGGGTGGAAACCATGGCAAGTGTGCACTTTGTGACTGCCTGGTCCAGATCTGCTCCACAGCACTTCTCCTTGCTTGGCCAAACGTCGTTCTCCCCAGACACTCTTCAAACCCTCCTGGCTGAGCACTCTCACTGCCAAGCAGCCCCAGCACAGAGCTCCTTCAGAGGACAGAGATTAGCTCATGGCTAGAGCATGGTGCTCATAATACCGAGATTTTGGGGTTCATCCCTGTATGGACCATTCACTTAAGGGCTGGACTTGAGGATCCTTGTGGGTTCCCTTCCAACTCAGAATATTCTGTGACTTTAACTGTTCCATGGCATGAAAACAAGAGAGCAGTGACCTTCTGGGTGCAGAAGGACTTCTCCCATCACCCCAAGAGCGATGGCATCCAATACTTGGAACTCTGGTCCCACCAGTTAAGTTAACTTAGCTCCTCAGCTCCCTCAGCTCCCTCAACTCCCACATCCTTCTGCTCACATAGCCCATCCCAGCACTGTTCCAGCAGGGCTAGAGCTGGGAAAGAGCCCCAGGAGTGTGTATGTGGGGATGTCTGAGGGCACAGGGTGTTAGACTCACAGGGCATATTCAGTAGGACACGTTCTTGGTGGTGGTTGGCTGTACCTGCCCAGGGCTGGAGTGTTCAGGATTGCAGTTTGTAGCTGTGCTGCCCATACCGCTGGCATCGTGTTCTCCTGGAGCAAACACGTGCTCTGTCTCCATATCAGTTGCATGACCAGCTCTGTTTTTTACCACCTATGAATTATTGCTGGCCCTGTGGCTCCTGTCGGCGCTTCTCCGAGTCTCACAGAGACATTGATTCATACACACTGAAGTGTTTCCAGGATCAATTATGCCTGTGATCCTTTCCTGACATTCTTCTTCTTCCTGTGCTCAAAGGCAGCTGTCCAGCTTCGGGTTAGCTGTGGATGTGCCCATCTCCCCTGCTTTTGAGCTCAGATTCCATCAAATTCCAAAAGTCTCCATCCTGCCTTGAAATGGATCCATTATCTTCCTTTCTCTGCAGTCCAGTGTCTTCAAATTCTGTTCCCAGGAGCTCTCCCGCCCACCAACCCCAGGGCCTGTGTGTGGTCCCGTTGTCCAGGCTCCATCCACACTGGCCTTTCATCTCTGGGTAGGATTATTCTCCAGCTTGCCTCCACTAGCCATAAAAAGCAGTATGTCACCAGCAAACCTGAGATCAAAACTGACAAGCAAGCTTTTTAGATGAGCCTGTTCTGCTGTATGTAATTAATGTGTCTTGTTTCCTTCATTTATATTTTATTTATATGCTTTTATGTATCGTGAGAACCTCTGAGAGGGTTTTCTTTTTATGAATTACGCTTTGTAAAAACAGGAGGACTTGATGCTGATGAAATAGTTATTATCAGCTAAGGGCTGCACTCCCAGACTGTGCCTCCCTTCCAACTGGCAATCTGTCACTCTCTGAAACGTGACCGACAGACAGACAGTCAGGCAGCTCCCGAGAAGGAGCCAGGAGGAGAAGGATGGAACAGAGATGATGATGAAGGTGATTAAAAATAGAGAAAGATCCCTTCGCCACAAATCACAGCGAGAAGTTTAACAGAGGAAAATAGCGAACCTAAAAGATGTTGCCTAGGGGGGCTTTTTACTGATTTTAGACTGTGTTGCTCAGATCAGTTCGCTCCACTGAGTGGCTGTACCAGTTTTTTTTAGGATGGAAGAAATAATTGCCAGTATGGGGGCTGGAGGGAGGATTTTTTATTTTTAATTGATTTTCCCTAAAAAGCCTTTCTTCATTTAAATCTTGGAAGCAGGAGTGTATCTGAGGGAGAAGCTGACTGAAAATGGATCATTTAAAGCTTAGTTCCCTTCTTTGTGTTGATTAAGTGTTTGCCAAGCTACTGCCCCAAAGGGAATTTTGCTGTTTTTTAGAATAAATCCCTGAAAAACAGGTTTCACTGGGACCACTGAGATGGCAATCAAAGCTAGAGTGCTGGAATCAGGGAGTAGGAGCACAGAAGCTTTTGTACATAATTCACTCAAAGAAAATGGGAAACTAAAAATGCTGAACTCTCCAGTTCAGCAGCATCGTTCCTACTAAATACGAGGATTAACTGGGACAGATCTTCTCTCAGCAAAAAATCTAGGAGTTGCCAACATGATTCAAGAAGAATCCCCACCATCTCAGTGCTTGGGAACATGTTTTGAGGCTGGGCTGTGCTGGGGTGATGTCTGGAGCCTGTGGGGTGCCAGCATGATGAAGAGGGTGGTTTCTCTCCACCCTCCACAAGTACTCATGAAGTTCTCCATAGAATCATAGAATGGTTTGGGTGGGAAAGGACTTTGGACTAGATGATATTCTGTGATTCTGTAAAGACCACCCAGTTCCAACCCCCACCCACCATGGGCAGGAACACCTTACACTAGATCTGGTTGCTCCAAGCTCCGTCCATCCCTTAAACATTTCAAGGGATGGAACACCCGTGGGCAGATCCCAAAGTGTATGGAGCTGTAGCCAGGCTGCCCAGGTTGGGGAGATAGTGAGAGGTCTCTGGAAACACCCCAGGGAAGATGTGTGTGCTGTGAGTCAGGCTGAAACACCTCAGATTTGGGCACAGTTTTGTTTACTGGGCGCCCTTTACTCCGTGTCTTCCGATGAGGCGCCTCACAAGTAATTTGGATCCACTGACAAGCTCCTGCAAGTCCCGGCTGTCACTGGCTTGAATAATGCTCTAAATGTCACTGCTGGGGCAGGAAACCAAACCATTTTGATACTCCTGCTTCTGTCCTGATGACTCACATTGACATTTACATGACCGAGCAGAGGGAGGGGAAAGCTGCCGAACACATCACAGTGCCTGTGGAAAGCTTCACAGTAACATGATTCACATCAGCAGAGCCCCCAAAACTCCCAGGAAATAACCTCAAAAAGCCAGAAGAGCTTGAGCAGGCTGTAGAGAGCTGCATTCCCTCCCAGCTCCGTGGAGGACGAGCTTCATGCTCATACTGGACTCCCTTAGCCAAGGATGCTGAGTGCTGGTACCCAGTGGCCAGAACTGTGAACACCCCTGTGGCCAAGCAGTTAATGAGGTGTGAAAGATCATACAGGAAGGTTTAGCATGTGCAATATCATCTTTCTTTTTAGGATGTTTTTCACTTCTAATTTTAGGAGTGTACATGAAGTCAGGTCATAATGCCACTGGATGGACGTATCTTCCAGACAGAGAGTCAGAGCAGTTAACTCATCAGTTGGGAACGTGGAGGTTGCTGGGAAATACCCCATTCTTTGCCATTTTCATGACAGAAAATTTCCATTGTAAAATAAATTATTTTCCCTCTCCCCCACAGCTCATAGGCCCTCACAGAAAGACCTACAGCTCACCCTAAACCCTTTCTAAGGAGAGTGAAACAGAGGCACAAATCCTGTATTTCCAGGTTGTGGCAGAGCTTGGAGAGGTGTAAGGCTCTGAAGATTCCTCCCAGGAAGTCCATGACCTCATGTTCCAAGCTGGGCCCTTGCCCATGTTGCCAACACTGGATGTCTGTTCGCTGTGAGGACGTTGCTTGCTGAACTTTGCCAACAGAAAATGTTTGTTTGGCTTTCTGCATGTTGGGAAGGTCCTTGTAGTGCTGTTTTCAGTAGTTTCTGTGAGAAGAGTTATTCCCACAGCCTTTGCAACATCAGCAAAGCCTCTGACTAACCCAAATTACCGAATTTTGAGTGAAATTCTGTGCCGTGTCAATCAGGAAGTGTAAATACACAAGGAGGCATTTCACAATGTGTGTTGTGTGTGCCCTGGAAGCCAGACCTCAGGGATCTCCATGCTTAGAAATTTTTCAAAACGTGACTGGATATGACCATGAGCAACCTCACCTAACTTTGAGGTGGGTCCTGTTCTGAGTCAGAAGTGACACAGGAGACTTTTAGAAGGCCTTTCCAGACTAGATTATTTTATGAGACCTATTGAGGTTATTCACAAATGAGATATAGGCACAGAGGGATTCAGGTTGGTTCCAAATATCTTTCATGAAATATTGTTGAAAATTGGTGGATTTTATACCCATGACCCTGTGAGACAAAGCCCTTGTGACCATCTGATAACAAGTCCTACTGAGAAATCACAGATCATTGTCTTTCCAATTAGTTATTGGTAATGTTCTGAAGCTCCAGCATAAACAGAAGGAATGGTGGGAAAACCTGCCCAGACAGAAAATAGAGGAGAAAGAGGCTCTGCAACTGCTACCAGAAATAAGGAAACCACCTGGTACCCTCTGACTATTTCTGATTCTGTGACATGAATTCAGCTGTCCCTATAGCTGCCTTTGTGAGTCCAGGGCTAGGAATCACTGGTGAATGTTGTGCTCCTGCTTTTCCATGCCCACACCTGTCACACATCCTCGTGTGCATAGTACCTAATTACACATCCATGTGGGTGTATAATCCTGGGCTTCTGCTGCTGAGAATATGAAACCTAAAAGTCCCCAGGGAGAGAACGGTGAGCTCCTCCAGCCCTCAGGAGAACCTATTGTTCAAGGGGTTTATGGAACTAGATTCACAAGGGGGTAATAAGGAGCTTCAATAGCATTTGGGGGCATAAAATCAAAATATAGTTCCTCAAAATATTAAAAGTCCTTGCATTTTCCTCCACATGCTCACTTAGCTTGAGACTGAGGGTGCAGTGGAAACCCCCTGCCAAGTTGCAAGCCTTGGTTCTGCCTCCTTTTTTTTTGGCATGGATGCAGCCCCACAGCTCAGGTGCTCTCCTTGGACGGCAGATGTGAACACTCAGTGTGTCCTCAGTGGAGAAGCCTTCATTATTCTGGAGTCCTGGAGACCCACCTTCAGGGGGCAGAGCTAACCCTGCAGACCTCTCCCAGTACCTTCAGTCACTCCAGCAGCTCCTGGTTTGCTCTTTGCTTGACTCATGCCCACCCTGGGGCTGGGGAGGTCTCCTCGTGCCATACACGAGATGTCCAGCTCCTGTGCTGCAGGTACCAGCACCAAAATGCAATCATTGCATCACTGGGTCCTCCTGCTGAATTTAGGCCCCCATCTTCACTCCCAGCTCTATATTTACCGTTGTTGAGGAATCACAAACACACCAGTTCCTGTGCCATCTGCATCAGTTGCTCAAAAATAATGCAACTGAATGGCAAACTGTGCTGGTGCTCAGGGAAGAGGAATGCTTTTAGCACATTGTAAAGAGTCTTCCTCCTCCTGCTCATTTATTTATTTATTTATTTTGCTCCAAAAGAAGAATCCAAAGAGACAGACACAGAAAGCTTTCGTTCAGGCAACAGCCCCAGCAATTGCGTTTGTCAATATGTGGAGAGAGTCAGAAAGTGATATATTTGCAACATATATGGTCCATTGCCTGATTAACTCAGAATGAAAACCACCCAAGCTTCACACTGAAATCAGTTAGCAATACAATATCTCCAAAGATTGTGCAATTACTTTTATTTTTTTTCCTGAATGGCTGCCGATAGCTGCAACTTTCACAGAAGATAAAGATCTTTTCTGCTTCATTATTTCTGAGATGGCACATTAGGATCAAATGTACCGCCCTATTAAATAAAACTCCAGGAACACTATATATAGCACCGTACCAAATGTGATCTGCAAAGCAGCATTGATCAGATCAGCACAGAACCCTGTTTACATGTTGAACAGTTAAAATATTCCTGCTATTAAAATTTATCCTCCTCTTGGTAAACCTGCATGTGCAAGTTGCATATTGCGCTCGTACAACTGCCACTCACGTGCCCGCTGACTTCAGCAGCCTGGTCTAACTTGTGGCAGGGGGAGGCATCATGTTTTATCTACCTCATCCAATCCACTCTTGATATGCACTGCCAATTATCATGGACCTACGTGTTTTACTGACACAAATTCCTCAGCTGGGAAAGGCAGAGATGAGTGAAGAGGTGGTTTTTTTGGCAGCTGGAGAGGCAGAGGTCCTCCTGTCTTCGGGTGCATGTCAAGAACACGAAGGAGCATTGCCATGTAATTTTTTGCCAACGAGGAATTAGGAGCTGCCTAAAGACATTGGGTGAGGGCCAAGGCTTGAGTAACATTCTAGTCTTTCTCAGAACAACCACAGCTGATGAGCCAAATCCCTCTGCACAAACTCCCAGCTTTAACAACCAAACTGTTCTTGTAGAAGACCAGAGGTCATGAGAGATCACACTTCTTTCAGACAGGCTACACCCACACCATGGGGTCCCTGAAACCACTCTGAGTTCACAGGTGGCAGGGATGGCAGGCACATCTGGCACACCTGAGGCAGCAATTGAAGGTGCTCTGGAGTCCCTCAGTGCCAGGAGTCAGGGAGAGATCCCTGGGCATCTTCCCTGTGCAGAGGCAGGAGGAGCCGATATTGGATAGTCAGTGGGCACAGTGTTGGGCTGGCTCATCTCCCAGACCCCACTGCTTGAAGACCTACTGAAGAGAGCAGCTCATCCAGAGTGCACCCCAGCTCTTGTGAGCCAAATCCTGCTTCCCTGGCACGACCCAAAGGAGTGGCACTGCACCCCCTGCCCTGGGACAGCCCCCTGTCCTGGCTCCTCACTGGGGCCAGCCCTACACACCAGTGACCAAACGTGGTTTGCCCTGTGTGAACACTTGTATTCAGTTATTAAAGGGCTGGGGTTTGAAAATGCAGAAAAAAAAAACCCTCTGAGATTATATTCTACAAATTAACTAAAGGCACGTTTTACTGAAAGGGCATTTACATATAGATTGCTATCTAATTGCACTAATTGCACACACGTTCACAGATGTGCTCTTGCACAAACAGGTTTTGCACATGGATATCAGGTGTCTGCTTTGTTTGGTAGCAAAGATGGCTTTTAAATCAATATGAATTATTGGTTCCTCTCTTACCAGACCATGGCTCAGATCAGCAACTGTCCAAGACAGGGCTAGGAGGACCTTTTGAAGTGATTTTCCAGCTTCTGTTCTGAGTCATCCTGATTTCATACCCTCAGGCTTGCAAGCCTTCCCTTCCTTTCCAGGTCATAAATACTTGTCTTGTCTCAGGAAAACATTTGGTGCTGTTAAGTACTAAGGACACAGTGTAAAACCCAAATATCTTGCTATTTTATTTTTATTTTGGAAACTGATCAAATAGTAAAAATGAATCTTGGATCAAGAAAAGTTTAAAAGATAGTAAGTAGGAGTTAATGTACTTCAATAGCATCTCTTTTTGTAGATTTGTTACTTCTTTATCTACCCTTCAAGATATTTGCTTCTGGTTTATAGTATAATATGTATTGAGAAGAGACATAAACTGGGCAGGGAAATGCCAATGAAATGAGAAAATAGAAAGTTAATGGTGAAACTAGAGTAGGCTAAATTAATTTACTGATTATATGACCATATCCCATCAGTAAGACATGAAATATTTTGTTTACAGTCTTCAGGTTGTTGCCTGGCTCTGCTACCCTTCACTGTTTTCAATTTAAACTGGAGTGATTGTAAAGAGAAGAGAAAATAAACCAAATGTTCCCATTCCACTTATAAATTTTATGTTTATAATCTTGTAGCCATCCGTGGAAACCATGCTTGTTATTCAAGTGCCTCGCCTCCCCAAGCTGAGCATAATTATTACTGATACATCTGGATGTTTAACTACCTACTACAGACTCTTGAATTCCTTCCAGATATAAAATATCCATTAATACAGGAGTGGAGAAGAGTGGAGTCACAGGCAGAAGAAGAGAGGGGAGGGTTTATGTCTATTACTTTAATTCTCAAAGGATTTATGCCTTGCTTAGCACCACAGGGAGTAAAACACTGTTACCTAAGCTAGTGTCATTCACATAAAAGGATGTAACGTGCTTCTTTCCACGTTGTTTTACAAAGAGTTCTTCATGCACAGTGGGACAGATCCACTCTAGCTTGGTGTCCCCAGAAGATGGAGATACCCCACCATGGTGAGGCTCTCCACCAGCCCAGGGCTCTCACTAGGTCATGTCCTCTCCATGCACACTCAACAGACAGTTTTTTATAGCCCTTTTGGTTGTGCTTTCACTCAAAACCCACCTATTTTTGTAGCCAACGGATCCCTCTGTGAAAACACAGCCTGGACTTTCATCCCATGCAGTGCTTCTTGCTAGGGTGTCAGCTCCTGAGCAAAGTCCTAGCTGAGCAGGTGGAACACAAATTGTCCCTGAGGAGCCCAGAAAGCACAAAAATAGCTGGTCTGAAGAAAGGGAGTCTCTTTTGTGTCACTAAAAATGCTGGTCCCTGAGTGAAAAGTGTGTATCTTACATGAGGGAAGAGCCAGCATTTCAGGAGCATCCATAAATCCTTCCTTGGGGGGGTTGCATCCTCAGGGGTGCAACATCCTCCTCAGTCACTCCTGAAGGAAACATGAAAACCCCATTTAGGAATTTTAGCTGTTTTGCAGAGATAGCTTTGTTACACAGCATTTCTTCACCGTGTCAGCTCCATTAATGCTATGGCCCAGACTTATTGATTGCTTTCTAATCTGTGCCCTATTAAATTCACACATCCATCTCACAATTACATACGTGGCATAAGTCACTCTTCAGCAATGCCCCATTAGTCCCTATTACGAGGAACACAGTGTTAGTTGTGTTGTCACTGCCTCATTAACCTCAGCATGTACCTGATCCATGGCACATTGTGCTGGCCCAGGTCCAGGTAGAAGCTTCAGCACAAAAAAGGAAAGGCTGACTCCTCACCTGACACCCAGCACTTGAATCATGGTTTTCAAATGTTCCATATGTGAGAAACACTTAGGTACAGAGAGTGTCAGATCCCTTTCTGTGAAACTATTATTTGCCTCCAGATAGAATGGGAAACAACTTGTCTCTGATCATAGCAGTTACTTATAAGCTGCCAGACTGGAGGGATAAGTGAGATAAATTAAACTGTGAGAGCTCGCTTTCCAAGAAGCAGTTCACTCTATTTGCTCAGGCGTTTAAGTACACATGCAGCTTTTAGCCTGTAATCAAAGCATGGAGCTGAACCAAAAGGATCATATTTAGTGCACCAGATCAAAAAGCAGGGAGCTGAGAGTCGTGTACCAGAGCAGCCCTCCTGCTTTTTCAGCCCTCGGCTACTACCTCTGCTCCCAGAGACAGGAACCTGCAGACAGCTGCCCTTTGCTGCCCACCAGGCCTTGCTGCAAACAGGGCAGGACAAAACTGAGCTCTAAAAAAGAACAAAGCAACCAAAGCCTAATGCCTTCACCACCTCCACCTCTCACAGTGCCATCAAATCCCCCTTTGCCAACCGTGCAAACTGGTGTTGTTTCAAGGATGAGGCTTTTTCTGTGCCCATTCCCCACAGCCTTTGATAGCATCGTGAGAGGAGCTTCTGCAGTGCCTCCCACAGCTCTGCAATTCCTCTCCACACAAATGTGTTTTGAATGCACATAGTTACCAGATGGAATCTCACATTCAGCATATTAAGGGGACCAGATGAGCACAGAGGGGCTGTACATTGTGCTTCCGATTCTAGTGGATTCCCTCTCACAGGGGAAGTGGCCTGTAATGGGAAGTCCCATCTGTCACTGAGATACTTGGTGAAATTGAATGTTCTGATTGGTTTTCTTCTCCCCCCCCCCCCCAAGGTTGGAAATGTTTTGGTCCCATCAGCTATGCCTTTAGCTCTAATCCCACAGTGGACGTAGAGAGAAAAAAAACAATAAGAACATTTGGTTTTCTGCAATTACCAAAAAGGATGATGTTTTGTTACTTATAGTTACAACTTTAAGAGGTGCAATACAATTACCTTGGAATGACCCGGAAAACTTTCCTACTGGAGAGATTTGTGCACTTGGTACTGCAGCTCCTGTGTCTTTAATTTTTAACTGAGATTCTCAGATTTACCTGTGAAACAAGCCCAAAGGAAAGCTGAGTGGACATGATCTTTAGCCAAAAAAAAAAAAAAGAGAAGATATGAAGTTGAGGGTTTAGTCAGCTGACTGAAGGTGCACAAAGAGGACTCGAAGTCAGGAGGGTCAGAAGAATACTCCCAGTAAACAACAAAGCTAATGGGAACATTAAAAATACTATTATGTCTAGTTTGGATCAAAACTGCACACTGTGTGATCCCAAGTAGTTCCTGAAGATGCTCTGGAGCCAGGACTCCAGGGTCTGAGGTCATCCTGAATTCATTTTTTCCTTATTTTTGGTTTGGGTTTTGAAGAGGGAAAATTACTGTGAGCAGAAGGACACCACTGTCATAACTGTGGCTGGAAATCCTGCTGGTAGGATTTGGTGAGGGAGAAATATCATCTGTGAATCAAATCTGCCCATCCAGCCCAAACCTTTCCACCAGGCATTGCTTCGTCCATTCAAGGGTGTGCTTCTATTCCTGCAAGGTGTCCCTAGACAGCCAACATCATGCTTGGCTGCCCTACAACTGAGAATTCATTTCTAGTGATGATGATCAGCATCTTCTCTTGACTCACCAGCATAAAAACAAGGGTTCAAAAAACCCAGTGAATGATGAAAGGTTAACTCAGTGAGACAGCAGCATCTGAAAGCCAAGGCAGGGCTGTCACCACCTACCAATGTAAGTGGTTTCTGGGCCAGTCCCCCAAGGTGGTGAGAGCCTGCTCTTGGGTGGACAGAGCTTGCTGTGCACCTCTGGGGCAGGATGGCCTCCCACCCTGATGGATGAGGCTCTGCCACCAGCTTAGAAGGAGCTCAGAAATGAGGTCCTCCTTGCAGATGGGACACTCCAGCCACTGTGTGAACCCTTTCAGCCCACCCTGACAGTGTCGTCACCTCTCCCACCCCATCCCAGCTGCTGCACAGCCTCTGCCATGCCTGTGCTCTGGTGGCCACCTCAAATACCCTCTGTAGGGTCTGGCACTGCAGGAAGGAGCCAGTGGCATGGAGGACCTCCCTGCCCAGAATGGGAACTGGCCCTGGATGGAGAATCCCCTCCACCTCTTTGCTTCTACACTCCCAGTGCTGCCACCATGGTGATTCCCTTGAAATAGGACTGGGCCCCTGGGACAGCATTCTTTTATCTTATTCTGGATGTGATGGAAACTCCATTTGCTCCTTGAATTTCCTATAATTTCCTTTTCTTTGAGGACTCAGAGGCACCCTCTGTTTCCCCAAGGATACTGGCCTGTCCCTGCTGTCAGTCTGTCTGCTTTTCCTTCTTTTCTCCTGAAGCTGTGCCCTCCGCAGCTCAACTGGGACACAATTTGGGACAGTTCCCAAAGCACAGCCAGCATGATCATCCCTAGTTCTGTCAACATCAAGTGATCACGCCTCATGTTCCAGCTGAGTGGGTTTAAAATATCGTGGCATTTAAAAATAGAGGAAAAAAATGGCATTTCTCTGTTGGTGTCAGGCTGTCCAAGGATGAAGTTCTCAGAATCCTCTTGGTGGGTGGAGCTCCAAAAAGAAAGATGAGATGAGCTCATAACACCTGAGTACCACTCTGGGAATGAGAAGAACCCACCCAGCCCTGAGAACCAAGAGCACTGCCCTGTGCCTTGCTCTTACCTCTCTCCCTGGTGCATCTCTTAGCTCAGAAAGGGAAAATCAAGCAGGAGATCTCATGTCCATGTGTTTTCTGCAACCTTGAATTCACAAGAACGGCCTTGGATTGAGTGATGCTTCATGACATGTGTCATGAGAACCTTGGGAGCTGGTGAGGCTGCTCCTAATCCCAAATGAGCTGGCAGGAATACCAGCCACAGGATACCCCATCCAGATGAAGCTCCAGTGGGAGCAGCAGCACGTGTCCTTTCCCAGCTACCTTAGCCTTGTTTCCCTAACCCATGCAGGGAGAAACCCCAGGCTGGGTTCAAGACTTAGGAACCTGTAGTTTTCCGAGGAGGGCTGACAAATACATTGACTCTGGAAACTGCCAATTACAGACACTTGTGACTTTCCATTAAGTCAAGATTTCTGTGGCTAAAAGTCTGCTCTGTGAAGGTGCCTATTTCATATTCCTAATGCACCCACACCTATTTCTGATTAATACTTTCATCTCAGACCAATACTGAGAACCCCTATTAATCTCTGAGGCCTGTGAGCACTCTCTGAGGCTGGTGTTAACTTATTAGCAGTTTCTAGTCAAGTGGAAATTGCTGTGTGGGAAGTGAGCATTGTATTACCAAATGACCTTTTCACTTTGTGTCTGTACTTAGCTCAGTGTCTCAGTGCTTCAAAACCCAGTGGCAGAGAAAGGAGAGGACAGGCTGTCCTGCATGGACTGGGGGGTGGGTTTGGCCAGGGCTCAGCCCTCTGGACCGCGAGGATTTGTCTCACCATTGACAACTCACTTGTTTCTTCTGATGGTGGGTCCAACAACAGCAGTGAAGGCCCTATGGGAGAGTCTTTGGGCAAGGATTTTCCCAAGGAAACCAGAGTCTGAGAGCTGTTGTTTCTTTTCTAGTAGCAGGAAACACCCACTTCATGCAGAAAAGTAACAGGACTGATGGAAGAAAAAGTTTTTCTTCACTGAGCCTTGAATCCCAGGTTGGTGAGACCATCAGAGGGTAACCTGGGATGGAGTGAGTCCCTGAGAGTCTTACAAGGTAGAGCTCTATAAAGCACAGTGTTCAGCTCATGATAAATATCAGTGGGGAGGGCTCAGTGTTGAATCATCCCTTTGTTACTGGGTGGGTGATGCTGCAACAGGTTCTTCTCTCCAGTCAGTCGCTGGAAACCAGCAGCCTTTGAAAATGGAGCTCAAATAAGAACCATCTCCAGAAAGGGTAGAAGCACTTGGGATGAGCACCCACCTTCACATGAGCCTCTGTGTAAAGCTTAGCAGGATGGAGCCCTGTGCCTGCAAGTTCTGGAAAACTATATTAACAGCTGAGGGAGCTGAGACAACAAATATGTGAACAGCAGAAAATTCGGATTGAGGGCTGATTTACTTGAGCTAATTGCAAATCACTCTGTTCAAGTGGGTCCAAGTCATCCTAAGTCCATCCTTCAAAGATAAAAGCCATGAAGATAATGTTGATTGACCTATTTGTAACTGCACTTGGCCACATGCCAGGTCATGTCCCTGTATTGAGTTGGTTCATCTAAAAGTGATCAGCTCTTGTCTGTACCTCTTTCCTGCCATGGGTCTGTCATCATGAATGAAGTGCCCCAGTCTTGTAAGAGACCTCCTGGGGATTTTCAGTACACCTTTTTTTTATTAAGGTATTTATAGAATCATGGAATCATGGAATCATGGAATGGTTTGGGTTGGAAGGGGTCTTGAAGAACATCCAGTCCCACCCCCTGCCATGAGCAGGGGCAACTTCCACTAGCCCAGGTTGCTCCAAGCCCTGTCCAACCTGGCCTTGAACACTTCCAGGGATGGGGCAGCCACAGCTTCTCTGGGCAACCTCTGCCAGGGCCTCTCCACCCTCACATGGAAGGATTTCTTCCTAATATCCACTCTATCCCTACTATCGTTCAGTTTGAACCCATTCCCCCTTGTTCTGTCACTACAGATCCTTCCTTGGAGGCCCCTTCACACAAAGGTTGCTCTGAGATCTCCACACAACCTTCTCTTCTCCAGGCTGAGCGGCCCCAACTTTCTCAGCCTGTCTTAATATCTGTTATTGTTGGCTCTCTCCTCCACTTATCCTCACACACAACTCAGCAACATTTTTAATCCACTTCCTTTTGAAGTAGTTAATTTAATCCCTCACTAAATACATATAACCCTAACCCTAACCCTACCCTTTTAATCTATTTTCCCCCTTTTAGACTCAACTATTTAACAACAGAAGAATATGTTCTTTCAAAGCTTCTGGGAAGAAAATGGTAATGGTGGAGAGATTTCAAAATGAAACTAAATCTGCTTCCCAGATTAAAATGTTGATGAAAAGGTCTTAAATTGCACTTCGTTTCTCTGAGAATTTAGGGGCTTAGGTCAGGAGAGGAGGTTTTATACCACATCCCTGGTACCTCATGTGTGTGTAGGGGAGGGAATTCCAGGGGAAATCCAGCTCCTCCTGACACCTTGTGCTGGCTGTAGCATCTGGAATCTCCTCTATAGCTCTGAGCTTGTTCTGTCTGTGATATTGTTGGGTTTCAGCTTCCTTTGAAGCTGTGTTTGAGGGTTGGAATTACATGGTCTTTAAGGTCCCTTCCAATCCAAATCATTCTGTGATCCTACAACTTCCAAATTCTCCTAACTCAGCCACCATAGTGTTTAGTGTTCAGCTAGAGAATCTTTTCTTCCCTAAGCACCTGGAAACTTGCACAGGCACTTCACAAGATCCCAGGACACCAATGCCTGATGCAAACACTAGTTGGGGGGAATAAAGTGCCTCTGCCTCAGGAACATTTAATAGAGGCAAGTCGTGGTGATGGGATTTAATCCAAGACAACTTTCCACCTTTCCAGAGCACCTCGTTGAGGTTATTTGTTTATTGTACAATCGGATGGGCACAGCACAACCCCAAGGGAGACTGTTTGCAGCCCTTTCACTGATGAAGTGGAAAGGACTTTCTGGACTGATGGGCTTTCTGGTTTGATGGACCTTTTAATTCTATTGTGAGCCTTCAAAACACTCTAATTCTCAATGTGCTCACCTGTTCCTCGTTCTTCTCTTCTCTGGCCTCCTTATCTACTTCTTTCCAAGGCTCTGTTGATTTCCCTTTTTACAGGGCTGGAGAAAAGCTGGGAATCAGTGGCTCTAGAGCAGGTCCCATTGCTTGCCCTTGAGCTGTCAGATTCCTGCACACTCCCAGCTGAGCCAGGACTCCTTGGCAAGCAGATTTCAGAACTGACTGAAAAGTCAAAATCTCAAATATTGTGAATATGAAATTCACTTGGGATTAGCTGCAACTTCATAAGTGTTTTGTGACTCTCTTTTTGAATTCTTAAAAAAAAACTTTATGATTATAGGATTTGTAAAATTTGAAATCAAACCTCCTATTTGAAGACTAGCTTATATTTTCACTAAAAGAAGTTTTTATGCACAAGATATGTCAAAAGTGATTCTTAGACTGCACAAATAAATTTTTACCATTAAAAAATAGGGGGTTTTTTGAATGCTATTGTTCCCTTCAGTTGAGTCAAGCAGAAAACACTGATCCTTCCAAGTTAAAAAATCAGAAGAAGGTAAAAGTGATAGTGTGGCTTATTTCTCTTGTAAGTCACTCAGTACATTTGTGGCATTGAAGAGAGGGAAAACAACACCTTCCAAGGCCAATCCTGGTGTTAAAATGATTGCACACAGCATGATGGGATGTTCAATTTTTTCTGAAATTTAATTTAATCTCACTTCTCTCTTCAGTCAACTACTTCCTTTTTGCATCTCAACTCCTATTCTTTCAGAGACTTAGTCGTTTATAAAAGTTTTCCAGAGCAGGGAAAGGCTGGGTGACCCCAAAACAGACATGAGCTGTTTGCCAGCCACTGGCAGCACCCGTAATACAGGACAGAGTGGAAGGATGGTTTTTATGAGAATGACAAAATCTATGGAAATAACTGAGGGAAAAAAACACCAGACTTTCTGCTTCAGGTCATGACCTGCATAAATAAACCTTCTTTCTGTGTTTTACACTCAATAGCTAATTTCACACTCTCTGTCTCAGGCTGTCTCTCTGTCTGATATGAGCTGATACACTGCTGCCTTCAGCTGCTGGAGCCTTCTACTGTCACCCTGTGTATAAGTCTGCACTTATTTATTGACTCCAGGAAGACTTCTCATAAGAACTGGAGAATAACCTCCATCCTGTGCCCAAAGTGTTGGAACTGGATGATCTTTAAGGTCCCTTCCAACCCAATCCATCCTGTGATTCTCCGACCTGCAGAGGCAGGACTGAAACTGTCCGTGCTGTAACTCTGACTTTGCAAGGGAGACCAGGTAGAGAAAAAAGGGTGAAAAGCTGCCAGAGAGGAGTCACTATGGGCAGGGTGAGAAGGAAGGATGTTTGGTGGCAGTCAGAGGGTCATCCAGTTCCAGTCCTTCCATCAAATACCTGGAGATGGCTCTAGGAGTCCTGCCAATCAGACCTGCAGGTCACAAAAAGGCTGATGAACTGGTGTTAGCACAGACCCAGTCCCACGCAGTCCCGTAGAGACACTTGGAAAACAGGGTCTAATTAAAAAGAAAGGAAAGGAAATCATTTTAATACAGCCTGATGCGAAGTTGCAGAGGAAAAAAAAGAGCATGGAGCCAGCCTGGGAAAGAGGAGCTCCAAGAAGGATCTTCCCACGTCCTCTTTGGAGGATGGTTAAGCACTTGAACATCAGTTTCTGCTGTAGCACAAGGAATGTCTCTGACAGGGAGTGGAGGAGTGAGGGAGAGAGATGCTGTGCTCTTACCTCTGCTCCCGGCACTGCTGGAACTAGTGTGGCCAAACTGCAGAGCTCTGGCACCCATACATTAAATCAGATGTTGAAGTATTCAGAAAACAGCCAAATAAATCATAACAGAGCAAGAAAAATATCTTTAAATGAGAGGTTTATAGAAGTCATTGTTTGTCTTAGCAAAACAAAGAGTATAAATTAACTTGGAATAGAAATGTCTGGTACTGGAAAGCTCACGCACCTGGCAGGGAAAGGCAGAGCAAGAGAAAGAGTCTGGAATTTGAGGGTGGACATTTTCAACTCAAGAACAAGGACAGATGTTCTAACAGATGCAACTAACAGCACTGGGACAAATTCACAAAGGGAGAGGTGTTCCTTCCATTTCTGGTGTCTTGAAGTGGGGCCTGGGGTCCTTCATAGCAGACACCCAGGAATCCCCATGATTCCATAGGAATCAGCCAGAGTTAGCTGAACTGCAACAGCTCAGCCTGCTGTCATGGAGATAACCACTGCCACCCGCAGCAGCATGACTTGGAAAGGCTTCCAGCTTGGGAAGATGGTGTGGGGGCTGCTCTTCCCATGATTTACACCTTCCAGGCTGCTCATGACAGCTGATGGCAGAGATACTCAGAGTGGGTGCAAAGAATGGTGGGATCCTCAATCCAGACCCTCACCCCCAGGACATGCAGCACCTTTTCAGGGGGGGTGGGGCATTTTGAGGCCCAATGCTTTCCTCCCTTCCTTCCTCAGAAGGAAGTGGAGTGGAGCAAAAAGAAGAAAAAGAAAGAGAGGGGCAACAGAAGTGATGGAGAGGAGCAAGGACAGAAAGGGAGAGGAGCAAGGCAGCAAAGGCAGCACAGCAGCAGCGTGGCACTGATGCCGTGCATGACTTGAGGTACCAGCACAGGCACACGTGGCTTTTGCAAGACCTGCCGGGTCTCAGGCAGCCACAGGCACGATTTCCCCACCACTCGTCCTGGGAGGTTTCCTCTGCGAATCCTCGGGCTGACCCGGGAGGGACCCTGTGGGCAGAGGCTGAGTCAGCCTCCCACCTCCCAGGGCGAGGAGGAGGTGGGTTAGGTGAGAAAGGAGCCGTGTGAGGGGGTTGCTGGGACTGGAAATCACTCCTTTGAGTTTTCATTTCCTCGTAGACACAGCCTGCCCTGCTCAGAAACGAAACCTAGAGAGACTCGCCGGTGCTGTTTGAGATGGAAGGAAACATAGTGACAGGGTCATAGGACGCAGGGAAACGCTGGCTGCTGGACTGGGGATGCACAGACACAGCCCTGGGGAACATGTGGGGCCGGCTGAGCCCCGACTCTGCTCTGAAGGAGAGGGGAAATGCAGGGAAGATGTTTGCAAGTGCAGAGGAGGGTTTCAGGAAGCGCAGAGAGGTGGTGCTAGAAAGGAAAGAGCTTCCCTCCACCTGGCTTTGTGGAAAGCCGTGCTGGAGGGGATGAGCCTGTGTTCACTTTGGAGCTGTTATGGTTGTGGAGCAGCTTTCACAAGCCCTGGAGCATCCCATGTATGCTTATGTCTGTGCTCCAGGCTGCTGCCCTGGGCAACTGCCTGTTTGCCTGTGTTACAGCACAGCAGAGATGTCATCCCCCATTGCCCTCACCAGGACGTGCAGCTTCTTGCTCTGCTTTGTTCCAAGGCAATATGGTACAGTCTTAGCCCTGATAAAAATTACATTGCAAGGGTCCTTCTCCAAAAAGCAGCCCCTGTCCATCAAAGATTGCTTTCCTCACGTGGTTGGAGTGAAGTGTGGAGCACACAACTGAGCCAGAGCCGAGCCTGGGAGGAGTTCAGATAACCCAGGTTGGCCTTATGTGAGGCTGCCTGATTTCCACAGTTGGGTTACTGGGAATGTAAAAAACAGAGACCTCCAACTTCTACTTAGGGATAGAGGGAGAAGACAGTCAGGTTTGGCTGGATAGCTCACTGCCCATTGTGGAGATCTGGATGGAGCTGTTTCCTAATAGGGTGGTAAAAAGCTAAACCTTTATCACTTAATCTCCTAAGGAAGAGCCAGAGGTGTTTCTCATCATGAACAGTCACTTCTTTTGTAAGGCAAAGGCAACATCTGTATTCCATGTTTGTACAGGGCTCCAACAACAGAGCTTTTAGAATACAAAACCAAGGGAACACTGCCCAACACGGAGAAACCTCGAGCCTGGACAGGAGTTCTCGCTCCAAAATTGTCTTGGGTTTTTTATTCACAGCGCAGCTACTTACCCATAAATTTGGGATAACTTGCTTACAGAAGCAATGGACTTGCTCATGAGAAGCAAGAGGACAGAAGTAGAATGCATCAGTGAAAAACATCTCATCCCTAGAACATCCCAAAGGTCTCTTTACTGCCCATTCAGAGTCAGACAAAGTTCCATGGTCATTGCTATGCACCAGCTTTGAACTCGTTTCCATTTCCCTTGCACCCACTTTCATTCAGAAAGCAACAAAGTCTAAAATACTCATCCATATGACTTCAAGGGTTCTTCAGAGCATTAAACAAATCCAGTGCTCAAAAATGAGCATTTTAATTGTAGAGCCATGAGGCAGGCAGAGCTATGATGCTCAGTGATGCTTCATAAATCTCACCAATTTGTACAGTTACATTAAAATGAAAGTGGTAATTAAAAGCAAAGGAAAACAGCTAGCCTGTTACAGACCAAATGGTTAGATTAAATATTGCACTGTGTCTGATTATTAATGTGCAGGATAGCTGGGCAGTGGCTCCATATTTGTTCAGCGGGTTTTATTAATAGCACCAACAGCAAATCTTTCCCATAACGCAGGATCCTCGCCCCCAAGGCCGAGCGTGGAAAGTTGCACACTTTTCCTCCAGTGGGTTTCACTCTGCCTGGTAATTTCCACAGATTTCTGCCTTTTTTTTTTTTTTGCTCTCAGGTTTAGTCAACGTCACGCCGGATGTCGGCATCGTTGGGTTTTTCGCTGTCCCATTCCCACAACTGCAGAACCGTGAAACGCTGATTTCATATTTCCCCCCCCACGTCAACAGGAGGTCCCTCTCCCTGTGACACACGATCCTTGATTTCAACTCCAAGGTAAGCTGTGAGTGAAGAAGCCCATCCCAGCCCACCCTGGCCACCCACCACCACCAGCAGACGGGGGCACGTTGACACGGAGGTGTGAAACCCCAGCTGAGAAGCACCACAAAAGCACCAAGCAAGGAAGGAAGAGTGAAGAGGGAAAGGCTGTTTGACTCCATGCAGTTTGTGTAAGTTTAGTTTCAGTAACCTCAGAGTCAGCGTTTCAGATGTCAGTAGTTTCCACTGAAGGTGACTGGGCTCAAGCCAAGGCAGTGAAGGGACGCAAATAAATTGGGGTAAAAAATTACGCTCACTTGGTGGAAAAGTCGCATTAAACAGAAAATTGACATAAAATTGACCTAAAATCGACCTAGATGAACGATCACTCCACCCAGCCTTCTCTGCTCGTGTAGACTGCCAGAAAAGGTCTTGCCCAAGAAAAGGCAGACAGCTGGCTTGGATTTGGCTGTTGCAATAGCTGGCAAGGCTTGAACAGCACATGGATCCTCCAGAGCTGGGGTCTGCTGGTGGAGCACTCAGTGGCAGTGGAGGAGCACCTTGTTCCTGCATCATCATGACTTAGAATCGTAAAATTGTGAATGGTTTGGGTTGGAAGGGACATTAAAGATCATCCAGTTCCACCCCCTGCCATGGGTAGGAACACCTTCCAGGTTGCTCCAAGCCCTGTCCAACCTGGCCTTGGACACTTCCAGGGATCCAGGGGCAGCCACAGCTTCTCTGGGCAACCTGTGCCTCACCACCATCACATGGAAGAATTTCTTCCAAAAACCATTTGAATTTCCTCTTCAGCTCTGTCCCAAGTTTGGCAGGTATGGGTACAATTTCAAATAAAAACGTGTCATCAGCACTGTGGTTGTACAGGTATTGTGCCTGTGTGAATGATATGTTATCATCTCAGTTCCAGAAGAAATCACAACTTTTAGAGTCTCGGGTATCCCTTCTACCAGAAGATTTTGGGCAGTTAGAAGTCATGTTCTGTTTAAGCATGCCCAACCACCCTCACAGACCTGTGGAATGAAGTACCAACACCTGAGGGAGGAGGGAGAGAAGGAGGTGGCTTCATGGGGAAAGGGGAAACTCAGGCATGAATTCAGTGAGTAATAAAAGGGTGTCTAGAAGGCATGGCTAGTTGTGTTCTTTTTTTTTATATAGCCCTTTTCTTTCAATTTTCTTATTTTCCTTTCTGTTCCACTGTGTGATCTCAAATTATTTATTTCCCATTTTTACTTTTCCTTTGTCTTCAGCAGAGATTTCTTTCCTCTTCTTTTCTTCTAAGCCCACAGGAAGAGAAGCTGGAATCTTTCTTCCAGCTCATGATCTTTTTTTTTTTTTTTAGCTAGGGTCCTGATCTAGCAAAACCTCTGCAAAACTGATGGTGACAACCAGTAATGCAAGATCCCAGGGATGAACTTTAATGAGAGTGTCATGGACTTGCGAGAAGGAAATTGTCCAACCTGAGTGTCCCAGACCGAGCCTGCAAGATGTACAGTGGTTGGATTCCCACCCTCCCTCTTTTATTTAAGTAAAAAGCAGCTCTTTGCTGGGTTTGCCTTGTTATCAGTTGATGAGATTAATCCAGAACCCACAGCCCTGCAGGAATCCAGGTTGCCTGCAATGTCAAGCCAGTCTAATAAATAATTTGGATGGAGTCAGTGCATTTAGTCAAACAAATAACTTCATTCAAAGGGCAGAATGGATTTTGTCAAAAGCCTTTTTTTCATTATGTCAAAACGAAGAAAAAATTGCACAACCCTTTCACTCTGTCACCACAAAGGCATTTGTTCGAGCTCCTGGCTTTGCTTGACGTTAAAAATGTAGTTGTTAAGGCCCACACAGGGAATTGCTCTTCCCCACCCTGGTGCATGAACACACAGCCCCTCAATTCTGCCCAAGGATGGAGGGACAAGAGTCCTGTCACTCCACAGAGACACTCCTTGGATGGGGCTTTGGTGTGGAGAACAGAGGATGGTCCCTGGGGAAGAGAAAGCAGCATATGCAGTGCTGAGAAAGACTCATTCCAGTCCTTCTGAGCCCATGCATCTCCCTTCCTTGTGCCCCAGGTCACCTCCTGCAGCATCCTGGGACATGTTCTGCAGCAGGATGCAACACTCTGAGCACCCAAAGGAAATTCAGGCAGCCCAAACCCTTTTAAAAAAAATCCCTCACTACTTTATTTAAATCACTTTGCTAAATTAAGCATGTACACATCAAACATATGTGTGCACTTCAAACATACATGTACACACCAAACATACATGGGAGCAAAAACAGGGAAAGGGGATATATGGGGGGGAGTTGGCATATCTTTTGCTGTATTTATTACAAGCAATTAAAAAGAAGACTAGAACCCCTGGGCATAATGCTGGGCACTAGAAGTTGATTTATTTACAGTCAAAATGAGGGACAAAGAGAGGACTTGGAGCAGAGTTCATGGGCTGTGTGTTCTCAGACAAGGTGAAGCCACCCACAGGCACCATCGTTCTAACCCTAGAATGGTTTATGTGGGAGGGGACCTTAAAGACCATCCTGTTCCAACAGAGAATGGTGCATCCAGAGGGACATCTCATCCACATAAAGTTTGCCCACCTCAGTGCAATAAACTCCTCCGACATAAAAGATGTTCCACATACGGCAACAGTCTAATCAGGCATCTGACTCATAACTAGTGGGGAAAAGAGAGAGAAGACATCAATACAAGAGGCTATTTTTATACTTTGAGTGGTGCTCTGTTGCTGTAGGGGAGATAAAGGGCTTAGGGAGACATGTTCCTGTATTGCATCAGCACAAGTTCATGTTACGTTATCCTTTCACTTATCTGAGCTTCATTCTTCTCCATCCTCTCACTTCCCACACCTCAGAGTGACCTCAGACAACTGAAAACTGGCTATTTCCTCCTATCACAAGCTCATGACTCTCACTCCTTCCTCAGACAGTAACCTGTGTGCAGCTGTCAGAAGGTGGGTCTGCACTGAGCCCTCCACGCTGCAGGCGGTCAGAGCAGTGACACTGCAGAGTAGGAGCCACCATGACTCCTGTGCACCCACCCCTCCCAAAACACCACAGAGCTCCTGCCTCCGCGGAGGGGAAGACAGGGAACACCACACAGCTCCTGTCTCCACGGAGGGGAGGACAGGGACTGCTCATCAGGCTGGGAATGTGGAGTGTCACATCCGTGTTAGAGACCTTCAAGTGGGAGGCACGTGGAGCTCCACATCCAGGCTGAGATATATCTGAGTGCAACCACCAGGAGAAAGGCAAAGCACTGTTTTATTCAGATGTAGCAAAAGAATAATGAGTTCATTAGATACCAATTGATTGATAAAGAGGGATTTATTGAAAGGTCTAATGTGTGCAGCCAAAATTAGTTTGCCATGTAATTAACTAAAAATGACTTAAGCAATGCATTCTTAATTATTATCTTAGTACAGCCAACTTGTAAGAAATTTCAAGCATTTAATTGGCATTTGATAGAATAGCTATAGCAAGCTAATTAGGTACCAAATTATGGAATGCACTAATTGATATTTAATAAGTATGTCAATTGGTATCTAACTAGCCAATATGTTATAGCTATCTTGGAATGTGTCAATTAAGTGCCTAAAGATCTCTTTCAAGTAGATTATAAATGTAATCTATTAAGGATGTAATTTGCAACATTTTTTGATTATGGATTGTAACTTATTTGCTTCCTGAATGTGTTATTGCTATTCACAGGCTCATTCATACAATATAATGTGCAGCATTTTGCCTACCCGAGCAACTTTGACAACTGGTGCTTTCCTGGGCTGCACTCCTCTCCTGGAGTAAAGAGATTTACACTCCCTTCACAGGACACAGAAGGGGACATTAGAAAGACACATCAGCAAAACAACCACAGTCAAATTTGACAGAGCTTATATTGGTTTAGTTGCAGTTGGTGTCTGCCCACAGAATTTTGGTTACTGTCAAGGGATGGGGAGCTGGAGAGAGGCCAAGATGAACTGGTACAACCAGATCACCTGGAGTGTGGTGGCACTGGCACAACCCCAAGCTCTTTGAAGTGTGGTCTTGTTCATAGAATCATAAAATGGATTGGGTTGGAAGGGACATGAATGATCATCTCATCCCACCCCCTGCCATGGGCAGGGACACCTTCCACTAGCCCAGGTTGCTCCAAGCCCCGTCCAACCT
>JAWWES010000051.1:2553850-2574501 GCA_035583135.1 Lophotriccus pileatus
ACAAAATTTCAAAGCTATATCCGGGTTTGGGATTTCTTTTTTTTTGTGGTCTTTTCTTTTTTTTTTTTTTTTTTTTTTTTTTTCCACAGCAGAGGAATAGGTTGAATTATCATTATGATCATTAATAATCAGAGAGCATTTTGTGTAGAGATGGGAAAGCATTTGGGACGCATCTAAATTCCTGACTGCTTTTAGGGTCTGAGAATTGGCTGGTGAAAGGGGCAGTGCAGGGATAGGTGTGAGGGTGTCCAGGTTTCCGCTGCTATAAGGATCATTTTGAGCTCTTGTGGTGCATGAGGCAAAAGGAATTGGCTCCATCCCAGCCCTGAAGCTCATTTCTGCAATTTCCATCTGTCCCATGGACCATCAGCTGGAAGAAGCCAATGTCCTTCAGCTCCCAGATGACCTAAAGCCCCAAAAAGCTCCTTCCCCACTGGGAAAGCAATGTCAGAGGAGACTGGCTGTGGAGCTGAGCCTGAGCTTTTCATCAGGGAAAACTTCAAGGTGGAATTGGGCTCCTGGAAGGCAGGAGTTGTGGTTTTCAGAAGTGGCCAACACCTAGAGCTCCCACTGAGGCCAGCAGGATGAAGGGTTTCACCCCTTCCTAGAGCCTGATTCAATTCTTCATTAAATGCTCTGCCTCTCCCACCAGAGAGAAGCTCCATTCAAAGTGAGAGCCTGCTCCTTCTCACGTACCTCTCAAAGCTCCCTCCTACACAGACATATCCCTGCTGTTTCCTAAGGGGAAGAACAAAAATTTGCATCTAATTTCTCTCATTCTGGGACAAAACCTGCTGGAAAAATATCCCAGCATGAGCGCAGAACAAAGGGGCTGATGCCACTCCCAAGTATCACTGGTGACTGTGGTCCAGATTCCTCCTGCAGTGAGGAGCAGGGTTTGGTCCTTCTTCTTTCCCAAACCTGCTCCATCCAGCTCCTTTCCTTGCAGAACTGCTGTTATCTCTATCCTGGTGCATTTGTTTTCTCCTTGGTACTTTTATCTTTTCCCACATTTTTTCCTATCTGTCACATCTCTATTAAATACCAGAACCTAAAAATCAAATGAAACCATTGTACCCTTTATTGCAGGGATGGACAGACAGTTCTGGCTGGAGGGTGATGTCCTTGCCCTGCAGTGGGGATAACTATAAGGATATAGGAAAATTATCCAGGGGTTGGTGGTTCAGGAAGGTTTTCTGACAGAAAAAGCAGAATACGCTTTTGGGAGGGAGAGTCTGATTTCAGGGGAGCTGCAGATTTCAGCATCTCATGGTGCTTTGGGGCATTTTGGGTGCTGGCCTTGATGGGGTTCCCGTGGTGGGGACATGGCCCTGTTTTGAAGCCTCACTGGAGAGCAGGTCCCAGCTCTGCATGGCAGGGAAAGAACAATGATAAAAGACATGAAGAGCCTCAGTCAGAGCATTTCTGGCGTGGAGTCAAACTCCTCCAAAGACACAGCTGGAGCAGAGGGCAGGATTTGGAGTCAAAATTTGCAGAGGGAGGGATGGGCTCTGACTTTCAGAGTCAAGATTCTGCCAACAGAGAGGGGACAAGAAGAACTGAAGGGAGATCTCCTGAGCAAAGGGGGTTTGTTGTACACCTCTAGCCCGTGGTCTGCTCCAGGCCTGCCTCCTTCACACACAGCCTAGCAAGGCTGAACAGGGCAGACAGTTTGTTTAACCTTGAATGCTATGTCCAGAATAAATACTGATAATGACAATGGAAAGGGAAGGGGCCTGGCAGACATTGCCCAAGAAATGTTTGATTTCCCATTTCACTCCAAGTCCTGCTCACCCAGGTGGAACACATGATCTCACAGTTTGCCTGTTAACCTGACCCTGACTGATTTATTTGTAGGTGCTTTGAGGGACTGAGGGTTGCTGGAGGTGCTGCTCCTGCATCCCAGGGCATGGATAGTGCATTGTCCAATCACAATCTGGGTGGATTAGAGCAGCTGTGTCATATTGGGTTTGATATTGTTCATAGTACCTGAACCACAGAGGGTCATTCTGGTTCAAGGGGCCCCCTCTGCCTTCAACAATCATCCCCCTCACTCAAGAAGCCCCCCTCTGAACGTTCCACTTGTCCCAAGGAAATGTGGGTAGCTGGAGTTGCCCAGAGAAGGTTTCAATGGAGACTTTGCAAGCTTGCAAATAGTTTTTGTCCAAAGCTGAGATTCACACCCCACCCAGAAGGCCATCACAGCCCCCAGCCCTACCCAGGGCTCTACCTACTGCTCCCCAGAGGATTCTCTGCATGGGCACTCCAATCTCTTCATCTTCCTTCCCGATAAAAAAAAAAAATGAATGTAGGGCAAATATTTAGGTATAAATGCTCAAATCATAACATTTCCATCTCTGGGCCATTGGTGAGAATGTCCAGGAGGTGCTGCAGTGACTGAGGTCTGAGGGTCTCTCTTTACCCAGGTAATTAGGAGGAGATGAGGTGGATCAGCACTTGTCAGGAGGTGCTCAGACACACCCACCCACAGGGCTTAAACCTGTAGTTTTTCCCACTCAGGTACCAGCCTGGGCAGGGATGAAGCTGCCAACCTGAACTTTGGGCTCTTTGTGCTGATGGTGGATTCTGCCAAGGGCGGGCCTTGTGTCCTGGCTCAGCCTCCTCCATGCCCTTCCTTGTGAAAGCCATCAGAAATCCAACCAACTGAAACTTCTGCAGGCTTTGGACCACTCTGGAGCAGTGATTTCGGTACAGCAGCCAGTGAAGGCTTAAAAATGTTTTGGGAACCTTTGGGAAAAAAAAAGGCACAGGAAATATTAGACATTATGCCATTTTGGGATTACAGAGGCCAGATCCAGAAGGCCATGAAGATCCATGTGAAAACTCTGGGTGAGATCCCCAGAGTGCTGCACTTCCCTGTAAACCAAAAAGAACTTGAATTCATGAGTCCAGTGGTGCTCCAGGGCATCAAGGCAGGACCCTAGCTGGTCTCTCCCACTCCATGAATGACCTCCCATGTCCTCTGTGCCTTTGAGACCCCCATTATATCACAGATGAAGCAAAACAATTTCAGCTCCTGAAACGTGCTGCAGCTTTGAAACCTCTTTGCCAGGCCATTGAGTCTTGGCTGGAAGCTGGTCCCAGGAGCTATTTAATAAATAAAATTTGGAGACTTAGAAATCCCTGATCATTCCTGTATTATTTATTGTTTACTCAGTAATACTCAGGCCTTTAGCAACCATACATGAAGTAATCTGATATACAGCCTTGGTAACTGAAGCTAATGGACCTCCTCTAGAATTATGTAAGATACATCTCAGGCCATCCAAAATCTTTCCACAGACTAGTCAAAAGGAGAAGGAAAAATTAGCCTAGAAAATACAACTGCCATGCCTTCACCTCATCCAGGAGACCTGGGTATTGCAAGCTAAGCATGTGAAGAACCTAAAAATGTAATAGAAGCATGGCATGTGTCCTGAGAGCCACCCCAAAAAGGGTTGGGATACCCAAATGCCAGACCTGCCTGTGTCACCTCTCAGCCCTTGCCCAGCCTTGCACTGCAACATTTGTGACTTTACTGCTGTATCCCCCGTGTTGGAGTTGATACAGATTTTATTCATAGCCCACTACTTTCTACCTTTTTATTATTCTGTTATATGCTCTGAAAAGCTTGAAAAGAGTGTCCTGCACAGGCTGCAGATGAAGTTTTGTTCTTCCCAATGTATGCATTGAAAAACAAGATGACAACAAATTGAGGTAAAAGAACTCTGGCTCCTCTATAATGTACAGCATGTGCTGAAATAAATGAGTCTTCAAAATGATAATGTCCTTCTCCCCCAGTCCTGCTCTGGACTTCTGGAGCAGGAACTCCATTTGCAGCTCATTGTGCATGCTGTAGTTTTCCCCTTTTCCCTATTTTTGAATGTGTTTGGAGACTGTAATGGGCCCCTTTCTGGCTCTTCCTCATATCCTCTGAATTGTTTTACAGGAGTAAAATGGAGGGTTTTGATATATTGAATATATTTAACATTTTAATGCAGCGAATTTGCAGGACAGAGCAGAGACTGCCTCTTGCGATAAGAGACATTATTATTGTTGTGAAGAATTCCTTTAAGATTCCATCTTAATCATTCTGCTATTGAAATGGAAGAATAAAGTAATAAATGGTTTGAATAGACTTGATTAAAAAGAATAATTATATTCCTTGGGTGGGTTAAATATATAAACTCTTCATGGTTCTGCATTCTTCCAGCATTTGCCCGTTGGAATGAGTTTTTCTTTTCAATAAGAAAAGCTTCTCACATGTGGAAGGAGAGGTTGGCAAGGAGGTTTGGGTACTCAGTGGCCCCTCACCCAAAGCAGGCATTGCCCATATTTTCCTGCCCTGCCTTGGGACCAGATTTCTACTAGAAATCTGCTCGACCCTGGGGAGGTGCTCCAGCTCCTTTGGGAGCTTCCCTCTTTCACCTCCTCTTTGGGGCACCCACAGCGGGTCCAAATACCTGCAGTGGGATGTGCTCCAAGGAAAACAGAGCCACAGTATTTCTGCCTCCTTTGGAGGGCAACACACCCAGGAATTTTGGCAAAAAAGACAAGTTTCCAACTGGCAAAGACTCTCTTGCCAGTGTCTGCATGGTGTAGAGGCTGCAAACTTTGAGGTGTTCACCTGTGAACACTCTGCCAGGCAGGAGACAGACACAGCCTCTACCTGTCCACTGGAAGGGACTGGGGGTTTCTGCCGGAAATCCTGAGACTGCAACATTCTCCTGCACCCCGAGTTAGGAGGGAATTCAGCCTATTTTGCAAAATCAAGCGTGCCAAGGTGTTTCTTACCAGCGTCCTGGAATTCATGTAGGATGATACTTCAAGCAAAACCTTCTCACCTACCTGCAGTGGTGTGGACACCTTACTGAAGTGCCTTACCCTTTTGCTTCCTGTAGCTTCATTCTCCACCTCAGTTCCTCATGGATAGCATTCCAAACCTCAATTCCCCATTGATAAACATTCCAAAGACAAACACACAATGGGCAAAATTCCACATGCCATTGAATCCACACTTCCTGAAGGAAGCTGCTCTTCTGGAATTCACCCTCACCCCAAAAGTCTCTCTTTAACCATTGCAAGGCTGGGTCTCACAGGTCTGGCCTTCTCTCCTTGGGTGCTTGAAAACTTTTCTTAAGGAATACTTTGCTTCCAACCTACATTTTACTTTCCTCTCATGTCAGATAGTGACTGCCTAACCCCCCTTCCCCTTGCAGATCTGATCCTAGATGCTATACTACTAAGGCTTCATTATTTTTACAAAAATCTTCTCCAGTACAGTAAGAAGTGTTATAAATAATTAAAGAAACACTAGGGTTGTCAAAATAGATGAACAAAGTACACTTTGAGATGCATGCTCTTGGCTTATTTGGGGTTTATTCAGCTGGCAGTTGAATTTCAGAATTCAGTCCCTGGAAATATCCACCAGAAATGCAACCAGTGTGGTTCAGCCATCTACCAACAAGGAACCTTTGTCTTTCCCCCAGAGTCATCTAGGAACAGGGTTGGACATCAAATATTGTGCACAAAACACCAAGTTCCAGTCTCCTCTTGGCCTTTCCAGGGAAAGCAAGGACCCAAAACGCATCCAACCACGCATCCAGAAGTTAGAAAGACCTCTTGTATGGCCTGCTTTGTGTGATGCTAATGTTCCAAGTGAATGCCTCATTGCTCTGCACAATAAACCTTCTTCTCTTCATTCAATGCTCTTTTCCAGAAGGTCTTCTTTGTCTCCATGACGACAAATAAATTGCTTCTTGTTCACTGAAATCTGCTAAAAAGCTCGTTATGAAGCTAATGTGCCCAGGGGACAACACAGAAGAGGAAGACAGTCCTGCTTCAGCAAAGGATGCTTTCTTCTTGGCTTCCCATGTGGACACCACTTCTCTGGGGTCCCAGCACTGCTGCTCTGGGTGTTGCTCTCATTTGCTTTCAGAGATGTTTCAAAAAATTAAAGACATTTGAGAGGAGAGGAGAAAAAGCTCTTGAGCATGAGCCAAAGACACTGATAACTGCTCGCCCTTTCCATCTGTCTCTCTGTCTACTCTTGTACTCTTTCCAAGCACGCTCAAACTTCCACACCAGGGTCTGCACTCTCCTCCGCACAGAGAGACCCAGACAGGATGTCCCAAGTGTTGTGCCAGTGCCACCAGTGTCCTGCTCACCATCCCCTCCAGGGCCTCCCCATATGGTGCTGCAAAGGGACCACCACAGCATGGGGAGATGACATGGAAGGAAGGGCGTGTTGGGGTGCTCTCTGCGCTCCTGGCAGGGTCTGAGCAAGCTGTGGCATGGGTTTCCGAGGTCTCTGGCATGTTGCCTCGGCCAAGGGGCCCGAGAGCCACTGTGTGATGCAACATGGCTATGGGCAAGCCTCATGAAAATCCCCAGGAGCTGCCCGTGGCTTCTCATGGGTTGCCAACAGCATTTAGCATTTCAGTGGTGGATTGTTCCTTCACCAACCACAGCATTTTTAACTGGCTTTCTTGCCCTCCCCGCAATCCAAAGTACTAAAAGGTCCCGTGAGAGTAAATGGTGAGAGCTTTCATGTGGTTACTGTCACTAGGGAAACCACTTCCTCGTGATTCACATGTTCTGTGAGTCTCTCTTCACTCCTCTCTGCATTCAGAAGGGTAATATTGTGCTGGTACACGTCAGGGGGATGGGGCAGGGAACAGGCAGAGGCAGCAGGAAAATGTATTAACATGTAATCAATTGCAGGGCTTTGGAAAAAAATCAGCATTGTGCCAGGGTAGGGTAGAGTAATCACTAGGACAGGGTAAGTATGCAGAAATGGCAAAAAAAATCCAACTGACTCAATGTGATAGTCCCACAAAAAAAAAAAAAAAAAAAAAAAAAAAAAAAAAAAAAAAAAAGCTTTTTCTCCCCTTCTGCTATTACTTTCCTTTTCCCTTCGACTTGAGCACAAGTGATTGAGCTCATAATTAAAACTGGTAGACAAATTGCCTCTGTTTCTCCTCTCTTCCTAAGAATAAGAGCCTGGTGGGAAGTGTCCTCTGCCCAGCCATGTACCTCAGGAAGGGGTGGTTTGGCCAGCAGGTCATGGAGAGGAAGAGGCACAGGGCTGTGGTGTGTGGTGATACCATCTGGAATGAGAAACAACAGCTGGCATATTGAAGGGATAGCAGAAACTCAAGATTTGGAGAATGCCCCAAAACACACATAGAATCAAGGAATGGTTTGGGTTGGAAGGGTTAAAGACCCTCTCATTCCATCTCCTGCCATGGGCAGGGACACCTTCCACTAGCCCAGGTTGCTCCAAGCCCTGTCCAACCTGGCCTTCCCTCACAGGGAAGGATTCCTTCCTATTACCTAACCTAAATCTACCCTTCTTCAACTTAAAGCCATTCTCCCTGGGCCTATTACTACCAGCCCTTGTCCAGAGTCCCTCTTCAACTCCCTTGGAGCCCCTTTAGGCACTGGAAGGAGCTCTAAGATCTCCCTGGAGCCTTCTCTTCTCCAGGCTGGAGAGTCCAAACTCTCCCAGTCTGTCATCATGTATTGATTGGAGTCCAGGAACTGGTGTCCACAGAGGAGACCAAAAAGCCCCTGGTTATTCCATGTAACTCAGTTTCCATGCTGTGGCCAGGATAAAAGAGCCTCAGAGAGAGTTGCTTTCTTCAAACACAAGTAAACATATTTATTCCTGCTTACAGGAAAAAAAAATCCTATCCTTTGCGTTAAGAGAAAATTTTCCATGGAGATTATTTTTGATCTAAAACCAGTTTCCCATTTATATTGGCTTTTTGTCAGGCATGTTCTCTTTCAGAGGAAAATGGTGATTTAGGGGAGATAGAAGAAGGATACAGCTGAAAACAGAGAGGCTGCAGACAGCCCTAGATTCAGTCTCTCAGTGTGCTCCTGCCATGAGGGAAGTAACCAGGTCTTTGGAAGGATTCCCATGCAGAGCTGGGACGGGGAAGTCCCTCCTGGAGCTTCATTCCACCTGTGTGCCTGCTCTACCCCTCATCTCCCTTCGCACCACCTTGCTGAAATCATATTCACGCTGCTCCAATTTGCTGCCCCACAAATTGAGTTAACATTCCAATCCCTTTTATAGCCAAGGAAGGTGGGTGCTTAAATCAAATGAAGGTGAATATATTTGCTGACATATAATTGTTTTCTTTAGTAATTGCGCTCAGGTCTCTTTGCATCTGATCGTTAATGCCGGGTGAGGACTGTTTGTGAAATGTCTTATTGTTTCTGATGAATCCTATGAAAAGTGACAGTTCTGATTATTTTGCCATGCAGGGGCTTACACCAGGTTTTGCTGCTAAGCAGTATTGATAGACCTTGTGCTGTCTTTTAGCATTTAGCTGCTACTAATAAATCAGAACTTGGCTTCTTCTCCATGTGCTGAATCTTTTATCACACATAAATACAAGAAAAGAGCTTTGGATGTTGCAGCTTCCCAGGGGTGTTCGGTGGAGGAGTGGAGACAGCGGTGCTGCTCTAACACGGGGCTTGAGGAGGGGGTCCTGAACACCTCCCTGGTGGTGAAAGCAAGATGTGACCATCCATGGGGGCTGCGGGATCTGGGCATCCACACTCAGCATTCCCAAGGCTCCTTGTTTACTCACTGTGGATTTCAAGCTTTTCTGCTGCTAATAGGAGGCAGAAGGCTTGGCAGAGGCATGATCTGAGCCCAAAAAGGAAATCTCACCACCTCTTAGGTTGGAGTTACACCTGCCTGACCTGTAACACTCTGAGCAGGAGGCAACAGAAAAGCTTCAGGAAGTGGCTGTGACGTTTCTGATATCTGGGAGTTGATGTGCTCTGAGATCCCACTTTCCCGTGACAAACCCACAGCCACTGGGAAGACAGAGACAGCTAAGTTTGAGGGGTTAGGAAGGTACCATGTACCCCATCCCAGAAGGCAGGCACACGCTCCCTCTAGCCTTGGATTTTCCAGTGTGTGCCAGCACAGGATTCCACGGGCAGGAGGTAAATTTCCCTGATGCCAAAAATCCCACCCCCAGCCCAAAGCTAAGGTGTGAGCAGGAAGGTGCTCAGTGGCCAGGAGGTCTGAACCTCGGACCTGAATGTTCCCAGTGCTCCCAATGACACCCTGGACTGGGGGAAGCCCCAGGAGCCACCGGAGGCTGTGCCTCCCTCCTGTCATCCCTTGGGGGATGCCCATCAACCTCAGGTCCTACAGGAGCAGGTGAATGATCAAAGAGGGGAAGTGAGAAGCAGCACACACACACACACACACACGCCTCTCCATCCCTCCCAGCCTAATTGAGCTAATTAATTTAGCAAAGATACAGCACACTGTAATTTGCCTAATTCGGTAAGAAGCTACACAAGAGCAGAAAGCAGGGATCATTTTCCAGAGGGGCTGGTCCTGCCAGGGGCTGAGCACCCTCAGGCAGGTGCAGGGCCCCTGCAGGTCCCACCAGTGCCACCAGTGCCGGCAGCAGGCTCATCACCAGCTACATCCAACCCCCGAGGAGCTGCAGCTGAAAAAAAACCCAACACCATAAACATTCCTCATTGCTGCAATTCCCAACCTGAATGAAGTGACTCCAAACTGAGCCTCTGATTGTCAAGAGCAGTTAAACCCTCCCCTGCTCTCTCTTGTTTATTCTCCCAGTGTCAGGGTCCCTTTCCTGTCGTGATGAGAAAGCTCCTGGAATAAGGAGGTTTGTGCAGATTCCTCTTTTCCAGAGGCTGCTCTCCTGACTTTCTTGTTTTTTTCTCCCTCTCTCTCAATCTCTCTCTCTCTCTCTCTCTCTCTCAATGAAGATGTTGTGTGCTCATGAAGAAGTGTTTCTGGATACAGATAAAGATGTGGAAACTGCCATAATAGGAGACTGAAGTTAACAGGCCGATTAGGAACCATTAAAACCCCTCCTGCCACTGGCCCCAGTGCAGCAGAGCAGGAGGGACTTCTATGCTGAAATGGAATGCAAAATAAAAATTGCATCGAGCTGAGGTCATTTCTTGCATGATGTATCTTGGGAAAAGAAGGGTTTCTCTTCCTTCCCTGAGATACTCAGAAATTCAAAATAAAAGCTTTCCATTTAGGTAAGCAGCAAGGCAGAGCAGCACAGGCAGGAGCTGAGAGCGCTGTTAATTTTGCCTTGTTTTTTTTTTTTTTTCTTTCCCCTATCTGGCAATCTTTAGGAAGGAAAAAAAAAATCTTGACATTTTTGTTTCCTTATTTGCTTGTCTTCTCAATATGTCAAGAAGGAGACAAGATTATAACACAATCCCTGCTTTCAGCAGACATATATTTGCCATCCAAACAGGTTTTTCCCCTTTTAATGTAAGCTATTAGCCCAAGTTATTACTGTGGGTGTAGCAAACCCCATCTATTTTAATCAGCTTGTTTTATGAGCCTCCTTACATCTCCAAATTGCACAGGAGCTCTCCTGCTAAATACCCCTTTCTTTTTCAGGTAAGATAATTTCTGGGACAAAATGTCAGAGAGCTCAACACATCCCTTCAATTACTGCTGTACAGATTTTCTCTGAGCTACTGGACAATAAGTAGCTTTCAGGGAAGCATTAAGTAGATTTGCCCTCAAGGGTTTGCATTTCAGTGGAGTGACAGTTATTTTTGTAAATACGGGGGGGGGGGGGGGGGGGGAGGGAAGAAAAGAAGGAAAAAACATACAAACGCCTTCCCCCACCCCCAGGAAAATAGACAGACACGAGCTAGACAACTGCTTATTATCTGAGAACCTTGAATCAGATAGGAAAACCAGAGTTTCTAATGTCTTCAAATGTCACAGCATTATGATTTATACCAGAACACAGTGTACCATGCCTCATTACAGAGAAAAAAAAAATAAAAAAAATTGAATTACCCAACTAATGTCTTCCCCCTTTTCTTTTTTTTTTTTTTTAGACGGCTTTACTACAAGTCTGAGGATATAAAATCCATCATTAGTTGTTTTTAAGCTTGTCTCTAATGATGAAAAAAATAATGGGGCATGAAACCCAGACTTAACAAAACAAAAATACAAAACACAGCATTTTACAGAGTTTACGTAAACATAATGTGACAATGCACTTCCTTTCATTCTCTGCTATGACAGTTAATTCCAGACCAGGAAAACTGTCAAAAATGTTTAGTTCTGCTTGGGTTGAGTTAATTACAGGCCCTGGGGCTGTGTTGACTTTCTCCTGCTAATGGCACTGTGCTACAGGTAAAAATCCATTTGCAAGAATGTTTTCAGAGCTACAGATCTAATTTACTGAATATCAAATATTTATGCCATTGCAATTAAAGTGACAACTCTTCACCATGCAAGCTCGGGCTTTTTAATAGAATTTATTATACAGTAAACATTTGGTAAAAAGTTTTGCTCGAGCTTATAATGCGAGAGCTTTGAATATTTTATTGATTTTATTTCTTTTGCACTCTGTCCCTATCAAGGCTGGAACGTTATGAACTTGTGCAGCACATAAAAGACCATTTTTTACTGTCAGGGCTGTAGAGGCTCAGATGGAAAGGCTGGAGCTGAAGGATGGAGGCTCTGTTGCCACCGCAGCTCTTGCTGTCACGCAGGGAGGAAGAGGAGGGATGAAGCACCAGGACAAATCTGCCAAGGCAGGAGTTGTAGCGTAAGGGAAATTATTACTTTTTTTTCTTCCTCAGATAAATAGGAGAGTGGATTAATCCTGGTTTACATCCATAATCGGATCAGGGGGACCTTCCCATCAGTGCAGGGAGAACCCACATCCACCCTCGTCACAGCCCCTGGCAGAGAAACCTCTGCATCCCGCAGGATCAGCGGAGGGCTTAATGAGCACCTTGGAAGCCTGGGAGGCTAATGAGGTTCTGGTGACGTAGGTGATGGTGGAGGGTGTCCAGGGGAGAGGCGGGGTTTGCTTTCCCTTTCCTGGGTTGGGTTTTGGCAGCACAGGTCAGGTTGCGAATTCTGCCCTTCAGGCGCTTGGTGCAACTCCGTGCTGCCATCCTCGCCATCCTCATCCTCTGTTATTTGGCTCTGTTTACCATAAACCTAGGAGGGAACTGTTTTTATTTCTTTCTTTTTCTTGTGAGGGATTTGACAAACCTGCTCAGGCTTACTTGCTTCCACTGAAGGTGTTTTTATTTTGAAGGCATTTTTATCTGCAGAGAGAAAATCAACAACACAAAAATGTTGGTTCTGAGCACATGTTTAAAAAAACCATGTTTGGCGAAAATCCTAATACTTCCTACAGAAGAAAAGAGTAGGAAAAGAGTGAGGGGCCACCAAAAGTTGATTCTTCTGTCTTACGAACAGCTAATGGCTGCAGCATCCAGGCTTGCCCTGGTCGGAATCCTTCAGCTGTTGGATTAGGGATCAGAGAACGATGGAATCACGGAATGGTTTGGGTTGGAAGGGACGTTAAAGGTCATCTCGTCCTACCCTCCTGCCATGCACAAGGACACACTCCATGACACAATGTTGCCCCATCCAGCCCAGCCTTAAACACTTCCAGAATGCATCACCCCATCCTTTCATCCACTCAGGGACTTGCTGACCATCAGTTTGTGCCAGTCCCTCCTGACCTGCTGACACCTCCTGCCTCCACCAGCTCCTTGGGACAGCCAGCTCCAACAGCCTGCTGGGAAAAGCAGCACTTTGGCTCATTCTTAAACCAACCTCCCACCAACTTTATTGAATTCTTCCTGTGCTGCTCTGAAGCTTCTTGCTCTCTGTTGTCCTTTTGCCTCATTTTTAGGTAGTTCCCTCTTGAAGACAGGCGCATGTGTAGTGGGACAACTCACCTTGCTGCCCACACTGCCCTGCCAAGCCTGACCAGGTACTTTGTGCATCAGGACTAACTCAGACCTGCATCAGTCCTCATGGGCTGTAAGGCTGATCCCCCTAGGACACAGGTTTTGTCATGTCCAAAAGCACAGCCTCTCCGTCTGGGCCCAATGAGGCACTGATCTGGCCCATGTGTGGGTAGCTGACATTTCCCACCATCACTACCTGGCCCAAATTTGCAGCTTTGCTCATCCCACTGAATGTTTCCTCACTGCTCTCGGGATGGTACCGTCCTGGAGAACAGCTTTGTTATTAGACCTCGGGTTTGCCACCCACAGGGATTCCCTGGGGCTCCTCTTTCCACCTGGTGTTTTAATGATGTTCTTCTTTATATTACCACGTGCCCTGCCACCCTCCCACCATCCTGCTGTGTCGTTCCCATAACTCCAGTAACGCAGCAACAGTGCACTTTGTGGATTATCCTCCCTCACCAGGGCTCCCTGAAGTTGGGGTTGGAGCGGATGCCACGGAGATGAGGTCCCTGTTTTAACTCCTAAGCCTCTGATATTGCTGTAGGAGCTCATGGGAGTTCTGCTGTGGCTCTGCTGCCTCGTGCTGAGGCTGTTGGTCAGTGCTGAGGTCACAAGTAGCCTCATTCACCACCTTCGTTCATGGGAATAGTGTCCATTGGAGGTGCACTGAGCTGCATCCACCGAGCTGAATAGGTCACCTGCATCAGGCACTGTTCCTCACTTGCCAGCTATCCCCAGTTCCCAGCCTAAATATGCCCCTAGGACTCCTTGGACCATGCCAACCATCACCATGTCTCTGCCACAGTTGAGCTGCAGATCATCCTTCCTGTCCTGGATCCTCAGCCCTACCTCTTCCAGATCTCCCCTCTGTGCACTGTCATCTCACCATCACACCAAGCCTCCTGATTCCTGCCTGTCCTTCAGCTGTGGGATCACACTATCCCTGAGGATGCTACTGCAGCAATCCTGAAAATCAGCCCCTGCCTGTGCTGAACCTCCAGACCAGCCTTTGTATTCCTGCTTATATCACTGGGATCAACCCAGCTGTCCCCAGGACTGTGCCAGTAATTTATCTGGGTCTTTTCTAGGGTCTTCCCCCTTTGTGCCCAGCAGACAAACACTCACAGAGTCCCATCTGATACCACAGAGCAGCTCTCTGTGTCCAATAACACCCCATCCCTGCCAGCTTTCCAGGTCAGGCTGGATGGGGCTCTGGGTGGCACCCCTGCCCACGGCAGGCTGGATGGGATGAGATGATCTTTAAGGTCTCTTCCAACCCAAAACACCCTGTGATTCCATGAATCATTGCATTTCCCAATACCACCATTTGGGTCCCCTTGTCTTAGAGAATCCTCCCTGCTGTGGGAGCATTCTGGACATAAGGAGACCCTGGAGGGCAACCCTCAGCTACCCGAAATCCTCTCTTTAAATTGATTTCCTGCTTCTCCAGGCCTTGCATCTTTCCCCATCAGAGCCAGGACTGTTGTGTGACATCCTTGCAGCTCTCATGCAGGAGCTGCTGCTCCCCTGAGCCACCCCATTAAGACTCTCTCACAGCAGGAGAAAACAAGTGCAGGAGAGAGGGAGGTCACCAGACACGTTGCACTCTGCAATAAATTGGGTAGTTCTTGCTCCTGGGGAACACCTACCCGACTCTTGGGCTTAGATTCACTTCGAGTCTCTTTAAAGGAAGGGTTAAAACCACTCTTAGACAACTCTGGCCTCAGTAAAAGAGTCAATAATGGGTGAGAAATACCCAGCAGCAGAAGAGCAGCCTGCAGTCCCCTCACATGCAGCCCCCCTGAGCTCTGCTGTGACATGGATGCTCCACTGCTGTCTTTGTCCTGGCAGGGGTCCAGGCAAGCTCTGCCCCTCACCTGGGGCTCAGGGCCACCTTCAGGTGCAGAAAGAGGACATCAAGAGAGTCAAGTGGGTGGGAAAAATCTTGTGTGCTGAGGGGAGAAAGAAGAAAGAAGGAATGTAAAACAGCAGTGTGGTGTTGCAGGAGCTACAGCAAGGGCTGGGATGTCCTGTCTGCTGCAGCAGGAGCACGAGGCTCCCTGATGCTGAGCTCACAGCTCTCTCATGGAGCAGGTCAGTCCATGAGGAAGCTCACTGCCACCTCCATGCCAAGGCTGTGGCAGGGATGTTCAGTCCAGGATTTAGTCCAGGATCTCTAACCATGAGAGAAGAAGAAGAGACTAGTTAGGATGTATTAGGAATGCCAGTATTAGGAAAAGGTTCTTCCCCCAGAGGGTGGTTGGCACTGACCAGGCTCCCCAGGGCAGTGGGCACAGCCCCAGTGCTGCCAGAGCTCCAGGAAGGTTTTGGCAATGCCCTCAGAGAGAGGGTGGAATTGCTGGGGCGTCCTTGTGCAGGAGTTGGACTCAATGACCCTTGAGGGTCCCTTCCAGCTCAGAATATTTTGTGATTCTATTATTCTCTGTACCCCAACATGGGACTATTTGTGCACCACCTGCCTTCAGCCGTTCCTGCAGCATCAGCCAGGATGGAGAGGACACAGCACACAGACCCTGTGGATCCCTGCCCCGGAGGCAGTGAGGGGACAGCAGTGCCACAGGCATCTGTACAGCCCAACTGAGTCCTCACAGAACTCATGACACTGTACCAGCCCCAGTCATATGTGTAGTGTCAGTCCTGGCCATGGGCAAGTTCCCCTCTGGGTGAGGCTGCTCAGAAAGCTCTGTCCAGACACTGTGGCCACACTCCTGACAGCACGGGGCTCTCCAGTGCACACCATGGTGATTGCTGTGCTCCACCAGCACTTCCAGTCACTTGACCTTCAGCCTCCTGCTTCTCTGCACACCCGAGACCGGCACTAATCACTTCAAACCCCAACCGCTGTCATGTCTTATTGCTTAAACACCAGCTCTGCCAGCTGCACGTTTACATCCTCAGCATTGACTCAGCTAATGTATCTGTCATTTAGGCACTAGTGATCTGCCAGGAATAATACTGGATGCAGCAGCTACCGAGGGTCGAGGCTCCTGGGTTTTGCTTGCAGGGAACAGCCTCTGGTTGTGCTGTGTAGGGTTTGTGGCAGCTCCCAACTTTCAGGATGCAGGTGGAGCAGCATGTGGGAGCTGGTCCAGAGCCCCTGCAGCCCCTCTGGGGAGGGCAAGAAGTGAACCCAAAAAGATGTGGGATGAACTGTCCTTGGAGGCATTGACAGGGGGGTCGGGTTCAAGATGGGTGTGGTGGAATCCCTGGGATGGGATGTGAGCAGGGCTGGCATGAATGGGGGCAGAAATCCTGCCAGAAGGTGGAAACTTGCTCTGATCGGAAGGTGGAAACTTGCTCTGATCTGAAGGTGATTGAGTAGTTGGCTGTTCAAAGCTGCTGTGGAAGCTGCTTCAAACACAGGCTGCTCAGACGTAACACTCACAGGTATTTGTGCTCTAAATCCCAGCCCTCTCCTCTCCCACCAAAGTGTCTTCAGTTGGCTGAATGGAGCCAAGGGCAGCACAGCCTCTGGAGTGAAGCACAGGGGAGAACAACAGGCTTCACACCAGGAGCCCATCCTGGAAAATGGCCTCTGCACCGAGCCAAGCTCCCCTTGACTGATCCCTGACTGTGACTGTCGCATCCTCCAGGGAAACTCTACAGTGCTGAGAAGTCTGCACCCAAACCTGCCCCAGAGATCAGACCCAATCCTTTCAAGCTTTTTCTCCTCTGACTGTCTCAATGCATTCTGAGGGTCAAAGTCACACAAGGTGGGACAAGGGAAGATGTGGAGATGCCATGTGAACGTGGACATCCTCTGGAGCACAGATCAGAGTCTGCCTACCCTACCTGGCATCAGTGCCTGGGCCCTGTCCTGCTGAGCTGCTGCTGAGGGAAGAGCTCATGTTCTGCCTTTGTCACTGACTTGTTTTCATGAAAGTTTAATGCATCTCCTCTCCCTCCCTGGAAGTGAGATCCCTCCTGTGTCCCTGCACAGTGTAACAGCAGGGCTGGGGAGGAGGAACCCAGTCTTGCCTTCTGCAGCTCCTGGATCCAAGCAGCACAGTGGAGACAAAAGATCCTTGGCTAAATCCTCCCCACAGATGAGGGGTGTGTGTAACAAAGAGGCCCAACACTGCTACTTAAATAATTGGGGCCTGGGCTCAGGGGAGCTTGTCCGAGGTCTTACTGTTCTTTAGGAAGCAGGAGGACTTAATGAAATCTTTCATTCGTCAGTAAATGTCACTGTATGAAGTGTAATTAATGGATTTACTAGAGCTGGATGTAGCCCAAACTGAAATATAAGCACTCAGGGAGCCGGCTGGGAGCAGTGTCCTCCACACCGCTTAATTATAAGGTCACTGCCGGAGCAGCGGGAGCTTTGCTCTCGCTCCAGCCCGGGAGAAATCTTGGCAGCTTGGAAATTTTCTCCAGCAAAACGGTGGTATTCCCAGCAAGAGAGCAGAGTGTGAGTGGTGCAGGCAGAGCTGGGTGGGTCAGAAAAGCCCTGGGATGGGGCTGCACAGCCACAGGGCTGCTGGAGAGACCAGAGTGTCCAGGATGTGAAGCCACCCCAGTCTGGCAGTGGGGAGCTGGAATGCTCCCTGCTCTGGGCATGAGTGGATATGTCTGCACTTGGCATCAGATTTGCTCCCCATTTGTGAGGTTTTCACTGGTCCCCCCCAGGGATGTGTTAGTCTCACAGGACCTCTGACCTGTGGGTGGTGGGTGATGGAAGGGCATCATTGATAGGTAGTTCTGAGCTGGCTTCCCAGGCTTGGGTTAGGTGGTACCTCATTTCCTTTGTGCCTTCAGCATCCTGCCATGCCCAGCAGGAGCCACATTCCACTATCCCTCTTTTCGTCCCCACTAACCCAAGTTCCCCGGGCAAAACATGATGAAAATGAACACAACGATCTGTTCTTCCCCAGCAGAAGGAGCTTGGCTTCATGGGGCTGGTTTCATGGACACTCCTGGTTTCACAAGTATTTCTGTGACCAAATACCTTTCCACTTCTGTCCTGAGGGGGTTAAGGAAGAGATCAGTCCCTTGCAGCTGAAGGAGGGCAGCTTCACACATGAAAATGAATCCACCCCCAGTGAGGAGGGTGTGCACAGAGACAAGGAAAGCTCTTCAAACTAAATTATCCTTCAAACTAAATAACCTTGCACTTGGGATGTCCAGCAGAGGATCTCACCCTCTTTTTTCAGGCTCATCTCACTCCTCTTCCCAGAGGTATTTGGGGACCTCAGTGGGACGATGGCTGTGCACAACACCCTGGTCTCCAGGGACAATCAAACGCCACCCTGGTCTCCAGGGACAATCAAACACTTCGGGCTCACCATCCAGCCAGGCTGACCTGCTCCACCTTGCACACTGCCCCTGAAGGAGGATCATAGCTCCAGCTTTTCTGCAAGGCTTTCCAAAGAGACAACAGGCTTCCCAGAGCCTGCAGCTCTCAAACAACAAGTTTCTGCGCTGAATTTTCTTTTCATTGCCTGGTTTCCCTCACGTGTTACCCCACTGCCTGGCTACCAGGGCCTCCAGTCATTTGAAGGCCAGCCTCAGAGCACAGGTAGCCCTTCTCCTGGGAAAGGCATCCTCCTTGGGTGGCCTCATGTCTCCAACTGGAGAATTTATTCAGAACTTACTCAGCTCCCAGTTGGCCTCAGAAGAGATGGATTTCCAGTTATTCTGCTATGAAAATAATAAATAATGGCCAAAAAAACCAGTCTAGCGATGGGCAAGAGACAGGCACAGGCACACGGCTCCTGTAACCTGCTCCATCCCTGATGAGGGTGTGGATTCTCTGCAGTGTATTTCAAAAAAACCCAAGCCCATTATGAGGAACAATCAGCAGCAGATTTTAATAGATGCATTTTGCACTCAGCTGTCACCATCTGTGTTTCCCCATTAGAAATGCAGAATGAACAAGCTCCACAATTACAGCTGGGAGGCTCTGGGAGGCCCAGCACAGCTCTGTGGGCAGCTTCCCCCTCCCAGGGAAATCCTGTCCCTCCAGCTCGGCCAGTTGCTGCGGGGGACAGTGCTGGGCAGACCCCACCCACCCCCATCCCATGCACCAGGAGGGTTCTCCCAGGTTTGGGACACCATCCTGTATCCCCTGTCTGTCCTGCTGTGCAGGGCCAGGCTGGGGGACCCTGGACTGGGGCACAGGGCAGCACAACCCCCAGGTTGTCACCCCAAAATGGTGTATGATGGCGTGAGGCACTTCCAAAGGAGATGCTGGAGGTGCTGCCCATGTGCCCCAGACCTCAGAGGGTTCCTGTGCACGCCCACACAGGCTGGTGAAGCCACAAAGCAGGAATTGAGGCTGCCCAGAGGAAGCCGTGAAATCCCCTCCAGACCCAGGAGCCCAGCCAGGAGCCAGCCCCAGCACCACCAGAGCAGCAGCCCTGCACTGCAAGGGTCTGGGGGCACCTCAGGCAGCCCTGGTGGGTGCAAATGCTCCTGTGTGTGGTCTCCCATGGGCATCCAGACCTTCTTTGTGCTGCCAAGACAGGATGGGCTGTGTGCGGTTGCCTGGTCTTGGTGCTGGGACACCCTGGGGTGCTGCTGGGAGTGGCTGCCTGGGGCGGGAGAGGCAGGAATCATTGAATTACAGAATCCTGAGTTGGAAGAGATCCACAAGGATCATCCAATCCAGCTCCAGGCCCTGCACAGGGCACCCCAACAATCCCACCCTGTGCACAAGGAGTGCCCAGGCTGGAGGGCAAGAGCAGCAGGGAATTCACACCCCAAAACAGCCCTAAAGCACGTCCAGCAGTTAGAGGGAAGAAGGGGCAGTGCCTTGGAGATGGCCAGGCACAAAGGGCTTCCATCCCCATGGAATACTGTGGAAGGGCTCAGGGAGGAGAGGACCTGAGCTGGAGGAACCTGACAGGACGTGGGAATTCGCGAGCTGGCAGGATAATTACTTTTTTAATCAAGTCTTTTCAAAACATCTAATTTTATTACTTTATTCTTCCATTTCAATAGCAGAACGATTAAGATGGAATCTTAAAGGAATTCTTCACAACAGTAATAATGTCTCTTATCGCAAGAGGCAGTCTCTGTCTGCTCCGTCCTGCAAATTTGCTGCATTTGAATATTAAATATATTCAATAAATCAAAAAAATCCATTTCATTCCAGAAAAATAATAAAGAAGAGAAAATATCCACATATGACATAAATTTCCCCCTCTTTCTGCTGAAAAAAAAATTAAAAGAAATTAAATAACTCCCAACTCTTTTTCCCTCCAAACTGCCTTCTTGGGGAGGGAGGCAGGAGAGACCTCCCTCAGCTGCCAGGCCAGGCACTAAAAATCAGCTGGAAAATGAACCTTCCCGAAGCTCTGATGCTGCAGAACCCACCCAAGATGTGCTGCTTGGTTTGGAGGAGGAGTGGGCTGGGCTGGTGATTTCCAATAGGGCAGCTTAGAGAAAGTGTCTCCATCAGATTTGGAGGTTGAGACAGGGAGGAGGATGCCAGCCCTGCTCCCTAGGATAACGCTGGGATTCGGGAGAAGAATGACAACCCTGGTCCCCAGCATGTGTTGGGATGCAGGGAGTAGGATGACAGTCCTCGTTCCCGGAATGTCAGTGGGATACAGGGTGAAGGATGCCAGCCCTGCTCCCCAGCATGGCTTTGGGACCCCAGCTGGGCTGCTCTTGCCATGTCAACATTTGTTTTGATCCCAACAAGAGACAGTGCCATCTAAACTTTGGGGTCATCAACTCAGGCTGTGTTTGCATCCTTGTTCTCCTCCAGGACAGTAAGTGGTGAGAGAAAAAGTCGTGGTGGAAATGGGAGAGGGGAGTGACAGTGGCAGGGAAGGAGGGATGAGTTTGTGTGTGATTTTGGGTTGTTTGTGACAGCCCAGAACTGAGCTCACCTTCCAGAGCTCGGGTGTGCAAGGAAG
>JAWWES010000051.1:2574753-2603856 GCA_035583135.1 Lophotriccus pileatus
GGGGGTTTTGGGGCAAAAGAACCAGTGACTGTGTCCAGTACAAAAACCATTCTTGCAAACATGTGTAAACAACATTATACCCAGGATTTTTCCATCCTGTGTGTGTGGACTTACTGCCACAGATGACCCTGAGCTACTGTCTCATTCCAAAAGCATGCATGTAATTTCCTAACTTGTTTTGCTTTGCTTTGTGTTTTAAAGGAAAGAGGTAAAAACAAATTCTACTGTGTCAAACATCCTTTGCATGATTTCCCTTCCTGCCCTGATTCTGTCTGGATCTGCAGCAGGAGCTATAACAGTCCCAGGTTTTCCCTGGGATAAAGCCCACATCTCCATCACCTGGTGCCTGCAAGTGAAAGGAGATGGGAAACAGCACTAGAGTGATCAGCAGTCCTTGTTTGCCTTATTGTCCTTGTAATAATTACAATTTCCTTATAATAGCCATAAATAGATAATTATCTTCCCTTATAATAATTTCCTCATTTTTTTACTCCATGTCTCTCCCAATGACAAGGGCTGTCTCATACTTTTCTCTTTGGGAAGTGCTTCAGGGATGACTCTCCTGTGCTTTTCTTCCCCATGTGAGTTCCAAGGAAGCTGGCACTGCTCTCCCATGCATCCATCCTCCAGGCCAGGCCTGGTTGTGGTACCCACCATTGGGAAGCTTTCTCTAGGAGCCAGGTCTTGGCACTGACTTCTTCCCACAGGAGTAAGGACCAGCCCAGGAGGCCCCTCATCACCTTGGAGAACTGACTGCAGAGGCCTGATGGGCAGTTTTATCCCAAGCCTCAGTGAAACGTGATGGGAAACAGCACCTTAGTGATCACCAGTGACTTTGACATTTGTCCCTGTCATTTCACACCCTACTGCCCAGGTCACTCCTGAAGCCACTGGTCTGGGAATATTGCTGGATCGGCCACTGCCAACACCCAGGGCACTGGTGATTTCAGGTCTGATGAATAAACATCAGGGCCTTTTCCAAAGCACAGGAGTATCCAGCTATTCCTATATCCTCCCTTGGGTACCACGTCCATGGACTGCCTGCAAAACCAGCTGTGGGGAGCCTGGGGGTGCACAGCTGTCCTAGGAATGGCTGTTTGTCATCAAAACTCCACACACATCATGAACTCTGGAGTCATGGTGCTCTGATAAGAACTACCCCCCTTCCAGCAGTAACACAACAAGCTGCCTACACCACCACCTCCTTTCACATTAGCCCTGAGTTTGGATCAGTCATCTAATGACGATTCTCTATTCTGTAATGGTTTCCCCTGTGCATCAATACTCCCCTCAGATGAGTAATTTTAAATTGATGTCTATCTCTAATAGACTTTCCTCAGGCTCCCCTCACACAAGCTTCTGCTTAGAGATTAAAATCTACCCAAGCCTGCCCAGCAGCAGTTCATCAATGACAGTTGTTTCATTAGTTGATGCAAACCCGCTTAAAATAAATTCTAATTAATCCAGAAACTGAAATCATACTTTTTCAGAACAGTCCTATGCTGGTGGCATGCTCTGCTCTGCTCTTTCCTTCCAGACCTGTTATTACTCAGTCCCCTGCCTTGTCACTGGTGATGTTTTAGGCAATGCTAAATAAATAGTGTTTTCATTAAAGTCTTTGCCAACCCAGCAGTAGATTGAATTATTTGTTTCTCAAGGTTCCCTGTGCACGTGAATGAGAGGGAAGAGAGGGAAAAAGGGAAGAGGGCAGTGTACCCCTCAACAAAGCTGGAGCCAGTGTTCATCGTCTCATCTCCTGGTTGGGTGTAGAATGGGATGCCTGAAAAGGGGATTTAAGAAATGGGAGCCCTTGAGGAGCTGACAGTGGTGGAGAGGGCAACTGGGTGGACACGTGGTGCTGGCACCACTCCTCTGCTGACATCCCCAGGGAGGGGCTGGCACCTCTTGAGGGCTTGTTTCCTGGAGCCAAGCAAGTCTTTGCAAAAAGTAATCTTAGTTCCTGTTAAAAACAAACAAACAAACAAACAAACAAACATGCTTGGGGCAATTCAAAAAGTAGAAACACAAAAACCCAACCTCCAGGAGGAAACTCTTTCCGGACACAGATACAATGGTACTCACACAAAGTTTCCAGTTGTTAGATTCAAATTTCCTCTCCTGGTTTCTCAGCTTTGATCTGAGGTGAGGCTTGTGCATGAGTAGGTTTAGTCCCTTGGCTGGACAGGTGTTCCCATCTTGCAGGAGATGCTGCAGAGGTTGGACTGGGGGCTGCTTCCATGCACATCCAAGTATCTGCCATCATCAGAAATTCCCTGGGACAGGCTGCCCAAAACTGCGTAGATGTGGTGCTTAGTGACATGGGTTAGTGGTGGGCTTGGCAGTGCAGGGTTAGTGGTTGGACTCGATGATCTTAGGGTTGTTTTCCAACCTTAATGACTCAGGAATTCTTAATTCCCTCCTATTGATTGAACTGTTTGTACCACACAAGTAAAAAGTCAGCACTGGAGCCTGCAAGGAGCTGGGCACCCCTGGACTGGTGGTGGGTGACTGCAAAGGGGGTCAGGATGTTCTACCTTCTCCAGACTCCACCTGCCCTCCCAGGGACCCACCAGCCCTGTCCCTGTGCCCACCTCTGGTTTGGGATGTGCCAGATGCCCCAGGAGTGATCTGGTGGCCGCAGGGCATCACACAGAGTTCAGCAGGTAGAGAAATCAGTGCTGCCTGATGTGGATGGACTGGTGGCAATGGTGCCTGGTGGCAGGGATGGCAGTGGGGATCCCCCACTCTGTCACCTTCAGCCCCCACCATCACAACTTCAGTCTCTGCCTTATCTCCCTGGCCAGCCCCAAACTCCTCACTCCATCTCTCCCTCCAAACTCCTCACTCCATCCCTCCCTCTCCTCACTCCATTCCTCCCTCCCTGCAGTGCTGCAGAAGGAGTTGGGACAGCATCTTGTCACCAATATATTTTTTTAGGACTAGTTCCCACAGCACATGATTTTAGAAATGCAAATGGCTCTGCCTGCAGATTTTCAGGCAGGTGCCAGGGAAGGAGAGAGAGAAAGAGAGAGACAGAGAGGAATGCTCTGATTTTATCAAAATCGGTTTTCCTGCCCAGGGGAGGATAGAAAGCAGCTCCTCAGTCTCAGGAAGACGATTCTATTTAAATCACAGGATCATGTTGTAGCTACTTCTTATTTACCAGACTGGAAAGTTACATTAAGAAGTTATCACTTATCTTGCAGGAGAACAGATTAAGAGTGAAGGACCATTCCCTGGTTTGCATACAGCTGCACTTCCCAGGTTACTAAAAAGACAATTGATGTACCAGTTCAGGAAGAAATATGATTTTCATTACGATATGCAGGCAGTAGGGATTGTATTCTAATGGTCCCCTGTCACCAGTGAAGAGCAAAATGGCCTGTGACCACTGTAATGGAAAAAAGCTTTCTGTGATATTTTGCATAGCACGGAGGGCACTTTGTGTTTGGAGTTGAGGGGTTTGGGTTTTGTTGGGTTTTTTTTTGGGTTTTTTTTTTTTGCTTGTAACATCCTGAGGGCAGCATTAAAGGGAGCAGCATCTGATTTTTCTAAATAAAGAATTTTGCATCTCACAGCGAAAAAATGTCTCCACACTCGTGGTGGAGGGTTTATATTTGAAGTGAATTTTTAGGTTAAATGTCAGGTAAAACAGCACGTTGCATTTTCAGCAGTCTATGGGATCTCCTAGACTCTCCTCACACCTATTTGGGCAGGTGAAATAGGATTATTATGTGGAGTTACCTGGTGACACAAATCTCTTCAGGGGTCTTTTTTGGTGCAAAAAAAAGATGGTTGGGATTTAACCAGCGTCTCCCTTCCCTGCAAAACATGGCTGGTTCACAGCAATCACAACCAACGTATGTGAGCACCATGACCAGTCCCAAATCCTCCATTGCCCCTTTCCTCTTTTTTTTCCCATGACAACTTAACAGAGAGAAAAAGTGCAAACAGACACCTCACCAAAAGCACAGCTGGGTTTTGTCATACTGAGTGGGATCCTCCATCCCAGTGTTCACCCCTTGTGTGGGTACCAGAGCCAGCCAGGCCGGAGGCAGGAACACACAGACATGTGTTACACACACACCAACCATGTGAATATTGGAATATCCTCAATTCCATGCAAATTATTCAGGAATAATCCCTAGAAGGAAAAAACCCAAATCCAAACCACATTAGTGAACTGTTGAAATTTTTAATAACTGATAAAATAGAGAATTTCACTCTGAGCTTCAGCACAAGAGGGAAGACGTGGAGAATGCAGCAGTAAGTGATGCGCTGTGATTTTTCTCTCCTGTTTAATTACTCGACTGCTGTAAAAACTAAAGCAAGTTTCAAAGGCAACTGAAATTCTCCCGTCACTGAGCGGCACGGAGCACTTCCCATCCTGTGAACTTCCAGACAGCTGGGCTGAGCAGCTTTCCTTTAAACCCACCTAAGTTAAAGACAAACAATTTAGGTCCATTGATCTGTAGCTGCGGAGCCTCCTGTTTAAACTCGGGGAGATGGAAGGAGCATAAAGCGAGTGCATAGGATTTTCTTTGCATTGCTTAGATTAAAGGACATCAGGATGAGTGGTTTGTGTGATGATCAAAAGATTCAACCCACTCTGCACCTGTCACAGGTGCAAGCTCAATTCCTTATGGATAAAACCAGAGTGGAGCTGGCAGAGCATGACAGACTTACAGGAAGGGATGTGCAGGGAGTATATTTAAAGCAGGCTGCATGCATATGGGATTAAATGTTAGTTTTGGATGATAAAATGTTAATTTTGCTTAATTAGGCCATTTCTAGCATAGAGTTCCTGTTGATCAGAGCACTCTGTGGCAGATAAAGGGCGTGATAGGGAATTGCCTTCATAGGAATATGAGAAAGTTTCTAAATAGTGATTTGGAGGGAGAAAAGGCAGTAAATGGCTGCATAGATTAATGTTGTTTGCAGCAAGGCCTTGTGGCCTGGCTGGGATGGAGTAAGTGGGAAATTCTCACCTCAGTTTGCTGTTTTGCTCTCCCTCCAGAGGCTCTGACACGAGCACGGACATGTAGAGAAATCTCCACTTTCACTGATGCTAAAATCAGACTGGAGACAGCTGAGACACAAAAAGGGCTGATGTGCTCTCCCCAAGTGCATTTCCATGGTCAGAGACTGTTATTTCATGAGATTTGACCGCAGCTTGAGAAATTGCCATGTTCCTTTACGACCCTTTTTAACAGTTTTTCCCAGTTCAACCAACTCATGTCCCAGTATCCACCTCCAGAGCCCAAACAGCTCTCTGATGCCTGGGTTTTTGAATCTCCAAGAACCCTCCAGCTGAGGAATGATCCACGCAGGGGAGAGAGGACCCTGAGAAATGGATGCTGCTTGTGGCGGGGAAACAACGATCTGGGTGATGCAAACCCCCGTGCACTGAATCCACCAGTCTTACCACAGGGCTTTAACTGCCATCTGTCAGGATCTGACTGGATTTGGCACATCTTTACATCTTGGGGACAAAAAATAGAAGTCAACCTCTCTTATAAGGAATCCTTTGTTAAGTGATCTTCTAAAGCTAATTTACATTTCTACATGCTCACAGCAAGATAAAAATAAATAAATTAAGTGTAACCATTAGGCAATTAAACAATGCCCAGGTAAAGATGGGAATGGGCAGGATGCCAAGGAACAGGCAGTTGGGTGGTGCTAATTTTGTGATACATTGCATTTTGTACTAATTCTTTCTCATTACACGTGTCACATCAGTCTCACTGGCCTGTTACATCCCTGATCCCCATGTGCATTAAAAGGCAGGAGCAGAGAGAAGGAAAAGCTTACAAGGAGAAAAGGTGCAGGTGCAGGGCCTTGCTCTAAGACTACAGCCACTGGGTTCCCCTTCTACTCAAGGACACTAATGTCAGCTCCAAAGTCTTTTTGTTTCTTTGTTGTTTTTTTTAAAATTAACTTTTTAACTTCCAAATCCTTAATTGGACTTAAAACCCATCTTAGAAAAACAGGGAGGTCTAAGTAGGAAGGTACGGAAAGGGAGGTCTCCAGCTGACCTGGTATCCCATGGATGAGGCAGTCCAGACTGTGCTCCTTGCCCACACTTGGACTTTCAAATTATCCACGTTATCAAGTCATCCAAAAGAACAAATGGCTCAGTGACAGCTTTTGGAAAACCCAGCATCAGCCTTGGAGGAGGCTGTGGATGTTGACTCTTTGATTAGAGTTCTGAGCTGCCTCAGATAACCAAATAGTTTGCCCTGAATTTAAGTTGTCCTTCCGTGGGACTTGCAAAGCTGGGTCTAAATCCCCTCTGGCAGTCAGTCAGTCAGTCTTCGACCTCTGTTTTTTACCCCTGCTTTGATCACCTCTGCTTGCACAGAGCCAGCCCATCCCGGGGCTGTATAAACTCGGAGCAGGGATGAAAGCAGCAGCACCTCACTCACCCCACCTGAAGGCTGGTTCCCACCTAGAGGTGAGGGTAACATCTATCCACAACAGTACAGACTGAGCCCTTTTCTGGGCATTATTCCTGGCCCCAGGCTGTGGATCCCCATTCAAGAGGTGGCTGAGCCATAACCCAATACAACAAGCAGGTTTCCTTTTGGAATCATAGAAGCCAGGAATGGTTTGGGTTGGAAGGGACCTCAAAAATCATCTCATTCCAACTATCCCAGGTTGCTCCAAGCCCCGTCCAACCTGGCCTTGGACAATTCCAGGGATCCAGGGGCAGCCACAGCTTCTCTGGGCAACCTGTGCCAGGACCTCACCACCCTCATAGGGAAGGATTTCTTCTCTATACCTAACCTAAATTTCCCCTCTTTCATGTTCTGATTTCAGCAAATGCTTCACTGAAGAAACAAATTGCAAGCAGAAATTCTGCCTCTGGTTGGCTGCTGATGCACAGCTCTGACTTACAGCATTTGACAATCTGCCCAACATGCACAAGAGAAGTATCTCTTTAAACCTCTCCATGGCCAGTTCACTTATCCATAAGCCTGGTTCAGGCTTTTCCTAGGGCATCCCTCCTTCCCAACGCTCGACATTCCGTGCCAAGTTGGATGGGGCTTGGAGCAACCTGGGAGAGTGGAAGGTGTCCCTGCCCATGGCAGGGGGTTGGAACAAGATAAGTTTTAAGGTCCCTTCCAACACAAACTATTCTGTGATTCTGTGACACAGAAACAGTCTCTTCAGCATTGAGCTGGACAAGCATTGAGCAACAGCATTGAGCTGGACAAGCATTGAGCTGGCAGGTGGACAAGTACCACGGATACCCCTCACTCATCACTGGGAAATAAAGCCATCCCAATGGTGAGCTTGGAAAGGGTTATTCTTCATAGAAGAAAAAGAATATTTAAGGCAGCAAAACTTCTTTGACAAGGTTGTCTTTTAATTACCCTGTGGAATGATAAAATCCCAGCACTGAAAATGTGTCTTTACAAATCTCTAGCTGGAGTAATTAGTCCCGTGCCTGGCTCTCCTGAGAGATTATTGCTGCCTACTTTTCAGATTACTTACCCAAATAGAAGTGGAATCATTGCTATGTTTGACAGTGAGATATAAAATATCAGATAAAGCTGTTAAAATACTGTTTCACACGCTGTGTTTCTGCAGAGTAAGGAAGCATCTGCTCTCTCAGTATCAGCAGCAGAGCTGAGCAGAAAATTCACAGCTGAGGGCTGAGATGATGAATCTCACTTCTTTTATTTTTTTCCTGGGCATTCCTCGAAAGATCCAAGTTATGAAGGATTTAGTGGTTATTCAAATGACTTGAATAACGTTGTTTGCAGCTTGTGTTGATTTTTAGGCTTGAAGGTGCTCGTGAGGTTTTGGGTCTGGTGAGTCCCCTGCTAGGTCTGAGGAACTCAACGGGAATATCTGTGTGACAAAGGCAAAATTACTCAGTGGCAAACCCTGAAAAATTCAAGTCTTGTAACACCACGCAGAGATTTCAGGTGGAAACCTCTGTAAAGTCCTTCTCTTTATACAGAGGGATGAAAAATAAGGGTAACATTCTTCCCGTTATACACTTAATGGATGAATGCAGAAGGAAGTTTCTCAGTAGATATCACATAGATCTGCAGTGAAATTTCCCTCAGAGAGATTACAGTTGCTATTTATTACTTTCTGGGGAAAAAAAAATCTTTCTTTGGGAATTAAAGTGCTTCCTACATGATGTCAGGCTGTTAAGCTTACAGTGCTCAAAAATGCATTACTGACAATCCTCAGCAGTTGCTGAGCCCTTGATGCAGATCACACCCGGGTTATTTTCTTCTTTTCTTACCCACAGGACAAATTTATGCCCACCAGGAGTGTTTCCCAGGCCTGGTGGGAGTGATGTGCTGGCTGCAGGGTCAGGGTGAGCACTGTCCATCAGGGAAGCAGTGTCCCAGCCTTCCTCCGTGATAGTCTGTTCCTTGCCATCTCAAATAAATGTTTTTGTGTCATTCTCACTCCTTCCAAGGCAGCTTTTGTGTCTCACTGACTTCTCATGTTAACTCAGCATCTCAACAGAGACATCCCCCCCTGGGTCACCAGAGAGGTGAGGAGAGCACAGGCAGCTCAGCTAGGATGAGGAACCGCTGACTATCCTGTGTCCAGGGAAATTAAAACCATCCTAACAGAGACTTTATGGGTCAGAAGAGTTTTCTGAAGGTCTCTAGTCCAGTCCATATGCTCCAGCAGGTCCAGCTTCCACAAGTTCTTCAGGAACTTCTTCAGTTAAGTTTCAAATAGGAACTGAGACCACCAGATTCCCTGAGCCCCAGTTCCAGTGTTTCACCACCATGTGGTGACATATTTATTCTTACAACTAAGCAGAACTCCCCTTGCTCCAGCTGGTGCTTCTCATCCTCCCCTTTGTGATTTTGGGAAGAGTCTGATCCTGTCTTCCATGCACCTTACCACCAGGCTGCAATGAAACCTTCTCCTCCTCCTCTCTCTGGGCTGAACAGACCCAGCTCTGTCCCTCATCTTCCCTCCATCTGTCCTGTGCTCCAACCCTGGCCACCTTGGAATCCTACGCTGGACCTGCTACTGTCCTAGGACAGCACCTTCCTCGTCCTGGGGAGCCCCAAACCAGGCACAATAGGAAATAAAACTGTTTTCCCAAGTTGTTCCCAAGCTGTGGGAGTCAAACCCATCCTGCATGAGTGAAAACCAGGAATCCTGAGTGCTACACCAGGTGGGAGCACAGACACCTTCAACACCTGCCTGTCTCTGGACTTGCAGGGACAGCCAGTCCTGTTCCTGGGATCAGGGATTGACAACAGCTCTGGCATCACCACATCCTTTCCTAGTGCATCCTACAGCCTGAGGAGGGAAACCACAACCACATAAAATAGGCAATGGCTCAAGCTCTTTGGTCCAGCTGGGGCTCTGCAGGGATGCTCCTGCAGCTCCACTCAGAGCTCATGGTGGGACAGGCAGAGTCCAGGCAAGCCAGTCCCATGGGAATTTTGCTGCATTAAGACCCCTGGATCACAATCCCAAGCATCTGCCCACCCATGTGCCCTGAAACCCGTGTCCCCAGTGCTGCTGCAGAGCCCAAGGCAAGGTCACACACGGGACCAAGCTGCATCATGAGCGATAATTGGTGTTAGGGCATGGCAGGAGCTAATCCCAGCCGGCATGAAGGCGAGTGAACAAGCTGCTTCCCTTTCTTTCATTTGATTACACTTTTTTGGGTTTTGCATGACTCCCTGCAGTAAGTAGCTCGTAATTAACCGAGGATGAATAACATTCTTGCCACTCTGAGTATTAAGTTTTCTCACAACAAATGAAAACATAATTGCCATTACACAGCGCCCTTATCGGAGGGAACACGCTGCGATTGGGAGGATGGAGATTCACTGATAGGCACAACTTCTTCAGCTACTTAGAGATGAAAACAAAACCTTTGTGGTTGAGGAACTGAAGCTGCTGATCCAGCTTCCCTCAGCATCTCCTGGCAGTCCTTCTACCACAGGCTCACTGCCAGGACCTCAGGAACAGCTCATGGGCTCTGCAGCAGAGGAATCAGAGAATGCCAGAACGGCTTGGGTTGGAAAGGACCTTATAGACCATCTTATTCCAGCTCTCTGCCATGGGCAGGGACACCTTCCATTAGCCCAGGTTGCTCTAAGCCCCGTACAACCTGGCCTTGGACACTTCCAGGGATGGGGAGTCCATAGTTTCCCTGGGCAACCTGTGCCAGTTTCTCACCACCCTTTGTCATCTGCTGCTGCTTCTTCTGCTGTGAAACATTCTTGGAAAGGCTGGTCTGGGTTTTATAGGGGTTTTTTTACCCCTTTTCTTTTTATTTTTTTATCCTTCTTCAGCGGGTTCAGGTAAAATACAGACTTTTCAACCAAATCTCGAGTCTTTCTAAGTACATTTGTAAAATGGTAGTTTGTGCCCAGAGGGAACAACCTGGAGCATCTCTCCGTGCTCTGCTCTACTGTTTTGCTCATGTAAAAGCCCCGGATTTCCAGTCTCTGCTGTGATGCCAGTGTAGCATTGGAGACAAAATGTTTAGGGGGGATATAATTGCCAGTTGCTTCACGCATTGCCTTCCAATATCTTATCTGAACTCTTTGAACATGAATTTTTGTCACAGAATGGGAAAAATAATGAGTTTCTGAGAGCAGGCCATGTCCTGGCTGTACTTCCCAAGCAAATGGGGGCACAGAGTACACACAAGGCAGAAAACACTGAACTGTACTGATGTGTTTCAGGAAAGACATTCATCACCCATGTGCTGGGTGTAATTAGCACTCATTAGAGCTACTTATTATACAGGCACTCCCAGAGGCCCTGCCAGGATTTCTGCTGGGCACTGAGCAAATCCACAGAGAGACACTCCCTACTCCCAAGCCTCAATATCTGAAAAGCAAATCTCTCAAGGGCAAGGAATTGAATTAGTTCTGAGGTGGAAATTGATCTCCTCCCCCAGGTGATGCACTGTGGAGTTCCCTGCATGTGTGTGCTGTGACTTGGTGTCACAGGAACTCCTCTGCTCCAGTTCCTCTCCACACAGAATCACAGAATCATTTAGATTTGGAAAAGACCTCCAAGATCATCGAGGCCCATCTGTGACCCACCATCACCTTGTCAACCAGCCCAGAGCACTGAGTGCCATGTCCAGTCATTCCTTGAATGCACAACAGACTGATCACTTGGCCTGGTATTTTTCCACATCCAGGCCAAAAGTAAAGCTGGGCTCTGATGTCTCACCCTCAGAGCAGGGATGCTGGAGTTCCCACATGGATTCGACATGCCACTGCATCCATGTCCCACCACCCCCCTGTGGCACCGGCTGTGCTGCAGGTGAGCCCCTGGCACCAAACCCTGCATCCAGGGGCTCCCTGCTCCTTCCAGGACCTGGACATACGAGAAAGTAACTTTTCATTTGGAAGCTTTGTTGCAATCCTGCTGCCACCTCTCAAACAATCCCAGCTGCCAGTTTATCTCCTCACAGGTTTTAGGCTGGATTAAAATAAATAGAAAGTTATCAAAATGAACTTCAGGGCTCTCAGCACATTACTCCAGGGTGGTTGAAGGTACTCCAGATGTGCCCTGTGTAACTACACCAGCTCAGGCCAACCAGATTGCTAAGAGAGCTCCTGCCAGGCCCTCCCAAAAGCTATTCCATTTTGATTTATCAACTACAACCGATGAGCTGGAATCCAAATCCAAACCAAATGAAAACCATGCCTCCCAAAGGGATTTACAGCCTTTTAAAAGATTTGAAACAGACCTTCCAAAATATTCCCAGGACTGGGAGCTGAATGATATCCTCCTCCCACAAAGCTTCAGGATTAACAGAGTGGCCACAGGCCATGAATAGCGAAGGGAGTGGTGGATCCTTGGTGAAAGTCTGTTAAATGATGTCCTGGTACACCCTGTCCCCTGCAATTTGTCATCAAAAGGCTGTCACCACACATCAGTGATGTAACAGTCTCAGGATATCTCACAATAAAGCACATTTTCCAATTAAAAAAAAATAGTTCTCTATATTTTTTGAGTACGACAAGAGTACCTAAAAAGCCAGAAGTGAACAAGAAGACAACTAAGATCTTTTGAAAATTAAGAATTCTCTTGATAAATACATCTCTTAATGAAATACAAGCAATTAAACTAAAAGCCCTATCGAATAATGCTTGTCACTCCACACATTGACATTTAATTGAATTCTTTTTTCCATCCCCTGGTCCTTTTTCCCTGATAAACAAATTCATTCACAACGGATCAGGTTTCACTAACCCAGAAACCAGATGATAGTCAATCAACTAATTGACACAACAAAGACTTTTATACGAGAAAAAAATTGTCTAATTAAAGCTCAAATGAAATTTAATGATACACAGACGTCTTATAGTAATGAACAGTCTTCTTGTATTAATTACTTGGGGTTTAACCCTTTCCCTTCTGGACACTGAAATCATGAGAAGGAAGCAGAGGCAGTGCCCGAGGTGCTGTGTACATCCAAGGGTTTGCAGTGTCTCTGCTGGGAGGTGTTCCAGAAGGAGTTGGGTGTACAGGGATGACCCAAAGATGCCATTTTCCCCCTCTTCTTCTTCCCTGCCTGTGCCATGCCTAGAGGAACTGCCCTCCTGCCTGGCCTGTGCAGCCACGATGCTCAAGCCTATGAGTGTCCCAGACAGACAACAGAGAGTGCCCCAGGATGGATGGAGGGGCAGACTCTTCTCTCACTGCAAGGCATCAGCCATCACAGTGCTCTTGGGAACTGCATCCTGGCCCAGCACCATGAAAAGTGCTCACAGAGACACCCCAGCCCCAGCCCTACCTTCAGTGAGAGCTTTGCTCTGCATTTTGGCAGGACACAGAAGCCCAACCTGTCCGTCAAGATTAACCAAATCATTGAAAACACTTGGGATTTTATCTCATGCTTAAGAGCTTTCCTTAATAAAGTTGAACTTAAGGATGTGATTAAAGTTCAGCAGGTGACTGAATGTTTTATGGAATCAGAGCTTTGGTCCATCACAAACCTGAGCCAGCTCGGGAGAGAAGATGAAAATCTTTTGGTGTATAAAGTGAAAAATGCAGAAAGGAAATACATAAAGGGAAGTGCAGCAGATACTTCATCCCTAAAGCACCTGAAATCTTAAATATATTTGTAAAAACATGGAATCATAGAATCACAGAATCTCCTGAGCTGGAAGGGACCCACCAGGATCATCCAGTCCAATTCCTGGCCCTGCACAGACACCCTAACTATCCCACCGTGTCTCTGAGAGAGTTGTTCAAACCCTCCTGGAGCTCTGGCAGCCTTGGGGCTGTGCCCACTGCCCTGGGGAGCTTGTTCAGTGCCAACCACTCTCTGGGGGAAGAACCTTATCCTGAGATCCAATCTAACCCTCCCCTGACACAGCTCCATCAGTTCCCTGGATCCTGTCCCTGCTCACAGAGGGCAGAGATTGGAGCTGCCCCTCAGGAGGAAGCTGCAGACCCTGATGATGTCTGACCTCACTCTCCTCTTCTCCAGGTGGAACAAACCAAGTGGAGGTTTGGAGATCAAGGAGAGACTCTCAGAGCTGCTGCAGTGACTGCAGGCACAGCAGCGGCACATGTCCCTCAGCAGGAGGAAGGTTTCACCCACACACACTCACAGGCTGGTTTCTGGCTGCTCCCATGCCAGGTATAACCTGTCCCCATCAAAGCAGGAGAGAAAAACCTTCCCAAAATAGTGAATAGCCATTTGTGAAAAAGCCAAAGAGAGGGAAGACAGAAGAGCTTACCAAGGGGAATAAGAGTTAAGTTTTAAACATATCTAATTGCTCATGCAAGCTGAACCCACAGGAGATGTCAAGTGCCTTCTCCATTCCAGCTCCTCCTGCACGCGGCACTCCGGCCTTTGCTGCTGCTCCTGGCTCTCTCATCAAGAAGCAGCTATTATTTTCACAATCATTTTCTAGTGCACTTTACACCATTAACAGAGCAAGCTGTTGTGAATGGTCATTTTGTTTCCAGGCAAGTTTGGACACAAACAGCATCGAGCTCTTTCACCAGCTGAAAACACCCAGAGTTTCCCTCCCTGCTGCACGAAGGTTTGGACACCCGTGGAGCCTGTCAAGTGCCCAGGGCAACCCCAACACCCTGCTCTCTGGGGCATGGCACTGCCTGGAGAACTCAATTAGGCTAAACAAAAGCTAATAGGGCACTAGAGGGAACAGGAAGGGGAAATTGGCAGCTCTGCCAGACTCCTTCAGGTAGTTATGGTTTTTCTATCTAAAAATTACAACCGCTCTGGAAATACCATTTTGTTATGCTGATGTGTTTGGTGTAAGTATGAAGGGAGAAGAGCTGGTTCTGCTGTGGAAACCTTTGTCTTCCAACAGGTTTTTCAAAGGTAAAGTTACTGAAGAATTGGTTGTGACCAGGAAGAAATGAGCTCCTGGTTATTGCTGAACCCGAGGGACTTAGAGATACAAGAGCACACAGAGATCTGGAACAACTGGATGAAATCCTTCCTCATCATCCCAAAGCAGAGGTTCCCCATCTCTACCCACTGAGGAGCTCAAAGCCATGTAGCCTGAATAGGAGGTAACTGGGAAAAGCCTGAGACTGCTGGAGAGGAAAACCAGATGATGCAGGGAGAGCATCCCCAGAAAATCTTTTTTCACAGAGCCCTCAGTAGTGGAAACACCTTGTCCTGGTCCCCACTTGTTCCCAGCCCTCTCCCCAACATCTCAGCCCACCAAAGTGCCCTCCCTAACAGAGGTTTCTGGGCCCAACCGTCATCCCCCTAAAGGCAGAGAGACCATGGAGGCACTAGGACCTGTCAGGAGGGGGATGTGACAGGTCCCCATCCCACCGAGCAGAGATGGGCGGTCACAACAACCGTCTGAGCACAATAGGACTAAAAATCACTCCAGAAACCTGGCAGGGGTGCCTGCAGCACCTGGAGAAGCCCGTTCCCAGACCCTCAAGAGTCACTCCCAGCTCCTGTGTGAGAGGGAGACACCAGGGAGAGGAGCTGCAGGGCTTGCCTTCAATGCAGCTGAATTTTCCCTGATGTATTTAGACATATTTCTTGACATTCCCAGAGATGGCAGCCTGACAAATGCTAGTACTCCAAGGGTTAAGCGCTTTAAAATGTCTTGGGAGATATTTGTAAAGCTATTACTTCTGAGTTGGTTAATAAATCAGGATTTAATACACCTGAGTTACATTATCTCCCTGTTCTAATGTATAAATCCTGTCACTAAACCTTCAGGCCCAAGTGCTGTGTGCTTTTAGTCTTAGCTTTAGCTACCTGGTTTCTAAAACGTTGGATTGTTTCACAAGTCAAGAGATGGGTTTTTAAATCCTTCACATCTCACAGCAAGTATACAAATCTGTGTCTGGAGTTACAAATCCGATCAGAGGGGTTTGTAAATCCTACAAAAGATGTATTTGAAAAAGTTTTCATTTACAAATTCTTGCTTTGCCTCTGGGACGTGTAAGTGACTTATTTGCCAAGGAGGATTCGGCAGACCCGGCCTAGATTGAGAAATCCTTCCCCTCACTCGTCACACACACAGCACTGGATAAATCCTCATCCAGCCAGGCTGTATCTGTCTCCCAAATTAATTTTGGGGTTAGCAGTGAGCTCCAGAAAAGTCAGGGGAGAGGAATGGATGCTCTGGAGGGGTGTCAGCCTCCTGCTTCAGACACAGCCTTAGGATTCCTGGGCTCTGGAGATGCCTCCTCTCCCCACTGACCACAGAGGGAGGGGGACACACAGCTCAGAGGAAAGGCTTCACAGTGAGGGAGCTTCGGTATGATGCACCTGCCTTAGATGTGAACCTGACAGTCACCAACTCCCTCAGGAATTTGCCCAGAGGAGGTCAGGGAGGGGTAGGAGTGCTGAAGCCAGCTGGTGCCATCCACATTTTCCCAGACTTTTTGCTGCTCTCCCTCACAGAGATGGGTCCAGTGGGGTCCCAGCAGCCACGGGAACACCTGGCATTGCTAAACAGAAGGTGACACCCACCAGGGATGACCCTGGGTACTTCAGTGTGGGGAGTCGTGGCAGCAGGAACCAGCCCCAGCCAACACTGGATCCCATTCCAGGCCCTCCTCACACCCAGCTGGGGCTGGGCAAAGCCAGAGCAAGGCTGGGCAGAGTCACCCCACCACACACTCAGGGCTTCCCTCAGGAACTCAGGCTCCTGGCAGTTTGTCTTTTCACGGAAGGAGGCCATGCTGGAAAAGAAGGATGGGTATGGATGTGCAGGGAAAACGGCTAAGCCCACGGACCCACTGATGCCTCAAGCATGAGCCCACCTCAACTGCAGAGTGAGACCTTCAGCACGTTTCACTTTGCATCTGAGCCAGTTCCCCTGGCTCTGTCATCTCCATGGGTGCTCCAACAACCAGCATGAAACAGGGTAGTTAAAGAAATCAAGAAGGTCACTTTGGGTTACCTCAAATACTAGAGTGTTTTTTAATAATTTATTTTCTCTGTGCTGCTTCACTTTCTGGTTTCAGGCCCTTCGATTCATCTTAGAAAATTTGACTGAGACATGGACCTCTGAGGACATGGAGGCAAATACAAAATGAGAGGAAAAAAAATCAGGAAAGTTTTATCAAAAGTAGATCACATAAGACTAATTTAATATCATTTTAATAAGAAAATAGAGAGGAGCAGAGGAGCTAATCTGTCTAGGTTTAAACAAAATATTGCATACAGAGCCTGATGGGAAATTAGTCTTTCAAGAGAGATTCTTCCCAGAATCTCTCTGGAAGGAGTTACAGGAATTACAAAGGGGATGTCAGTGGAAGGTAAGGCTGTGCAGAATGAAGTTATCAGCCAGGAGGGCAGACCCAAAAACAGAGTTTGGGCCTCAGGAATGACGTTTTCCCCAGGAAGAGACTGACCAGAGGGGTTTTCTCTGTAGGATGGGAAATGGTCTGGTCTCTGGACTGTGGGGGTGTGAGGGGAGAAGACACCAGCAATGCCAAGAGCAGCCAGTGCTTGGGATTTCTCTGTCTCCAACCCACAATGCTTTGGACAGGTTTGGGAGGTGGCCAGGACTGGTCTGTGGGGTGGGTGTTCAGCCTCAGAGCAAGACTGTGTGGAGATCATAAAATCATGGAATCATAGAATCCTTGAACAGTTTGGGTTGGAAGGGACCTCGAAGACTATCCTGTCCCACCCCCTGCCATGGGCAGGGACACCTTCCACTAGCCCAGTTTGCTCCAAGCCCCATCTAACCTGGCCCTGGGCACGTCCAGGGATCCAGGGGTAGCCACAGCTTCTCTGGACAACCAGTACCAGAGCCTCATCACCCTGACAGTGAAGAATTTTTCCCTAATATTCAATCTAAGCCTAGTCTCTGTCAGTTTGAAGCCGTTCTCCCTTGTCCTGTCACTCCAAGCCCTTGTAAACAGACTCTCTCCGTCCTTCTTGCAGGCTCCTTTCAGGTACTGGGGGTGGTTTTGAGCTGATGGACATGATGATCTTTGTGGGTCCCTTCCAAGTCAGAATATTCTGTGATTACCCACTAACATAATGAGTTTCATCACCCTCCAGTGACCTGCTAGGTAGGGGTACAGACCCATGGGTTCTGAGCCATAGGGGACTGGATCCAACCATCCCAGCTTCCCTGGAGTGCCAGGTCCCCGTGCCCTGGGCTGGGGGCATGTTTGGACAGAGCAGCAACAAACACAAACACCAGCCCTGCATCCCATCCTTCAGTTCACAGCAACAAGGGAGGGCTAACATATGTCACTTTTTAATTATTAGATCACTGCCATCAAATAAAAGACATATTAAACCTTTCAGGAACAGAAGTGGCTTTAAACTTTGGCTTTAAATTAAAATAACCCCCACCCCAGAGCTAGTTCAGTGCTGCTTCTCTGTGCGCCTGAAAAATCAGAAACGGCTTTGCCATCTCATACTGCTTCTGTTTGTCCATTCTTCCTGTCTCTGTTTTCATGTTTTCATTTTTCTATGGCTATGTGGAACACATTTCTCAGTTAAGTACTTGCTTTTGAGAGTTGTTGCCATAACAACCGTTTCATTCCACGATATGCACACTATCTCTGAAATACAGAATTTCTCCTTAAAGGAGCATGTGCCACACACATCAAAGAGGAATATGGACTCATTATTTTTACATTATTTTGTGGGCAAATAGATGTTTTCCAATACAGGGTGGGTTTTTTTTTTCCTAACTGGATTTTCTTGTTCAGTGAAACTATGGGGTGTATTTTTTTTTAAAGCATTCCTATCTTACAGTATAATTTTTTGCCTGAAACCCAGAATATTAAGAGACAAGAATCTTTATTGTAGTTTCTTTTCTCCAAAGGTCTGAGAGAACTATGCTACAGTTAATGCATTTAAAACCCATCTTATTAGAGAGAAAAATTATGTAAATAAAATCCATTAAAAATGCATAGTTCTTGAAGTAAAACCTCAATTTTCCCATACAAATTGGTGGTGGAAGAAGGGAGAGGGCCAAGAATAGTCAGATTGCTTCATTTTTTAGTATCTGGCTTTTGGTGTTTTCTACAAGGAGCATTATGTGTGTAACTGAACAGCAACGCTTTCCCTCTTTCCTTCCTAAAGTTTTCTGTGTCTGAAAGGTCAGGAAAACAGAGTTCGGAATTAGATGATCCTTAAGGTCCCTTCCAGCCCAAACCATTCTGTGGTTCTTTGTGCTGCTCAGACTCAAGTCCTTAGTGTGTGGTTTGCTCACCACAGAGGTGTGAAGCCATGAGCACCAGAGTGAATTTTAATTTATTCATTAATTTCTAGGACCCTTAGGAAAGTTAAGCCTTTGACTACAAACTCAGGGACGTCCCAGCTGTAAGAGCTCTGCAGGGCCTGCATTCTCTTCCCTGCTGGTGGTGGGTGGCTCAACCTCCTTCAGGCAAGCTCAGCACGGCTGTGGTCCTGTGGCTGAGCACTAGAGCCATGCCCAGGTTGCCCAGGGAAGCTGTGGCTGCCCCATCCCTGGAAGTGTTCAAGGCCAGGTTGGACGGGCCTTGGAGCAACCTGGGCTAGTGGAAGGTGTCCCTGCCAATGGCAGGGGCTGGAATAAGTCAAGCTTTAAGGTCCCTTCCAACCCAAACCATTCCATGGCTCTGTGATTCTGTGATGGAGGAGGCTGATCCTCACAACCCAACACACCCATTGCACCCATTCCCTCACCCACCACGGGTGGCAGACACCCCTTGGCCACTCCGCTCCTCCCGCACCAGCGTCACGCTGTAGAGCTCTCCACTCTCTGCTGCCAGCCCTGCCAAGGAGTAGTCACAGCCCAGCCCTGCCTCACCACAGCAACCCCGTGTCCTGCAGCATCAGTCTCACAAGGCAGTGACGCCCCTGCACACCCACGGCACGGTTACACCCCAGGGCCACGTCACAGTCAGCGGCATCACAGCCTCTTGCGGTGACAGGGCCATCAGCCCGCATTACGATCAGGAGGGGGAGAGCTGGAGCGCAGCTCATGCTACATGACCCAACACCATGGAGACAGCAATACCCCCAAGATCCCAGAGCCATTTAGCTTGCTGCTGCACCAAAACCTCTCCCGAGCCACCAGCACAGCCTGCTCCCAGCCCTGGAGCAGCCAGGAGGTGTGGGCAGGCACAGGAACACGGAGCTGCAGTTCACACCAATGCATATTTTAACACACATTTACAGGCTGAATATCCCAGGAGTGGAAGGATGTAGTAGCTAAAAATGCCACCAGGACAGGAGTTCCTCAGCAGCTCAGGAAAGTGCTCAAAATGTGCCTTGCTTTGCAAGCAGTGGGTGCTGGGGAGGGAGGGCAGCCAGAAGACACCTTTATTTCTGACCTCGGCTGCTTCTTCTTCCAGCTTTGGCATGAAAGGATCCATGAATTTGTGCCCTCTGGGGAAGAAGTTGGTTCCATTACTTGTTCTTGGCCTCTCCCTGCAAAAGCAGCTCTAGACAGAGATGCTGGATTTTATACAAATCACACAGTGAGAAGGAGACCATGTGGGGAAATCAGACCGCCAGGTCAGCTGAGAGGGCACCTCATTGGGCTGGGGAAGGATAAAAGTCAAGCTCCAGGGACAAGAAAATGTAGAATAGCTGTAGCAGGAGCACTCCCTATTCTAAAGATTTCACATGGGGTGTGCATCCCACACGTGACTTGGGACAGACCCAGCTTGCCAGTTATGTGGTGAAAGCTTGCAGGGGTTTTGTGCAGACCCAGCATGGGAAAGAGGGAGGGATACTTCCTGTCCTTCAGGACTTTTCGAGTGAAAGGAGTCCCTGCCCATGGGCACAGAGATTGGAACAAGCTGATGGTAAAGGTCCCTTCTGACCCAAACTTTTCGGTCATTTTATGACCCCTCTTGGTCCCTGGGATACACAGAAGGTACCCATAGATGGAAATGTCTGGGACCATCAGGTAACCAGCAGCAGAAGTGTTGAGAGGCCAGTGGGTAGAGGCACCAACAGGAGGTGGAGAAAGGCCAAAGGATCATGTCACAGGTCTCCCTGACATGCAAGTTCTGCGAGAACCTTCTACATTTCTGTCTTACCTGACCCACAGCATCTCTCTGATTATCTGAAACCTGCCGGGAGACCTCTGTAAGAGCCACTGGAGATCTCCTTTGCAACGGATACAGGATGAGAGTGAGGGATTTACTCTCTGAAATCAAACTTCCTTTGCTCTGGAGGGCTGCAGGGATTTCCAGTCCCAGGTCCAACAGCACAGCAGGACAGGCCGCTGGTCCTGAGCAAGCCCTGGTGCTGCAGGCAGATCCCTCGCTCTGCATTTAGGGCTTTGAAGCACCTTGTCCCTGACAGATCCCAGGACCACCACCCTCTGTGACTGCTGGTCACTCACCAGTGGAGACCTTGGTGTCCTTGAGCACCCTGGATACTCAAAGGGAACATCATCCCTTTGGAGGCACAGCCACCTCCTCCCACAGCCTGAGACAGACCCCCCTCCTCCAGCAGCTCACCAAGAGCCGCTTTGAACCCTCTGCCAACACGAACATTTCATCGATTTATTAATGAAGGGTGCTCAAAAACACATGCTGGTGAGCTCCATGAAATAGCCTTTAGCTTCTGCTGATTACTCATGTTTTACATCAGGCTGATGTTTTCTAGATGCATTTCAATCAATACAATAGCCTTTTTAGCACGCATTACCGCTTGCCTTTGGCTAACCAACAATCACATTTCTTTTCAAGTACCCATTTGCATCAAAGTAACCCCAAAGATGCATCATCTCTCCTTTGACTGTCACCTGAGCTTACACAAACATTCCCATTTAGGTTTCAGAATGCCTTGCACACACCAGCTTCCTCGCTGAGTGCTTCAGACAAGATGTTGGATGTGTTGTGTCATTCATGTCAGTTATTCTCTGCACAACTTTCCTTGCGTGAATATTCAACTCACTCTTTTCCCCAGACTCAAGGTTGGCCTGTGCTACAGTTTTGGGGTCAAGGCAGCTCAAAGAGGGAAACCCAAGCAGTGAGCTGAAAGCAGTGGAAATATTTTGACTGAGCACGTGTGGAGTTGTGCACTGATGTGGTTTCATCATTTCTGGTCCCCACGGTGGCTGTTTCCAGGTCAGCTCAAATTTGGCCCCAAGAACTGCTTTCATCTCCTTCGCTCAGCACAGGCACAATAACCTCTGCTCATGGATTGCATCCAAGGTTTTCATTGTGAAGCAACTGTTCCGGTATCTGAATGACCTTTAGAAAAATAGTAGCAATAGAGAAATGTTTGGGTTTGTTTGTTTTGTTTTGTTTTTTACTTTGGATCGCTTTTGAGTACCCCACAATCCTTAAGGTTTGCCGTTATAGTAATATGTGGCAAATGGCTCCGCTACTAAAGCAGCATAATTGTCCTTTTGATCGTCATTCCGGTTACTTCAGCCAAACCCAACCATCCTTGCCACCAACTATGTTCTTAATGCTCCAGCTGCACTTTTATTGTTTGGGTCATCCTGGCCAAACCTGCAATTCCACATTTCCCTGGAAGGGCACACAGCACTTTGCCTGTTTTAAAGGACAATTCTTTGTTGGTAGCAAAACGCACACTGTTAAATAACACAGCTGTTGTCTTCATTTGTTCAGGAGTAAAGCGAAAGCAATCGCTAATGCAATGAAGGGAGGGGGAAGGGACCTTCTTCTGCTGACGTTGCTTCCACACGCACACCACAGATCAGCTTTCCAAGTCCAGTGTTTCCTTATTTAGATGCTGACTTGGGTGAATTCCTCTGGGCATACCCCAGCCACAGCTTTGGAGCCTGTCGGTGTTTATTTAAACATTGACTGTGACGAAGTGATGACAGACCAAGGACAGTGGCATTCCTCCTTCTCCCTCCTGCCTCACATACATCCTTTCCCACCAGTCACACAGGCCATCTAAGCCCACCCTGATGTCCCCACCAGGCAGCCTTGCTGCAGCCCCCGTGGAATACATGGACCCTCCACATCCAGGTACCTTTGAGCCTTGCTGAGCAGAGCCATAGAAAAGACTGGAAAAGAGATGGAAGGATGCTTTGCCAGAAGGATCTCTGGCAGCCCTAATGAGATGTGGTGCTTTCAGGAAGTACCTGTGCCACCAGATCTGAAGAGGAGGAGGAGGTTCAGAACGTGCAGCCTTTGAAACCACTTAAGACATGCACCAGCAAGTACCACAGCATGTGTGTGAGCTCAGCTACCATGGGCACCAACTGGTGAGTGCTTTCTTCCCTAATGGAGTTTCCCTAAGTGGGAAACTCCAGCCCACTGGCTGTTGGACAGTGATCACTGCATTTGTCTCCCCTGCACAATGTTCCTTGGAATATCAGAGGATGTGTGAGCCAGAGCCAGCCATGCTCCGGTGCTGACCTGCTGTGGAGGTGTTTGCCTCTTTTCCTGGAGTGCTTTGTTCTTCCTCGTGTTCAACATTCACTCTGGACTTGAAAATAGTATTCACACCAAGCAACCCAGAAAATTCCTTCTGCCAGCCACCAGCTTTTCCAGGTATGGGCATTCCCCACCATTGAAGTTCTCTGTAAAACTCAGAGCTGCTCTATCTTTGAGGGCTGTACAGACACACACCACTACAGCTCCTGATGAGCCCTGGACCTCCAGAAGCCTAGGGAGAGACTGGGTATCTAAACATAGATGTGTTGTATTGCAGAAATGACACGGGGTAGCTGAAACTTCCTCATGGGACCTACAGGAAAACCACACCTCCTTAACATTCTGAGGCACCTCAGATATGTGTCTTAAAGCATTTTATTCACACCCCCCTGTTTTTATTTTGGCTTCCTGTGAGAATGTTGTAATGGGTGGTACAGGATCTGCTGCACATCTGCACCCCACATGTGGTGGATGCTGTGTAAAGAGGAACATGGTTTAGGAGTGTGGCCAAAAACTGGCCTAAGCCATGAGTGGCTCGAAAGAATATCATAGAAAACTTCAGCAACAGAAATATTCCTGTGAGTAACATGGATTGACACGATGAGAGTGTATTAGGAGGCTGTTGGCTGACCCACAAGTGTCTCTGCTCCTTGTCATGATCACAGGGAGATTTTTACTACTGGCACAGCTGTTCCCAAAGTCCAGTTTAACAGCGGGCTAATGAGAAACTTCATGGGCTCATACACTATGTAAAAGTTGAAACTTTAATAAGAAAGAGAAAGGGGAAGGTGGTGAAAAAGGCCACCTTGAGTGTCCTTGTGTGGGACTGGGCAGGGGACTTGACCGCTACATTTACCAGGAGTTATCAGCTCATCTAACATTTCTAAGCTAAAAGTAACTTCTGGAGGAAGCAAAAGTGGCTCTAGTTCATCACCTTGTCTCCAGTCTGTTGCTCTTTCCTAGGAAGAGGGAAGAGACCTTCGCTATTGCACAGAATGGGGACTATAGAGACTTTTACTCCACGAAGGCAGTAAAAAGGAAATCCAAGTCCATTACTGCAAGGTGGGCTCTCAGCTTGGGGAAACTCATTCTGCTGCACCAGTCTGGAGAAGAGCTGTGCCAGTGCTTGCCTTCACCCACCACTGTGCTCTGGTGAGCTGCTTCCTCTGGCTCTGAAGTGGCTGGTTCCTATTGGCCTTTGCTCCTGGATTTGCTCTGGTCTCCACACGGGCTCTGGTTTCATTTCTTTGGTCAGGGCTGTGGGATGGTCCTTGCTGTGACAGAAATAGCTGTGCATTAGCAGTTCCTTCCTGCTGCCCTCAGCTCTATTCAGCCTGGGAGAAGGTCTGGGAGGGCTCAAGAGGAGAGAGGAGAGGGTCAGAGATACTGTCTGTGCTGCAGAGCCCGCAATGCAAGACATCTCTTCTTTCTAGAGGCAACATGTCAAACTAAATTGAAGATGCTAAATGTAATTGCAGTTTGGTTTAGCAAAATGCACTCTCAGCTGTCTGCAAGAGACATTTAAGCACTGAGTGCTCCTGATCCAAATATTAGAACATTTGTGGGATTACAGCTTCATCCCACCCCTGAGGTGAGTTTTTGCATTGATTTCAGTGGGCACTCCAGGGCTGGGAACTGGATCAGTGGCCTGGAGTTCCCAGGAGGGGTTGAGCCCTATCCAGAGACAGTGAACAGGACCATCCCTCCAAGGGGACAAGGCCACTCCACGCCAGAAGCACTTTCCATTAGCCTGTGCACCACAGGAACCACTGGCTTCAGTGGGAAGGACCTTGTCAGTAAACTAGGAGCTCCTGCAAATGCAACCAGAGGCTTTGTCTGAGGATGACAAATGAGAATGTAAGGTGGGCAGCAGGAAGGTAGAAGATTTCCCAGAGTGAGATCTATCAGATACTGGAATAAACCCCCCAGGGAAATGGTGGCAAGTCCAACTCTTTAGAAATTTAAACTAAATAAAGCACATGACAACGGAGAGGAAGGTATTTGCAGTGTCTTTTCCAGTGTGAGGAATAAAGGGTGCCTAGAGGAGGACATTCCTCCTGAAATGCCTTCTGCAACTGTGAAGAAAACCTGTAGGTCTGATTTGCACTAAACTTCCAGAAGTCAAGAGGGAAGAGGAGCAGGATAGCTGATGGATGGCAGTGTTGGGATGCAACTCTGTCTCCCAAGGACACAGCAACTGGGGCCACTGGGGGTGCTGAGCTGCTGACCTGGAAGATATGGACCCACTAGGGAGACTAATAAGCACAGGAGAGATGGAGACAGGCCTCATGGGGTGGGGAGAGAGAAAGCAAATGATTTTTAAATACAAGTGCATGAGGTGCTGAGGGATCAAGGGTGATGGTGGCGTGAACAGAACCAGGGCCATGAGCATGTCCCAGCCGTGGTGACCCACAGATTGGCAGTGCAGGCACTAGGCACAGGCCCAATGGAGCTGGAAACGGCCTGGATTCTGCCTAGACATGCCATCCTGGGAAAAGCTGGGTCCAGGCATGAGGCCCCTTGTCTCACCATCCCATAAAACCCTCTCCTTCCACTGGTGTGGGGCTCTGTGCCTGGGAGGGACCAACCACGGCTGGTGCTGCTTCTTCATGTTTTCCTCTTCTCTTCCCATTCTTCTTGGGGAGGGAGAGTGAAAAGCCATCAAGATGAGCATTGCTGAACTTTCAAACTCTCAGGGGGCTTAACACAGCAGTTTCACCTGCTGAACATGTAGTCTGAATCTATGTTTCCAACTATAGTGAAGAATTTACTTTGACATCGGTTTTTTGGTTGAAAATAAAGCTGAACTGAAGGCAGGATGTTGTCTTTAACTAGTTTGAGATGACTAATTATTAAACTCATTTTCTAAAGGTTACCGTATACAGAAAAGCAATTATACAGAGATTAAAACAAGTTCAGAAACCTGATTCATTCTGAAACTATGGTAAACCCAAATCTTGTACTATTTCTGATTTTTAATGACCTCAGGAACATTTTATTTAACTTAGATGTCAAATGCAATTCTGAAAATGAGAGATTAAATATATTTCATGCTTTTCTTTTTATTTTTTCCCCCCTACACAGTACAGTGCACAAATTTCCAGTGCTAATTCTGTTAGTGGATTTTAGCAGTCTGGGAAGAGAGCTGTGTTTGGAGAGAGGATCCTAGTTAACCCCTGGGTGGCTGTGCTCCTTCGAGACACCCAGCTGAGTCCAGCTCTTGGGGCTGGGGAATCCATCAGACCCCCACCACTCAGCCACAAGAGGTACCTTGGGATTTGAGGGGACAGAGCAAGGTGGGTCTAATAAAGCTGTTTACTCTCAGGGCTGCTTCCCCCACTTGTTCAGCAACTCTGAATCCCCCTCTGGGAGAATCTTTCTCCTGTGGATTTTCTGTAAAAAGCAATAAGGGTTTAGAACTCCATGGGTGTCCCAGACTGGGATCATGGTGGTCCATAGATCCCACAGAGTGCCATGGGGCATTTTTCCCTGTCAGGTCTCCAGAGCAGGAGGAACTGGCACTTGCTTGTGCTCGTGCAGCTCTGCACTCCATCCCTGTGACACACTGATGTGATCAGGAGCTCCTTGCTCCGAGAAACATCACCATGGCAGGTCCTGCAAGGGGATGGACACTGAGTGAGGCGGGACAAGCACACTCCACATGCTCCTCAGGCTCCTGCCCTACTGCCAGATACCAATAGCCCTTTCTGCACTAGAGAAGAGCAGGGCCAGCCCAGCAGAGTGTGCCAGTGATACCCTCACACAGTATACAGAACAGAGAGAGATCTGCACATCTCCCTGGGACCCAATGGATCTCCACCAAAGCTGTGCTGGTCAGCACATGGAGCCCTACAAAGCATCCCTGGGAGATGCAGACATCCCAGAGGGCAGCTCCAGCAAGTGATGGGAGACGCTGCATCCCGGCCATGGGAATGCCAGGATGGCTGTGCTGGGCACTGAGAGGTGCCCAGAGCAAATGGCAAGGGCTTTTCTCCCTCCTCACCTCTCCTCTCACTGTGCTGGAGCAGAGCCCTGGGGATTGAAGTCCCTCAGAAAATAGCAGCTCATTCAGCCTGACATTCCCCAGCTGAGTTGTCCCAGGTTAAACAAACCATCTGCTCCCATGAGGTCCCTGACCAGCAAACCCACAGGCAGCAGTGACCCCTAGCCCAGCACAGGGCTTATCCATTCCAGCCAAAATCAGATTTTAACTAATTCAGAGTTTCATCCAGCTCGGAGACAGCCATCCTTGGCAATGGCTGGGAGTGCTCCAGGGTCTCTCTCCCAGGGACCCCAAGGAGACAGCCCTCCTAGATGGCTTTTCTTCTGATGTTTGGCAGTTCCTCTGATCCCAGTCCCAAGAGGTGTTGGCACTGGGTTGGACCAAATCCCTGGTTTTCTCTGCCAGTAGCTGCTCTGGGGCACAGGGCAAGGGAAAATGCTCATTTTTAAGCAAGCAGGAGAATTCCCCTGACTTGAGAAGAGAAGGAAGATAGACATGAGGTATGATGTACCATTCTTGCTTTTTTGGTGCCTGAATCTCATCACTGGGGTGACCCTCTTTCTCAACCCTTGGGGACCTTAACCTGCATTATGTCATGTTGAAGTAAATCTCAGCTCATGCAGGTTGTGAATGGGAGTGCAAATACATACTTAGAGGCAGAAAGAATAGATTTTGGAAGGATTCTGGGGGGGAAATATCACCTTGCTTTTGTTTCTTGTCTTTATTTCTGCTCCATATGGGGAAAAAAAATTAAAAACTACTTAGGACTGAGTATTTGGTCTTGGGCTTATAACAGAACATGAAGCTGTACTCCTGAACATCACTGTTTCCCTCAGGCTCACCAAAGGCAGAAGCTGTTACCCACAGGAGCAACACTCTGGTCTCATTTTCCGTCTCCCAAAGACAAAGGCAGCCAAGCAACAAACAAGGTTTTAAAAAACATCAACTGCCAATGAAGAGTTCCCAAAATACAGCTGCATTATCGAGGAGCTCACCCAGCAAGGCATTCCCCCATCACTGTCCTTCAGCCCCATTTATCCCACTGCCACCCTCCCTGGCTCGCCCCCATCTCTCCCTTCATCTCTCCATGGCTAAAGAGGCACCCACAGGTGGATCTGAGGCTGGAAAATAATTCAGGCTAAAATGTGCCCATTTCAGAAGAGAGTTTAAAAGCTGCCTGTTTCCTTTTGACATGCAGTAAACAAAGGTTCTGCTGCTACGGTGTTGAGCCCATCTCATGTGGAGAAAGGCGTCTCAATTTGCTGCAGCTGCTGCCCATGAGGAGGGGAGAACTTCAGCGAAACGAAGCGTTGCAGCAGCATCCCATTTCTCCTAAGGGACTGATTTTACTTCTCAGGGCCATCCAAAGCTCGACATTTGTAGCTCAGTCAGAGAAGTGGTTGTTTGCTCAGCTCCGACCTGGAGCTTGGCTGCTGCCCCAGCCCGGTGTCCAGGTGGCAGTGGCACAGAGATTTTCCAGTTTCCAGTTCCAGCTCCACATGAAAGGGTTTACCCATCCCTCGGGGTGCATCCGCCTGCCTTGACCTGGCCAACATCCCCTGTGCAACAGGACCTCATCCCACACTTAACGCTCTTCTCCCAACAGGTGATTAATTGGCGCATTGACATCTTAATTCAAGGTGCACACTGGCCTCTAGTGGGCACAGACAAATCCTGTGTGATATTAACTCTGGGGCTGTCACAGGAATGGGTGACAGCACAAGCTATATGGGTAATGTTTATTTATATATTCATAAATATGTCTGTTTGTTCATGTATTTATATATACACACATATATAGGCCCGGGTTTTTTCATGTATTTATATGTACACATATATATGACCTGTTATTCCATATATGTCAGTGCTCTACATGATTTCTCTCTCAGCCCTTGAACTCCATGAGTTTCCATGTTACCCCTTTCTGGCAGAACCAAATCAGCTCCCTGTGAAGTTGAACTGTGGAATTAAAAACCAGCAGAGCTCTGGGGCTTGGTGATGCTTTGGGGAATCCACAACCCCTACATGTTCACTGAAGGCTCCTACTGGGTACAAATGGGCTGGAATCTGGAAAGAAGACTAATAAAACTTAGAAAAAAAATTTAGCTTGGGATTTTGAGGTGAAAAACCTCTCCTCTGAAAATTTGGGACAGATGAAAGTTGGTTTGGGCACAGAGAACATGTGGGGCCATCTGGCCCATCTGACTGTGACAGTGTAATAGGTTGAATTAAAACTTTGTTCATAAAAATATAAATAACTGGTTATAGTTACATAAAAACCATTCCTTTAA
>JAWWES010000051.1:2603956-2708190 GCA_035583135.1 Lophotriccus pileatus
TTTAATTGTATACTAATAAATATTTCTTTATTATACTTTGATTATTTTGAGTATCTCAAATAATCTATAACAACAGGAGCAGTGTTGTGACCTGGCAGATCCCAAAAGCCAGGCTCACTGGAAAGAAACTCCTGAGATACAGTCTTGGGGAGCCTGATTGCCCAGCAGCTGACTGAGCCCCAGCTCACAGACTGGGAGGATAATTTGGGTAGGAAGAAACTGCTGAAGGTCTTCTAGTCCAGCCTCCAAAGACCTCCCTCTGCTGATTGATCCAACACTGATATTAATTGTATTTGTTATGGAGATAATCCCTCAGGGTATTTCATCCCCAGAGCCAGGACTCAGGGTCTCCTGGAGAGGCAGGACAAGGGCAGAGTCCCTCAGCACTGCCCTTTGCTCTGCTGAGCTCCTTCATCAGCTTCTTCCCTCCCTCTCAGCCCGAGGAGATCATCCAAGGCAACTGGATCCTTCATTCCTCCTCCTTTCCACATGCTGGTGAATAAAAAATGTGCCACACTTTCAAATATGCTTTTTGCCACCCCTTCTCTCTCACTGGGCAGCTGCCACCTTCAGCACCCCTCTGACCAACCCCAGTTACTGAACTGGGAAGTCTCCTGGAAGAGCCCACCTGGAACAGCAGCTGGGCAGCTCTGCAGCATCAGGGCAGAAACACTGGCAGTGAAACTGCAAAATAAAAACTAAAAGCCCACAAGAGACAGCAGATAAAAGTCTTCGGGTCTCTATAACCTGCTGACTAATAAATGTTGATCAAAATGTTTGTAATTCTAACAGTGGAAATATGGCCCAGCCAAACCCAGACCTCAACACAAAGGTCTCCTTCCAACCATCCCATGAGGGTGCTGTGGAAGGAAGGCCATGGGATTTACTGGAAGGATTGGATTGTTGTGGAATCATGGAATCATTTGGGTTGGAAAAGATTGAATCCAACCATTAACCCAGCACTGCCAAGGCCACCACTAAACTATGTTCCCAAGTGCCACATCCACAGATCTTTCTGTGCCCTCCTGCTGTGAAGAGTGAGAAGGTTCCCCGTGAGCCTCCTTTTCTCCAGGCTGAGCCCCTCCAGCTCTCTCAACTGCTCCCCATAAGTTTGTTTAACAAAAAATATTTGTATTTGAATGATTTGAATAGTTTTGTTCCACCTATACATTTTATCTGACAGCTCACGCAGAGCTTTGGAGGTGCCACCAGGAGGCCATGAGATCACCCATTTCCACTTGGTCCCCACAGCCCCATTCCCTGCTTGGGAAACAGCTCCAGGATGTCCAGGGCAGACATGGAGAACAGAGATTTTTCTCTGGGTCCCTTATTCTACAGGCTCAGAAGCCAAAATAGAGGGACAGAGAGAGAGGGTCACTACAGAGGGACTGATCCCAGAATTAATTTCCTCTCCAACACAAAAAGTAGACCTGAGCTCCCTATCAAGTCACATGTGTTGTCATAAATATTTCCACTTAGCAGCCAACACTAAAACAAACAGCAGCCCTTGATTTAGGCCCAGCAAGGACAGGTTGTTTTTTTCCCCACCCTAGTGATATAGGACAAAAAATAAAATCAAAAAATGTTTTGACTCCCTCTGAAACATTTTGACTTCCACTGAAGAAACTCCCTTGGGTGCCTGGATATTATTTACCTTTGAAAACGGCTTTTGTGCCTTTGTAGTTCGAATTCTCCCAGGCAGATGCCATTTCAAAACAGAAGTGGGAAGGTTTTGCTTTGGAGATTTTGGACTGATTTATTTTTTTCCTTATTTTCTTCTTCTTCCTTTTTTTTTTTTTTTTTTTTTTTGTCAACTACCAAGTGAAACATTTTGTTCAAAAAATGCCTAAACAAAATATTTTGACATTTTCAAAATGTTCTCCTGTTCCCTTTAGCCAAAACACGTTGCTCTGTTCAAAGCAGATTCACAGATCCCTCCAGCCTTCCAAAAGGTTTGCTGGATTGCAATGGAGAGATTGTTAACGGAGAGATGCTCCTGCAGCCACGGGGGCTGAGCGAGGGACAGGAAGGATGGAGGGAATGGAGGTGGAGTTTGAGGAGTCAGAGATAGAAAACTGAGGAGGGCAGCAGCTTGTGGAGTGCCAGGAGGATGGTGAGGAGGAGATGGGATGAAACTGGGAGAGCATGAGGGGCTCACAGCCAGGGTGAGCAGTTGAGCAGCTTCAAGGTTGAGGGTGATGGGGCTTACAAGGTGGCATAGAGGTAATGGGCAGAGGAATCTGATTAAAATGTGGCCAGACTTGATTTCTGTGCCCACCACCTGTGGTCCAGGTCCAGCTGCTGGGTGGAAGAGGAAGACGCATCCCTGCTGGCTACCAGGCCGTGCAGACCCTTGGATGTGCGCTCTGAGCTGTGAGCACCTTTCTCCTGACACCCTGAACCTGGTGGTGAGCTCTGCTCGCAGCTTTCCCCTGTGGAGAAACGGGACAAAAACAAAATAACCACATCTGAGAGGCTCCGGTGGTGCTGTTTACTGGCAGCCCTGCCCTGGTGCTGCACAGAAACTGTGTCAGCAGCAGCAAATCTGTGCTGGGAAGGGACCTGGCTGCCAGTTCTGTGGGAGCTGCTCCCACCTCTCCATCCTGGAGCTGGGCCAGGGTGGGATGAGGGCCTGGAATGTGAGGTAGAGAGATGAACACCATGCACTGGCCAGCATGCAGAGCCCAGCTCCTGCGCTCTGGGGTGACCCTGACTCTAGGGGTGTCACTGGGGCTGGCTGGATGTTTCCTGCAGATGTCCTCTCCGCTCAGGGCCAGCGGAGCTCCTGTGAGCTCAGCTGTCCCTGCAAGCCCAGAGAGGAGGCAAACCTGCTGCCTGGATTCAGGAGAAAGGCAGCTGCAGAGCATTTACCCTTCTGGGTCACATCCAAAGCTGTTTCCATGGCAAAGGAAGGAGCACGGTGCATGCTATCAGCAGGATCAGCAATGGGTGACGTCTTGTTGTGCCCGTGTTTCCTGTTGTTTTACCAGAGTTACACTCGGATTCAAAGGTGAATCATGGGGTTCACGACCTTCTCAGATACTCCACCACTGGGGATGCTGTGGGAGGCTGCTATAATTAGTGACTAATTTCTAGAGCTTGGTAGCATGAGCATCTCATCACCCTGGCAGAGTATGTGCCAGCCAGCCCCGAGCAGGCCCCAGCGGCACGTTGGCTGCAGGAAAAGAGGCACCTTCCACATTCCTCACACATGTCCCTGCTTTGCAAAGACACATAATGGCAGGGTGCTGCAGGATCCCTGAAGGATCCATGTTCGATCCCACAACAGCCATTCCAAGCTCTAACCCTGTCCTGCCCCAATACACATGATGACCTACATGTGGCCAGCATCCCTCCCAAAAAACAGCCCTTGGAGTCCCATGATGGAGAAACTCCTGTGTCTGCAACAGCAGGAGAAAGAGGATGTTGAGAGGAAGGCAAAAAAAACGGGAGTTTGGGGGACGTATTGAGAGGTGGGGTTGGTTTGGTGTTTCCAGCACCACCAGTGGAAGATGATCTGGAAGCCCAGCATGTGGGCCTGACCTCACCCCAGGATGGATAATGAAGATGATCCAAACTGGTAGTAGCAAAGCAGAGATTTGGAGAATTCTGGTGAAATGTCTCAGGATGAGGACAATTACTATCTCTTGGAACGTGGGGGAAAATTCCAAGTTGACCAAGCTGAATGAGTGCCCTGCTCTTAGCCTTCCTCTGGTACTGATCAGAAGCCAAGACACAACCAGTTGGGACATTCTCAGAAGCTTTAAAGGGGCCTATATTTAAAAAAAAAAAGCTTACCAGACCTCCATCCCTGCCCTCCACCACCTCTCTGGATCTACCCGTGCCTTCCACAGAACCCAACATGTTGTGGGGTCTTCTGGGGAGGACTCAGCAGCTCTTGGCTGTGCTTCTACATGACCAGTTTCTGCAGCAGAAGTTCTGGCCCAACAGTTTATCCTCACATCAGCTGCACAGATGGTGGATTTCAAAGGGAAATTATTTAGATAAGAGATTATCAGGTATACTTCGATGTCAGCTGAGCTTATGGGCTTAATGCAGAATGATGAATCACCCATCCAAACACATATTATTTTCCCTGGAGGCATTGTCCTGAGAAATTTATCTCCCTCTGAAGGGCCTTGTAAATCATTTGCCACAAATAATCCACAGTATTGCCAAGCCCACATGTTCTAAAATTTGGAGTCATGTGGCCAGAGACTGGCCTAAAACTCATGAGATCTTTCCTTTCAGCAGTTTCAGGAGGTGAATCTTTATTTGATTTATGATCTTTTTTTGCTCACTCACCCATTTTTCAAGCTTTCCTCTCCGCTCCCCACTCCTGGCTGTGTGTTATATATTCACTTCTCCTGTTCTCATGGTGCTGGAGGACAAAATTTGCCCAAAAGCATTTGCCATCCAAACCCAAGCATCCAATCAACCTTGCCACCAAGTGCCCAGCAAAGGACTGCTTGTGGGATTTGGGATTTTGGGATTTTCCCTGACTGGGGAACTGTGCTCAGATGCACATGCTCTATGGCATCTCTCTGTCACTGGCTTTTCCAGTCAGCAGTGGGTTTTTTGGGGGATTATCCAGGACAGACTATGTTGTCTCTATGGCTTAAGTCACTTTTTTAGGCTCTGTGGGGTGATTTTGGCAATGACTTCCATTCTCTGTTCTCCTCTCAAGGGAATGGATGCAGAGAGACTCACATTGCAAGTGTGGCTGAAGCCAGGACAGTAGACAGTTTCCTTGCAGGGGGGGTTTGGCCTGGGGATATCCCAGCTCTGTCTCACTGCTCCTTTCCCACTGCTCCCTCTGCCCCCAGCACGATGTTCTCTTCTCTTTCTGCCTCCCACAGTTCCATTTGGAGTTGGACATTCATAGAGTTGGACCTGATGATCTTTGTGGGTCCTTTCCAGCTCAGGATATTCGATGATTCCATGATTTCTCGGCAGCCCCTGGGGCTCTGTCCAGCAGATGCTTCTCCTTTACAGCAGAAGCATCTCTGCTCCCACCTGAAAAACAGTCACAAACCTGATGGCCAGAGATTGGACTGACAGTGACCACAAGTGCAGCAGATCCTTTGGCCACCTCTGTGGCCAGCCTGTGTTTTTGGGGCATTAGCATCCATCTCTCCTTGAAATGAGGTTGGTGGAGACCCTCTAGGGGCTCTCTCTGGAGGAAGACAAGCTGAAGCAACGGTTGTGTGAAGTGTTTCACAGCAGGACCAGGGCTCCCCAACCAGCCTTAGGGCCTGAAAGCTCAGTTTTCTGAAGCAGGGGAGATCACGGGTGCTGCAACAGCAGATTTTCACCTTTCAGTGGACATCAGTGGGGAACAATTTGCGCAGAGCAAAGCCTGCAGCACTCGCTGCCCCATATCTGATCATCTCCCCTGATAGGTGCCCAGCCCTATCTGATCCAGCAGTTATTGAAAACTCAGCTGAGTGTGACCACAATCATTTTTCAGGGTTTTCATGTTGCTCTTTAACCACGATGAAAATTAAAAGAGCCAACTGTGGAGCAGGAGAAAGCGCTGTACTTTCACTATGACACCTTCTGGTAATGAGATATTTATTAATGTTCATTTCTTCTGAAAGGAAACAAACCAAACCCAATCCCTTATCTCTCTCTCGGTGTTTAAGTTATGAGTAACACGGGAAGCTTTTGGGCCATGAGACAGCAAATACACCCTGCTCAGGAGCCTGTGGGTGTAGGAGATACAGTGATAAAGCCAAGATAGATCAAATCACTCCCATTTACCTAGAGCTTTCTGCAACTCTTGAAATGATGTAGGGATTGAAAGATGCTTTGTCTTTTTTTTATGAGAAAAGCAGCTGTGATTTAGCAGTTTAATCACTTTTGTCACAAAGAAATGCAAAACAAGGCCCACCACCAGGACAGAGTTTTTTTAAAGATGTGTTTAACACCCATAAGTAAGGAATAATTTTAAATTCTAATGGTGGGCTGAGATAGACATGTAGGAAATAAAGTCATTGCTTATATAATGGCCAGCCACTGCAAAACATCCCCAAAATGGGGATACACTTTGGATAGCAAAATGGCCATCCCTTCCCAGGCTCCAAAGCCTCCCCAAAGAAAGACCCATTGGCTCATGATGATTTTGTAACACATCTTTTTCTCTTATGCCTTAAAAATGACAGTCAAAGGATCCAAAAAGCTCTCTGAAACTGCTGCCCCACTAACGGCTTAGCAAGGGTGTTCGTGGCCTAAACCTGCTGAGTTTGGGTGCTCAGACAGGCAGCTGGCTCACTTGAAGGTGATTTGGGATTAGCTACATAACAAAGAGCTGCTTTAGCACCTTATAGGCGTGGCTCCTAGGGTTTTTTGCCCTGTGGTGACTTCTGAATAATCTTGTTGAACCCGCAGGACTCCAGCCCTGGCTGCTGCAGGTCTCCAGCACTCACACCTGGCACAGATGACCCCAGTTCTGGCAGCCTGAAGTCCCTCCCACGCTCTGAACTTGCAAACCCCTCACTGCTCCACTCACAGGCCCTGGGGTGTGATGGGATGAGTTTCTTAACAAGAAAACACAATGAAGTAATTATTTCCTTTGTCATTATCACACCCACGTGAATTATTAGGAAGGATGGAAACTTCACAGACCTCTGCCGAAGCAGCTGCTGGTCTCACCAAAGCATGTCAGCACTGCTCCCATCCCAACCACAGCTCCCTTAGTCAGGGATTTCCCAGCTTCCCAGCCCCAGCTCCTCACAACAATCACGGTATGGTCTGGGTTGGAAAGGACCTTCCAGATCATCTCATTCCAACCCCACTGCCATAGGCAGGCTCACCTTCCACTATCCCAGGTTGCTCCAAGCCACATCAAACATGGCCTTGGACACTTCCAGGCATGGGAAATACTTTGGGATCTTTGTCTTAGACCCCTTCCTAGTCTCTCTTCCTCGGTGCAGCTCAGTTCTCCTGCTCAGTACTTGGCAAAGGCTATGGAATACCCAGGAGAACTCAACCTCCCAGCCTTGGCTGCTGTGGATGGAAGATGCCAGATAATCACTGACCCCCATATGGAGTGTCTGCTAGATGAGATTTCTCCAAAGGTTTGTGGTACAGCCAGACTGGGGCACATGTACACAGGAAAAGCAAAACATGTCCATAGCAAAATAGCCATCCCTTCTCGGGATTCAAAGCCTCCCTAAACCTCCCCAAAGAAAGGGCCACCAGTTCATGATGATTTTGTAATGCATCTTTTTCTCTTATGCCTTAAAACTGATGGACAAAGGATCCACAGCGCACGTGTTACTGTCAGCCTGGACAAGAGAGGTTAAACAAGATTTGGAAGGTTTTTTATTCCTCAGGAGCCTTTTTTAAAACCCATTTTTTAATTTCATATTTTCTGGCTTTGATGTTTGACTGCATTTCCCAGTGTCAGGCCACGGCAGTGAAGGAAAACATCTTGCTGTGCCGATTGCTGGATATGACAAGTGGTGATGGCTTCAAAGTGCCAGAGGGCAGGGTTAGATGGGATATTAGGAAAAATTCTTCCCTGTCAGGATGGTGAGGCCCTGGCACAGGTTGCCCAGAGAAGCTGTGGCTGCCCCTGGATCCCTGGAAGTGTCCAAGGCCAGGTTGGATGGGGCTTGGAGTACCCTGAGCTAGTGGAAGGTGTCCCTGCCCATGGCAGGGGGTGGAATGAGTGGACCTTTAAGGTCCCTTCCAACCCAAAGCATTCTGTGATTCTAAGACAAGGATTGGAAGGGCAAAAGTCCTTATGGCCTTTTGAGAAGCCATTGTCCTCAGTGAGCAGTGGGGTTTCCCACCTGGACACCTGGCTGGGTTGGTCAACAGTCTCCAGATTAGTCAGGCAGAGGGACTGCATGTCCCTTCCTATGGAGAAAGGCCTTTCCACAGGGCCTGCACCAGCCAGCCTTCACCAGGAGACACGTGGGTACAATGTTCCAGTGGCTGCACATTATTCCAGCCCCTGAGGTGGGGAAAAATGCAGGCAGGAACCAGTAAACGAGCATTTACCCTCTCTAGTTATTCAAATGGAGAACAGTGAGTGGAGAGAGTGGGAGATGGTCACCACAGCTGGGCTGGATCGGAGTGAGTCTCCCAGTGGATGTGGGAAGGACCGTTCGAGGAGCACCTGCTCCCATGGGGGATCTGGAGGCAGGAGACACGAGAAGGCAAGATCCAGCCTGGACATACCAGGCTGAGGGCTGGAAGGGACGAGCCTTTCCTCTCATGAGAAATGTCAGAAAGCCCCATTTCCACTGCAGCCCAGGCAGTACCGTGTTTGTACTCGCCCAGCGCTGCAGAGCGGAGCGACTGCTCCTCACCCACCTCTCACCCGGAGCACAGGCTCCTCTGATCTCTATCATTTCCAGCAGCAGGGTGATGACAGCAGTTGTGAGATGAGCTGGCCACTTCAGCTCCATAGCAGCCGCAGCACCGCTGCTGGAAGCGCAGCTGGAGAGCCCTGGGGTGAGCTGGGCAGGCTGGGTGACACCAGCAGAGCCAAAAAGTCAGGACTGCAGCCCCAGCGAGGCGGTCAGTGCCACAGGACACAGCAAACCTACAAAGGTTGGGCTGCTGCATTGCTCAGCTGGTGCTGCACACCCACCCCAGCAGCACAGGCAGCGTGGGAACTCATGTCAGTGGTGCTCAGGGGCCAAGCCAGCCACAGCCGAGCTTGGCCAAAGTCTCAACACAAGCCAAGTGCCACATGTGGCAGTGCCTGTGCCCAGGGCAGACACTGACATACCCCGAACTTCCACTGCCTCGGCCAAGCACCAGCCGCTCCCAGGAGTTGTTTTGTTTCCTAAACCCAGTGACAGGACCCAGGGAACGGCTGGAGCTCTGTCAGGGGAGGTTTAGGTTGGATCTCAGGACAAGGTTCTCCCCCCAGAGGGTGGTTGGCACTGAACAGGCTCCCCAGGGCAGTGGGCACAGCCCCAAGGCTGCCAGAGCTCCAGGAGGGTTTGGACAACACTGTGAGGGACAGGGTGGGATTGTTGGGGTGTCTGTGCAGGGCCAGGAGCTGGACTGGATGATCCTGGTGGGTCCCTTACAGCTCAGGATATTCCATGATTCTATGATTCTCTCTCAGCCCAAGCCTTACAGTTTAATTAAAGATCTCAGCTGTCAGCAAGAAAAATGTTATGTTTCTGACATGAAGGGTACCAATGGGAAATTTGAGAAGGTCTTGGACCCTTCAAGTCTCTGAAACAAGAAGGCAAATAGGTGGAGCTCACAGGCTTTGAAACCTCATAATTTTGCACCCCATACCCTGATCACCATGTCATTCTGACCCCTCAAACCCAACACAGGAATCATTGATAAAAGACACCTCCCTGATCTGCTAAAAAATCTCTCAGAGTTTTTTTGTTGGATTTTTAAATTTTATTTTCAGAGAGAAGGGGAAGTTCCACAATTTCAGAAAGGTCATATTTTCCCCTTGCAGCTACAAAAACAGCTCTTTTACCTGTATAAATGTACACAAATTCAGAAAGTATGTGTTGGTATATGGTATTACCCACAAAGACTTGTTAGATTAATCCCTAGATAAGCATAATCATCTGAATCTTAACTACTTTTCACTTGGTTCATTCATGTTTTGAGTGAATGATACAAGAAGATGTTCTCCAAAATGCTTTTAAACATCCAAGTTCAGCAAAGTCCTACCCCATTTCTATTGTTAATCTTCCCAGGTTTTTGTCACACAACAAAAAAACAATAAGGGGGGGAAAAGACAGGAAACAAGCCCCAACAACCAGGTCTCAAAATGAGCAAAATTCAACTCAGATTCGTTGGCAGGAATCCTACCAGACTTGGTCCCAAAACTGCAGTGCATTGTTGTGGCAGGGTGGTACCTTGTTGTCGTTATTTGCTTGTTGGTACTCAGCCAAAACTGAAAACTTGAAATGCAGAAGCCACAGCACTGAAATGTTTTACAGGGAAAAGCTGCTGTGACAGGCTGAAACGGGGACTCATGGGGAATAACTGATCAGTTATGAATTATATGTAATTTATAAGTGCATTTTACCCTCAAAACATATTAGGGAAGGTCCAAGAGGAGGTCCTGTGCGCCCACCAACCATGGTATCCTCTACCCACTCTGAGCTGCAGATAAGTGTGCCACAATGGATAGGTGGTTGAGGTGTCCCTCTGTACCACTGCTCGTTTCTCCTTTGTACACCAGTAAAAAAAGGGTGATGGTTTTGCTCAGTCACTCCCAGGGTGGACAACAACCTTTAGAGCTCAGGAGATCTCCTGGTATTAACCTGTTTAATAATAACAGGAACCTGTTCCTGTTTTGGCAGAGCTGGGAGGTCATCGCAGGGAGTTTTGCTCTGCCAGCCTGTCGTTCTCCTACCTGGAAGCCTGTCCTTTTGGAACCCACTGCCACTGTCACCTCATTGCCCCAAAGGAGCTCCACAGCTGGAGCAATGAAAAATGCCTCAATACCTGCATTTTGTCTGACATGAAAGCAGAGCCAGCACTTGCCTTCGAGGCTCTCTACAAGGCTCTGAATATTAACAGAGGAGAAATAAATATCATCTTCAAATAAAAGAAGAAGGAGCCCTCCAGCCCACTGACATTTGAGAAAGAGAACTGCCGGGAAACCTGTCCTCTCATGACACAGATGCTATTGGACCACTCACAGTAATCTTTAGTAAAAAAAAACACATGGATTTCTTAAAAAATAATTTCCCTGTTGGCAGCATTGTCAGTGCCCAGACTTCTCTGCAGCACAGTGGTCACTCCTCTGTCCACAGCCAGCAGGAGAACTGGGAGAAGAGGAATCCAGAGCATCACAGAATCCCAAAACCCCAGAATGGCTCAGGCTCGAAGTGAACACAGTGGGTCATCTGGTCCCACCTCCTGCCCCAGCAGGGCCATCCCGGAGCACATGGCACAGGATTGTGTCCAGGTGGCTCTGGAATATCTCCAGTGAGGAGACTCCACCCCCTCTCTGGTCTCTGTTCAGTGCTCAGTCACTGCACAGCAAAGAAGTTCTCCCTCATGTCCAGGTGGAGCTTCCTGGGCATCAGTTCCTCTCGTGCCATTGCTGGGACCCCCTGAGCAGAGCCTGGTCCAGCCTCTGCTCCCTCCCTGCAGCCCCTGACACACACTGGGGAGGTGTCCTCTCAGTGTGTGTTCTGGAGGCTGAACAGCCCCAGCTCCCTCAGCCTTTCCTGCTCCCAGAGGTGTTCCATCCCTTCGGCCTCTCCGCAGCCTCCAGGAGCTCTGTGTCTGTCCCATGCTCAGGAGCCCAGAACTGGCTCCCATGGTCCCAGGAGCTTTCCTGGAGGCCCAACACGGAGGGACACAGGGAGCAGTGGGGTGGGTGCCCAAGCCCAGTTTGGACAGAAAGGTGTTTTCCTGAGTGCTGCCATAGGGACTCCAGGGAAAAGCTCCATGCTCTTTCTTAATCAAAAGGGGCAGCAGAACAGATGAGAAACTGAGGAATGAAACAGTTGAGGCTTTGGAAACCCAAAGTGGGTTTCTGGGGACCCAGCTGGAAGCCCCATCACTGAAGAGGTCCAGAGCAGAAGCAAACAGAAAGCCATGGCCTCCCTTCCCATGCTGGACACAGAGGGACATCTGTGATGCTGTCCCAGTGGTGGGGTTGTGTCTCACAGCACTGACCAGAGGGGTGGGGGCTGTCTGGGGACACAGACCAGGGACTCAACAGCGCAAAACTGCCTTTGAATGAATTCTGGTTGACCACAGAGGGAGTAGGTGGTTAGCCACCAAATCCTGCTCTGAAAAGTCACTGCCAGTGAGATAATATGCTTGATTTTTATCAATAATCCCAAACTAACAACTGAAAACTGAAAGTTTTGTTTCTAAAGCAGAGTTTTCGTTCTTTCAGTTCTCTACGAACCACCGAATGTTTGCCAGAGAGGTTTCAACACCAATGTCTTGGCCACTACCGTGCTTTGTGTCCAGGCTGTCCAGGCTGCCCCAGAAGTGGCCACCTTTGGCTTGGTTGTCCCCACAGAAAGCTGTCCTTGTCCACAGTTTTGTCAGGAAGAAAAAGGGGACACCAAAATGTCCCTGTGGTCCTGCTGGTTGCTGCACAGCTGAGGTCTTAGAGGAGTCCTTCAGGTGACAGCCCATGGATGTGGAAGAAGGACCCACAGGGTGCTGGGAAGGGAGATGTGTCACACCAAGCCTAGGAGAGCAGAGAGCCACAACACTGCCTCACTGGAGAACTTTGAGCAAGTTTTGGGCACTGGGTTTCTTTCTTCCTTAAAAGCCACATCCTTGAGTCTGTGTGTCTCCAAGGATCTCAGCTTGTTTAGAAGCACATTGCAACTCCTGAGCTTATGGGGCTGCACACAAAAGCCAAGAGATGCAATGTGAGCAGGACCAGAAGCACTAAGGAAACCCACCCTGTCCATATCCCTCTCCCATCCCTGTCTGGGGCAGGGACAATGGAGTGGGCACGGCCTGGTGGGTTAATCTGTGGAGGGAGACCTCAATGTGCTGGTTCATCAGCTTGGAGTCAAGGTGGGGGTCCCACTGCAAGACCCATAACCAACAGGCCATCACAGTCCCAGCAGGAGCCTTGTGAGTGGGATGTGGAGAAGAGAAGAAGGAGGTCCTCCCCACCTCCTTCCATCCTGAGGGAGGGGTAAATGTCTCTGTGGGAATGAGTGTCAGGAAGGACAGGGTCAGAAGCCACCTCCTCACCTGCAGAGTGGAGCTTTTAAGGAAATCAACTTGCTGCTGGAATCCTTCTCATCAAACATGGATGAGACACTGAAAATGCCATTATGTGGATCCCCAGGAAGGGGGGCCAGGACCTCAGCAGGAGGGGGTTACTCAGTGTGGGAGTGCAGAACAGAGGACGTAAATTTTGAAGGCATCGAGTGCCAACAGCACGGACCAAAATGCCAGGTATTTATTCCAGAAACCCCAGCTGGGAATTCTCTCACAGCCAGGTGATGGATCCCTGAAGGACAGACAGCAAGGTCACAGAGCCTGAGCTGTGTTTGTATGGCATTGCCCATTGACTTATTCCATCCCCTGCCATAGGCAGGGACATCTTCCACTAGCCCAGGTTGCTCCAAGCCCCGTCCAACCTGGCCTTGGACACTTGCAGGGATGGGGCAGCCACAGCTTCTCTGGAATGATCTTAGGTTGAAAGCAAAAAATAAAAAGGCAAAAAGGAGATGAATGCTGGAGAAGTGAGTCCTCCAGATGTGCTCTGGCGCATCCCTGTGTAGTTCACACCACACCCAAGAATAGTGTCAGCCTCTGCCACTCAGGCTCCTGTGCTGAGCCCAGACTGCCGCCTTCCTCCACTGTCCCTCCTTAAAATCTCAGGACAAAATTCCCTTTTCCCAAATACCAAAGAAATCTCCCCAGCAGCTCCAAACCCACTTCCCCCCCGACCCACACCCCTTTGGCAGCAGTTACCAGCATGGAGTCACACAGTCCTTGTCTCCTGCCTTGGGAAACAACCTCACCTGTGTCCTGACCTTTACCCAACAGCAGGAGATCCTTGTTCAATGACAAGTTTCAATGAATTTTTTTACACAGCCATAAACCAGGGAATAAAATGTCTCTGCCACTTCTCTGTGTTTCCAGAGAGCCACATCAGGGTTTTGCTCCTTGCCTCTCTCCACCTGCAAGCTCAGCCCTTCTTACCAAACTCAGCCCTTCTCGCCACATTCACCATGTGCATGTGGAAGGTGAGGGATTCTCCCAGACACAGAAGTACTTTGAACTTTGAAGTCCAAATCCTGGCTGAGCTGGAGCTACTAACCAAACTCCTCACCCCTTTCCCACCCTGTGTAAAGCTGAAGAACTCTTCCAATCCCCCTCTTTTTTTTTTTTTTAATTTGCAAGCCCACCAAGAAAAACAAACAATGGAGAACTCAGTGCCCAGCTTGGATAAAAAAAATATTAAACCTCATTCACACAAGTGTGGTAGTTTTGGGCTTGAACAATGTCAGGTAACGTGGGTGCCATAAATCCCCCTAGTGAAAACCCAGGCCCATGGATGGTAACTGGGTTTTAGTTTTGTTTTCTCACTTGTCAAAATCGCACAGCAAACCAAACTTGCATAGAATATTCAAACTCTGTACAGAGCCACAATTCTTCGTGAACACAGGGCACAAGTGATGTGGCTTAAAAACACATCACCTATAAAAAGGCCAGAAACCAGACAGCTCATCACTTTTCTATGCCTTCTACCCAGATGTATTTTTCTCTTTTATTATCTTAGTCAGGTGCTAAACAAATAAAATCAATTCTGAACTTATAAAAAGCAATTGGAAATGTCTAGCCCTTTATAGTGAAATCTCAACTGAAGCAGCCCACAGCACTGGGAGAAAAATCAATCATCATTTCCATCCTGCTACGTATGCTACTAAAACTAAGAATTGATGCTGGGCTGCAAAGGAAAATTATTTCAAGACAACCACCTTAGCAACAGTTTTCAGTGGTCATAAACCTCCTGTTTAAACAAACATCTACATCCCACCATGAATTATGAATATTAATGAGCAATCCTGATTTACATACAGTTTCCATCTTAATGGGCATCATAACTGCAAGCAGGGCAACAGCACCACTTACTGTAATAGCAGGTAGTAAACATGTCCTGAGCCTGAAGATGTCATAAACCAAAGTGTTAAACGCCCCTATAATTACAGCCTCTCCCACATCGAACTCAAACTTCCTATTATTTTGCCAGTGGCCCTTTTTCATGAAGACAGAGAGCCTGACAAGCTGGAGTGAAGCATCTGAAGAAGCACTTAACTCTGCTGTGGCCTAAATATTCTAGCAACTGTGTGCCCTGTCCATTTGGAAGCACCACTCCCCTGCATCTCCTCTGATTTATTGCAGCAAAGCCTGTGTAACTGGTATTCTGTGCACACCACATTAATATCCTCCAGTATAACCCACAGTGAAAAACACCCTTTCCCCCCAGACAACTTCCATCCCACCTGCTCTGTTTATTAACACAGGAGATTTCCACACCACCACGTGGAAGCTGCTGTCTCTCCAACACTCAGGGGCTGTGCAGCATCTGTCTGACAACCTGACCATCTTGCTCTCCCCTCTGGCAATGGGAGCTGCTCCCACTCAGCTCTCCAGAGTTTTCTCAGCCCCTCTGTGGTGGCGTTTGTGGTGGCCACAACAGTCACTTTGCTCCAGCAGGGCTGGTAGTCCAGGCTGGTAGTCCACCTGTGTCAGGAGTTGCCTGGGAGGAGACAGCCCCATGTGCCCTCCAAACCCATCCCAGGATGAATAAAGTGCTGTCAGAAAGGGTGAGGAGGGTGGTGAGCACTGCACCAAAAGCAGTTTTTCCCAACCAGCTTCGTTTGACCCAGCCGACTCTCCCAGCCGCTGATTAATCCCTGGATTCAGTCCCACTTACACCACCCTGGGCTCACTCCTTGGTCTTTTAATTAGTTCAATTAGCCTCCCTGGAGTCCTTCTCCTCCCTGGCCTCGATGGCAGAGCAATCGCACCTTCCCAGCTCTCCCTCTGATGCCAGGAGAGACACAGCTCTGCCTCTGCCTCGTGCTACTCTTCTTGCAACTCACACCCTGTGTTTCAAAAAGGCTTTAGTCAACTTTCGGAATTGAATAACTGACTTTGATAGGGAAATTACTGTTCCAGTAGAAGGCAAAAGGCCGTGCTCTAGAACACTGTTAAATTTAAGTCTGGAAAATGAACTTCAACAAAAAGCATTCCAGTAATGGAGTGTGGCAGCTCTTAGTGAAATCAGCTCCAGCAGTTTGATTTTCCGAGGAACACAGCGAGATATCCTCCAGTAGCCTTGAGTCACAGCATAAGCAAGCAGACAGTTTTATGATAAATGATCCCAGAAACCCAAATCACAGCTGCAGCAAATGAACAATATGTTTCAATTACTTGGTGGCTTTTTGTTTGAGCCACTGGTATCCGGGTGTGCACTGACACCTAGTGGGATGGCCCCGGGCTGGGAGCTGAGGGGAAACTGGGTTTATTTCGTTACAGAACATCAGCGAAACAGAACATTTCGTTACAGAACATCAGCCCTGCCTGATGCTAATCATCCTTTCCCATGGTGTGGTGGTTGGAATTATATATCTTTGGGGTCTTTCCCGAATCAAACCATTCCATGAGTCTATAAACACCATGAGAAGACAAAGTGTTGGGTTATTTGTGCTCCTTCCTCTCCTGCAAGCAAAGTGGATTAGTTTCGATTTCTAAACGCTGCACCTTTGCCAGGCAAAGGGATGGTTTAGCACTTTTCCTCTTGTTCCTGCTCTCCCTGCCCAGGTCACTCCCCTCCTCGCCCATGGGCATGGATAGGGAGAACAGCAAGGATTTACTGTGGATCAATGCAAGTCTGAAGGTGCAGATGTAGGGAGAGCTCTGCCAATCCTGCTGTTAAAATTCAACCTGGTTGAACAGCAGGGTGCCAACAGCAGTGTGATTACACTAGGAATACAGGCTTGGGAATCTTTCCTGGTGTGAGCCACAGCGCTGACGGCCGAATCACTGAATGGTTTAGGTTGGGAGGGACCTTAAAGCCCATCTCATTCCACCCCTTGCAATGGGCAGGGACACCTTCCACTATCCCAGGATGCTCCAAGCCCCGTCCAACCTGGCCTTGGACACTTGCAGGGATGGGGCAGCCACAGATTCTCTGGACAACCTGCGCCAGTGCTTTTGGAAGTAGTCCTAGTTTGAAAGCAAAAATAAAAGGGCAGAAAGGAGATGAATGCTGGAGAAGTGAGTCCTCCAGATGTGCTCTGGTGCATCGCTGTGTAGTTCACACCACCTCCTCACCCCACACGGGGCAAGCCGTTCCCGAGCAGCTGAGCCCTCCGCTGGCAACACCTCATGCCTGTGCGAGCCTCGCAACACTCGTTATCTTTATTTCTGGGTGTGAGAGCATCACTCCAGCGCTGTTCGCTCCCCCCGTGCTCTCTCCCACCCGCCCAGGGAGGCTCAGCCCTACCGCAGGCGCGCTACTGCCTCCTGAGAGGCACCGCCAGAATCTCCCCCCGTTCTCTGCAGGCAATATCGGCGATAACTGCCGCAGCCGCAGCCGCAGCCCCACAACCCCAACACCACCACCCCGCTCACCACGCTCCACCCCCGCTCCTCCTGCACCGCCCCGGATGCAGCCGCGCCGCGACGACCGCTTCCGCCAGCGCGTGCGCCGAGCGCTCGGCGCTCCCATTGGCCGGCGGGCGCGGCGGGGGAGGGGCCAGAACAGGCGGAGCGCTCTCCCATTGGCTGGTGGGCGGGACCAGGGGCGGGGCGGGTGCGGGATCGGGGAGCGGGGAGCGCTGCGGGTGGGATCCAGGTGAGATCCAGAGGGGGATCCGGAGGGGGATCCGGAGGAGGATCCAGAGGAGGGGCCTCACCCGGCGATGCGGGGCCCCGGCGCGGCCGTGCTGCGCTGCCTCGGCTCCCTGCTGTGCCTCTGCGCCCTGCGGCTCCCGGCCGGCCCCGGCGCGGCCGCCCGCGGGCTGGACGTCGCTTCGTACCGGTGAGTGCGGGGCGGGCGGGGCGGGGGCCGGGCCGGGGCTGAGCGCGACGTGCCTGTGCTGCAGGGAGAGAGTGCGGGCCATGTTCTACCACGCCTACGAGCACTACCTGGAGAGCGCCTTCCCTTACGACGAGCTGCGGCCGCTGACCTGCGATGGGCAGGACACCTGGGGCAGGTGAGGGGTGTCCCCGCGATGGGGAGGGGATGGGGATGAGCGTCCTTCCCCCACTCCCCCCACCGGGTCTCACCTCGCCTCTCTCCTCCTCCGCAGCTTCTCCCTCACGCTCATCGACGCCCTGGACACGCTGCTAGTGAGTACGAGCCGGCCCTGCGTGGGTTTGTGGGTGAAGCACTAAGTGTAAAAAAGCATAAGCAGAGAGGAGGTAGATTTAGAGGCATAACCACAGTGCTTGTAACTGGTCCGGAATCTCGTGTTTGGTGTTGTTCCTGAACACCTGCAGCACCCACACTGTGCCCTCAAGGCCATTGAGAGCTGCCTGCACACCTGGTTTTTACGCGGCAGTGACAGAAAGTCAGCTTTTCATTGACCCTGGAGCTTTGCGTTTCACCCCTGGGGAGCAGGTGGCCAGAGCTCCCCATCCCTCACACGTCCTATCTCTGGAATAAAGCCCTAAAATGTGTCAAGAAAGCATTTTAAACACGATGAAACCGTCAGTCCCCTTTTTAGTACTATCTGTGATTTCTGATTTCACAAAATAGCAAAACAAAACTAGAATCAGCCCCAAGCACTGAATTGCCACTTGTTATCCCATGAACTCTGAGCTTTGTTCCCTGCTCTCCTGCTTCCTGCAGATCTTGGGGAATGTTTCTGAGTTCCAGAGAGTTGTCAGTGTGCTGCAGGAAGGGGTGGACTTCGATATTGATGTCAATGCATCTGTCTTTGAAACCAACATTCGAGGTGAGGTGGGTTTTCCTGGGGGGGTTTGTGGTGGGTTTCCTTTCTGTAGGATCCTCTGAGCTGCACACAGGGGTAATGTGAGGTGGTGGTCACAGGGAATTTTTGCTGCAGAGTAACAGGGCGTGTAAACAGGCAGAAAAATCCCAAAAGAATTCACTTCCTTTCTGTCTTAGCACGTCCCTCTCAGCTTCCTGCCCCGACACAAGTAGACGTGGCAGTTTCAATATTCTGGTGTGAGGTTTTGATAAACATCTTTCCCACTGAAACAGGACAGATTATACCCTTTCTTCCTTCACACACTGTTTTGGAATAGATATTATTAATTTCTAGTTTTAGTCTTTTCTCCTTGAAAATCACAAAGGCCTTTGGAGTCTTGTACCTGACTGAATTCCTGACTGCTTCAGTGCCATCCAACCAAAAACACTATCAGGGTACAAAACTGTTAGTTCTGCTTTTGTTGTTTCTCCTGTCAGATATTGCTGAGCTAATTTTACAGCAGTGTAATTTCTCTGTGTTTGTGGTTATTATTGTTACTGTAGACAAACCTGTGAAATAACTAATATTAACTAATATAGCTGTATAAAACTGATAGCTAAATATAGCTAATAACTCCCTGCCTCTGTCAGTCATGCAGAAAGTTGTGTCTCTGGCCTGGGCAGTTTTCTCCAAGGAGTTTAAGAACTTTACACAAACATAGTACTCAACTTTCTGGAAGAAATGATTCAGAATTCCTCTCATAGAGGTTTGTGTTCATTACACTGTTGTACAAAGTCATATATACCCATATAGTCCTCAGGGCAGTGCAGCTGTAGGAGGGCAAGTAGGATCTGATGCTTCTAAAGAAATATATCATAGAATCTGAGAGTGTTTTGGGTTAGAACGGACCTTGAAGACCGTCTTGTTTCCAAGGGGCAGGGACACCTTCCACTACCCCAGGTTGTTCCAACCTGGCCTTGGACACTTCCAGGGATGAGGCAGCCACAGCTTCTCTGGGCAGCCTGTGCCAGGGCCTCACCACCCTCACAGGGAAGAATTCCTTCCCAATATCCCATCTAACCCTGCCCTCTGTCGCTTTGAAGCCATCAATCACCCCTCGTGCTGTCGCTCCACACACAAACTTGCAGGAACAATCAAACCGCTCTTTCGTGGGGTTTGAACGAGGCTGGGAAGGATGAGCCTCCTCACCTTTCTTCCCCATAAAACCATGCCTCTGATAAAGAGGAGTATAACTGGTGCTGGATTTCATTCCTTCCACGTTGTTGAATGGATTCTCCTGTGCCCCTTGCAGTGGTGGGGGGGCTCCTCTCTGCCCACCTGCTCTCCAGGAAGGCTGGTGTGCAAGTCGAGGCAGGCTGGCCGTGCTCGGGGCCTCTCCTGAGGATGGCAGAGGAAGCAGCTCGTAAACTGCTGCCAGGTGAGCCCTTGTCTGCTTTGTGTCGCTGTGCTGGGGGTCAGGAGGTGGCTGCTGGCTTTGGAGAACATGCACAACTTGATGTGTCAGCTCGTAAACAGCCCTGTGTTCCCTGAGCTCAAAGCAAGTGTAGTTTGCAGGGAAAATGTGGTTGTCTATGTACATACCAAGTGTTGTATGGGCTTAACACATCAGCTTGTGGCTTGCTGAGGGGAAATGTACTTAATATCAATAATAAATAAAGGCAGCTTGTAAAGACAAGGAGATGCAGCCTTATCTCTTCTCTGTGGGCTGCAGCTGGGATGTGTTCCCTGATGGCATAGCACTGTCCACCCAGGGCTGCCACGGAGGGAATCACAACCTCAGTGTTGGCACTTGGCTGGAAAAAAAGTAGGGATACTGCCCTGGCAAGGTGGAAGAGATCCACAGTACCTTCCCAGGACTGTGTGTACCTTGGGACTGCCCCTGCCAGGGTCACACTGCTGCTCATTGTGTTCTTTAAAGTCACTGCAGTTGCTCCGGTCTCACTCCTTGCCTGTGTGCAGTGGGATGTGAAGCACATGCTGGCTTGAGAGTCTGTTACACATGACATTCAACACTCATGTGACCCAAAAATCCTGTGTTTCAGCTTTCCAGACCCCAACTGGGATGCCCTATGGCACAGTGAACCTCCTGCATGGAGTCAACCGTGGGGAGACCCCAGTTACCTGTACTGCTGGAATTGGTACATTTATAGTGGAATTTGCCACTTTAAGCCACCTCACTGGTGACCCAGTGTTCGAGGACGTGGCCAGGAAGGCTTTGAAGGCCCTGTGGAAAAATCGCTCAGATATTGGGCTGGTGAGTGAAGAATGGACTTGGAGTGTGCTGCCTGCTTTCTGTGTGGCTTTGTGAATGCAATGCTGAGTGTAAAAAAGCATAAACAGAGAGGAGATAGAATTGGATAAATAACCACAGTGCCCATAACTGGGCTGAAGTCTCGTGTTTGACATTGTTCCTGAACACCTGCAGCATCCACATCTCTGCTTTACCAGTAATGCAGTAAATGCAGTAATGCAGTAAACCAGTAATACTGCTAATGCAGCCCAACATTATCCCATTGTTCTGTCCCCTAACAGATGTGATTGGGAGACAAATCCCTCCTGCTGGGTACTGCAGCTTTTGTAACAGCAGCTGTAGCTGATTAAATAGAAGGTCTGTCCCATGCCTGGTGGGACAATGGTCTAGGGAAGAGAATAAGAGCATGGCAAGTGCACCAAGATATTCCCAGCCTATATAGCTTTGGTGCTTTAGGAATATCCAGAGCTGGAAGTGTTACCTTGGTGTTCACTGTCTCCTGGTCTTTTCTATTGCTGCTTTTTTAGCCTATGTGGAAAACTTGGTGCCGCAGATGTGAAGTGAAAGAGATTTATTCATACCCTGTGTTTATTGAAACAGATTTATTCATAGGCTGTATGTTTGTCCCTTTGTTTGCTTTGGGATTTGTTTCTTTTTGGTTTATACTTCTAATCCTCATTCAAGAAAGAAGCTGAATAGCTATTTTTTTTTCATGTTTGTTAAGCAAGGCATGACTGTGTATTTTATTCATCGGTTGGGTTTGTTCATAGGCTGAAGAGTCCCAGGTCTGAAGGGTCTATTTAAATATTACCATGGCAGCTCTTGTGCCTTTGATATTCTTGGCCTCCGTCTCTGTATTTGCACCTCTTCATCCTTTTTTACTGTTTTGTAAGATCAGAATTAGGACCAGGCACACTCATGTTGAATGAAGAAAATGCTACTTGGAATGGGAACCAGTGGGCAGGAAAAAGGTCAAGGGTTTCTTGTGTGGGGGGTGTTATGGGGGTTTGTTAATTCTAACTTAGTAGAAATGCTTTATTTTCACTTTAACTCCTTCCTTCACCTCTTGCAGGTGGGGAACCACATTGATGTGATCACTGCCAAGTGGGTGGCCCAGGATGCTGGCATTGGGGCAGGAGTGGACTCCTACTTTGAATACCTGGTGAAAGGAGCCATTCTGCTGCAGGACAAGGAGCTGATGTCCATGTTCCTGGGTCAGTGCTTGGTTTGCTGTGTGAAGGGGCCCAGCAGTGCTTGGCTGCACATGTAAAAAGTTCCTGAAGCCTTTGCTTTGATACTTTTGAGCAGTCTGTGATTACAGAATCACCAAAGTGATTCTCATTCTTAAAAAGAAAGATTTTTTTTTTTGTTGGCTTACCTACCCATCTGTGTTTCTTTATAGAATATAACAAAGCTATCAAAAATTACACCAAGTTTGATGACTGGTACCTGTGGGTTCAGATGTACAAAGGAACAGTGTCCATGCCTGTGTTTCAGTCCCTGGAGGCCTATTGGCCAGGCCTGCAGGTAAGAGCTGTCAGAGCACATGGTGATTTTGTTCATCTGTCATGGGTCAATCTTTAATATAAAAGTTAGAAATATAACCCACATCTGTGCAGGTGTAAAAGTTTGGTTGGACTTCTGGTGAAATCTGTGCCTGTAGAAGAGCAGATGTTGATTTTATCTACAGTTTGTAAAAAAGTCTCCCATTCAGCAACATGGGAGGGCAGCTTTTTTGTAGCAAACTCTGCTTACAGTGGTCTCATAATCCAGATGTAAATTTAAGGAAAAAGAAATTCACACCTCTTTTCCATCACCTCATAAATGCTTTGTTTGTGTGAATGCTTTCCCACTGAGTGCTTTGCTCTCTCATCAGTCCTTGTGTGTGGACTGAGATTTTGTTATCCCCACTCAGTGCTGTGACTGATTAAACATTTGACTGAAGGAACATAATCTTCTTTAAAAAAAATCAAAGAGACTTCATATTATTTCAGGTGTGGGAATTTGATCCAGCAGAAAAGCAGCATGTAACTCTTCAGTCTTTCCTGTTCCTATGGCATCATATCCAAGTATTATTTCCACCATTCAGACCTGCTGAAATACCCATTTGTCACTGCTTTGCCTGTAGGAGTGTTACTGCATCAATTCCTTTGCTGTTTATTCTTCAGTCACATGTTGCTTTGCTAATTGTTCTCTCCCAGAGCCTAATTGGGGATGTGGATAATGCCATGAGGACCTTCCTCAACTATTACACTGTCTGGAAGCAGTTTGGGGGGCTGCCTGAGTTCTACAACATTCCCCAAGGCTACACAGTGGACAAGAGGGAGGGATATCCACTCAGGCCTGGTAAGCAGAAATGGAATGAAAAGGGCCATGGGCTCCTGCTTTTGCTGTGGTGGTGAGATCAATACCTGCCTTCTACAAATTCCTCCCCCAGTTTTGCTCTGACTTGGTTCCTGCATGGATTTCACCAGGAGTTTTCAGAGGCAAAACTGCACGTTTTGTTTTCCACCATTCACAAGGACAGGGCTGCCTTCAAAGGAAGGGAAACAGTATTACCATAAAAAGGAGGCCTGTTAATGAAGTGGGCTCGTGGTGTAGGATTTGACATGTTTAATTGTGAGATGGTCTGACATGGGATGTTTCAGTCATGTGAAATGTTGAAGGGACTGTTTGTGTCCTTTAAATTTAGGAAGTGAAAGTGAGCTTGAATACAGCGCTGCAGTTCTGCTGAGTTCCTGAAAGAAACTCATTCTGGTTGCACTAGTAAAGCTCAAGATCTAAGTGAGATTCTGTATGGTCTGTGATACTGCAATGAAATGATCTTTTTTCTTGATTTTTTTACAACTCTGACCAAAAAAAAAAAATCAGATCTGATTATTAGGTCCATAAAACTTTGTACATGAGTATAATTAATTTCCTTTTGGTCTGAGTGTTCAGGTGACATCCACACTGGACAAATCCACCAAAAATACTTGTCAGCATTAAGTTTCAAATTAATTATAGCATCCCAAAAGATCTTACTAAGTAAACACAGCACAGTGCCTATGTTGCCTATTTAGAGTATTTCCATGGTGCTTGTTTTCATGATGTTTTGGATACCCCTGTTTCAAGAGACTTACTTACAGTATTGTTTAAAATGGAGTTTCTTGTTTGTAATCCTTTCTAGAAGCAATTTTTTTTTCTTCCTTTGACAACTGAGTTTTAATCTTCTTCTCTCTTGCCCCCCCTCCCACTCACTGGATGTGGGAGGGAGGATTAGTCACTCTTACCTGAGCTGATCCAGGCTGGTTAGAGGGAATTTCTTAGTAGCACATCTGTAGGAAAAGCAAATCTGTGCTTGGAGCCAGAGGAAATTCAATAACTAGGTTATTTATTTGATCATCCTTAAGGATTTTTTAATTAGCTAAGGAGCATCTCATCACGCCTGTGTGTGTGGTTTGGTAATCTTTGGTACTTGCAAATGTCTGGGGTGTTTTTGCAGAACTGATTGAGAGTGCAATGTATCTGTACCGTGCTACAAGAGATCCCACGCTCCTGGAACTGGGAAGAGATGCAGTGGAGTCAATAGAGAAAATCAGCAAGGTGGACTGTGGATTTGCAACTGTGAGTGCTAAATCATCTGCTAAATCAGCTAAATGGCTGCTGAAAATCAGCTTTTAGAAGGTGTTCTCATTAATTATGTTTTCTCATTGAGTTAAGTGATCACTTTGGTGGAAACTTGACTTCTTTTTCAAAAAAGCCCCTTATATTTCTCTGGGAAGCTGATCTGGTTGTGTTTCTGGTAGTAACTTCCCTCACAGTGTGAATAGTGGGCCAAATTCTGTCATGGGCTGTTGCACCACAGCCCAAAACATTGGAAAGCATCAGAAGTTTCTCCTGCATCCCTAGCAGGTGTTGCAGGAAAGTTCACTGGTAGGATCTCTGCCTGTCATGTTCATGTGTGATTCTGCTTTCCCACTATGCCTTGAAAATCTGATCAAACACACAAGAACTGCAGGGAGTGATTTCTCTAACACGATTTAATGAGGATTTCAGACATACTATCAATTACCACCACATATTTTACAAAAAACTCTTAATATGTATTGGGAATTACGTCTTGTGATTTGGAAAGTAGGTAAAAGCCTTATGATTCTTTTTTTCTTTAGTAGGGGAAATGATGGAAAGCTCTTATCCTTGCCCAAACTGAGTTGACAGAGGGCAAGTTTAGATGGTAGAAAGAAATTCTTCCCTGTAAGGGCGGGGAGGCCCTTACACAGGTGTCCCAGAGCAGCTGTGGCTGCTCCATCGCTGGAAGTGTCCAAGGCCAGGTTGAATGGGGCTTGGAGCAACCTGGGCCTGTGGCAGGGAGTGGAATAAGATGGTCTTTAATGTCCCTTCCAACCCAAAGCATTTTGTGATAAGAAATAGTGAATTGAACTCGGCTCTTAACTGAAATGAATTGCAAGCTGGTTTTATTGCCCCCCCGACCCAAGTTCATAACTTAACTGAATTTGATATAACTGTAACCCACTCTATTTCTTCCCTTCTAGATCAAAGACTTGAGGGATCACAGGCTGGATAATCGCATGGAGTCCTTCTTTTTGGCTGAAACAATCAAATACTTGTACCTGCTGTTTGACCCAGACAACTTCATCCACAACGATGGGTCCGACTTCGACGTGGTGGTTACACCATATGGGGAGTGTGTCTTGAATGCTGGAGGATACATCTTCAACACAGAGGCTCATCCCATCGATCCTGCTGCCCTGCACTGCTGCAGGAAGCGCAAGGAAGAGCAGTGGGAGGTCGAAGACTTGATGCGGGAATTCTACTCACTGAAGAAAACCAAGAAATTCACTTTGAGACGACCCTCTGACCCTGGTGAAGAGGAGAGTGCAAAAGCCCCTGAAGATGCAGAGAAAGCTGGAGAGAAGAGAAGAGAGAACTTTAAGAAGAGTTCACACTCCCTCCTGAGTTGCCCCGGTCAATCTTTTAACTCCAAGCTTGCAGTACTGGGACAGGTCTTCCTAGATAACACCTGATCCCTTTTGCATCTTCAGTGTAAATTATTGAACTTGTTTCAGACTCCGGGAATATATTTTTTATAGTTTCATAATGGAAACGTTGTACCTCACAATGTGAATTGTATTATGAAGTGAAGCAGCTTCCCATTAAAATCTGCTATTGTTCCTTCATAAACCCTGGCTCAGATACGACCTGTTAACGCTGTCCAGGGGCTGATCTCAAAGTAGTTCGTTGCCTGAATAGCAAAGAGGTGGTCAGAAAGAGAACAAAAGGTCTGCAGGTTAAAGGTGCCTTGTTTAGTGCATTTTGGGAGTTTGAAGTTTTACAGTTTTACACAGAGTCACCAGCTTACTTTGTTCTCTAAAAAGGAGTCTGACTGGCTGTAGCTTCTCTTCTGAGCCTGCAACTCTCTGTGTTCTCCATCTTTTATCTTCAGTCTCTTTATAAACATGTGATTCACCTGAAAGATCACTGGCCAGTCTAGAAAACCTGTTAGTTTTGAGGTGGAGGCTCAGATTTGGAGCTCTGGCAGGTCTGTTTGAGTACAAAGGGTGGCATGGGGGAAGCAGAGCACTTGGAACTGGGAAAAGTGCTCTTTTTAGTATCAGTTTGGTCTGCCTGAAAAGCAGCTGAGTGAGTGTCCAGGTATTGTCTGGACAGAAAACTGAAGTGGAGGATGGACTAGCAAAGGTTTGATTGACTCTGCAGTGGAGCTTGCTTTGTTTTTACGGAACCTAACGTGCTTTTCTGATGAAGTTTCCTCATTTCCTTCCTCTTTTCAACTTCCCTTTGGGCTTCACCTCACTGCACGTCAGCCCCTCTGTTGGTGGGGCCGGGCTGAGCTGTACACGAGGCTGTGCTTGGTGTTCAGCTGACTTGGCAAATCCAAACCTTTAAATGTGTTATCAGTGTCTTTGCAGCAGGTGTATGCAATGGTCAGAAAGGGAGAAATCAGGAGTGTTACCAAAAGATTTTCTTTCTGAAGGAAAAACTAAAAGAGGGGGGCAGAAAAGTGATGGACTTCTGTTCAAACCTGCTGGAATGTGAGGAGTCTGGAGCAAGCACACAATCTAGAGTCACTGGAGTGGGTTAGAAATACAGGATAAATAAATCCCTCTGGCCAGCAGATACTTAAATGTAGCTAGACCTGCCTGTGCTTGTGTTGGGTTGCTTTGAGAAACCGTTTTTTGTTTTGATCAGTACTAGTACTGTAAAATGACATAAAATCTGCATTTTATCCTTCAAGATGGAAATCCTGTTGCAGTTGTGAGTAAACTCATTGTAAGAGACACTTAAAATGTTGGACAGGCATTTTGGTAGGATTGTTAACCTGTAAAGGTTCTACTTCTTCCTTCCCATAGCAGGTGGGAAAGCTGCTGTTCAGGAATTCTGCATGGATACGGCAATTGCAGGGGAGATACTGAGAGAGGAGCACCCTAAAACTGAGGCATTGTTGGGCAAAGATGGAGCTCTCGTTAGTGGCTCCGTGTTGTAACCCTAGGTTATCTTCTTCTTTTCCAGCTGTCCACATCTCACAGGCTATTCATTGTGTAATCTGTTGAAAACAAAACACAGGCTTTCTCCTATGGTTTTGGTAAGTGCTGGGTCCTTGTTTCCTCTCAGAGTTGCCCCATCCATGAAGCAGAGGGAAAGGAAGGACTTAAGAGGCCAGGCTGCAGATCTCCAGCTCATTAAATCTCTGCTAACCAGGGCATTTTGGTACCCTCACCCTTGAGACTCCAGTAGCAGAGTTAAGGGGTAGGAGGCTTAAGAGATAAGATATTTCCTCAGCACAGTTGGAGCTGAGAGAACTCATCTGCCCACAGCTAATCAGAGGAGAGTAATCAGATGGATCTTGATTAGTGCTATGGGATGGGTGAGTCAGAGTAACATGGGGCAGCCTTAATTTTTGTTTGTTCCATCTTACCAAGACTTTCTTTTAACCAAAAGAACTGATAGGAGCTCTTAGGATCCTTAGTAAGCGTTTTTTAAATGGAAAACTGGCTTGGCCTTGCTGCTGGAGGGCAGAGCATGGTGGAGTCTCAGGGGCACGTGTACAAGTCGTGCTGCTTCACAGGCAGCGTGAGGAAGGGCAGATATCTGGGAATCTCTAAGGAATGATGGGGTGAAATGGCTGGCTGGCTGGCTGTCCCACTGGAGAACAGATTCGATTCCCTTTGTGTACACCATGCTGTCAGTGAGAACTCTTGGTTCAAAATCACTATCACAAGCTGGGAAGATAAAATAAAGCTTTAACTTGTGGTCTCCTGCTGCCTCCTCCCAGGGAGGAAGAGGGAAGAGATGGAAGGTCTATTTTGGCATTTTCCAGCTGGAGGCAGATCTCCATGGAGCAACGTGGGGAGTGCTTGGTCCTGTGAACAGAATTGTCAGGAATCCAAAATAGGATGTGTGCGGCAATTTTGGGTGGCTTCCAAATGAGGCAGGTCAGCACTCCAAAGGTTCCACCTACGGAGTAAACTTGTGGCATCTGTCAAAAGGCTGGAAGGGAACTGGATTTTGGTTGAGTGATGAAAGGTAGTGCAGAAACCAAATTTAGCATTTGCTGTTGATGATATCATTGTAATTGTGTCGAGTTTTTTCTCCACTCCAAGCAGTCTGCAAAGCCCAAAACTGAAGGCCAGATTTTCTGAGGTATTTCAGAAGTAATTGTTTGGATTTGGAGAGGCAGTGGATTGATGGAAGGTCAAACCAACGGCTTGTGAAAGACTGTTTCAAAGGAGAAGGAAGAATCAGAGTTGCACATGAATGGCTGGCAAATGGAAAAAAAACAAACAAAAAACAAAACAACAAAAAACCAAACAAACATCCCAAAAAGCGAGGGAGAGGGTGCAGGGGGAACACTAGGAAAGGGGACAAGTGGCAAGTGAGGGAGAATCCACAAAGTTCAACTCCTGGCCCTGCACAGACACCCCAACAATCCCACCCTGTCCCTGTCCAAACCCTCCTGGAGCTCTGGCAGCCTTGGGGCTGTGCCCACTGCCCTGGGGAGTCTGTTCAGTGCCAACCACCCTCTGGGGGAACAACCTTGTCCTGAGATCCAACCTGACCCTCCCCTGACACAGCTTCTTGAGTCCCTTGGAGCTGCTGACTGTGGGTTAGTCCAGAACCAGCTCCCAAGATTCCATCTTCCCAAGGTGCTCCGTCTCCTTTGTCTTGTCGGGGTGGAAAAAAAGGCATGTTGGTGGAAATAAATGGTATTATAGTGCAAATAAAGGTATCTTACTGGAAGTAAAGGCATTTTAGTGGGAATAAAGATATTTTAGTGGTGACAAGGCATTTTAGTGAGGAAAAGGCATTTCAGTGGAAATGAAGGCATTTTCGTGGGAAAAAAGTTATCTTAGTGCAAATACATTTTAGTGGGAATAAAGGTATCTTCATGGGAATAAAGGCATTTTCGTGGGAATAAAGTATCTTAGTGGGCAGAAAGGTATCTTAGTGGAAATGAATGCATTTTAGTGTGAATAAAGGCATGCTAGTGGGGGGGGGGGAAAGGTATTTTAGTGGGAATAAAGTTATCTTAGGTGGGAAAAAAAAAAGGTATTTTAGTGGGAATAAAGTTATCGTAGTGGGAATAAAGGCACTGTAATGGCAATCCGGCGCGGCGTGGAGGGAGCGGCTCCCGCGGGGGGCAGCAGAGACCGCCCCACGCGTGCCCGCGGCTCAGGCCGCGCCACTTCCCCTCAGCGGCGCGGGACTGCATTTCCCAGCATGCCCCCCGCGGCCGCTCGTTTAACACACACACACACACACACACACACACACACACACCCCCGGGGCCGAGGCGGCGCTTGTTGTTTGTCTCGGATCTCGGGTCCCAGCCGGGCCATGGCGGCCATCGCGAGGGGCGGTCCCGGCGCCCGCGGGGCCCGAGCCGCGACCACCAACATCGTGTCGCATCTGCGGCGCGGGCAGCTCAGCGGCCGCGGGCTCACCCGCGGGGCGCAGGTAAGGGCGCCTTGTGTGTGTGTGTGCGGGGCCCCGGGGGTGGGTGCGAGGGGTGCGGGCTTTGGGGGTGCGGCACGTCCCGGCCGAGCACGGCGCTCTGCGGGGCTCTGCGGGGCCGCCAGGAGCCCGCCTGGCCTGGCGGGGCCCGCTCGGGTGGGGACTGCCGGGGCTCCCCGGAGCCCTCCCGGCCTGGCCGCCGTGCTGGAGGGGCGTCCCCGCCGCACGGATGTGTCCCTGCCTTCCTCCTCCTCCTCCTCCGTGCTCCCATCCTCGCAGGACAGGCGTTTTCCGGGCTGTTAAAAGAGCCGTTCCCGGCCCCCCCCTCCCCCCACCCCACCCCCCCCCGGCTCCTCTGCCAGAAAACAATGCGGCGTGGAAATTTAGGTGTATTTCCTGCGCAAAGACGACCTCGTGGTGCTGGGGGTTCCGAGAAATCTTTCGGCCCCCGTGGCGCTCGTGGTTTTTCCTGCTCGGGGGTCTGGGTTCCGTATTTGTCGCCTTTCCCAGCTGATAAATACTGGGAAATGGGATCGGCTCCTCAGCCCAGGCCTGTGCCTGCCCCGTGCTGATGCTGGGTCTTTTTTTTTGTATTTGAGAAGCTGCTCACGGATAATGGACTATTAATTTTTTTTTTTTTTTTGAGAAGCTGCTCACGGATAATGGACTATTAATTCCTTTTTTTTACGGAGAATAATTGCCGTTTATTTTTGCAGATTAAACGCGAAATGGTGCAAAGGCTTGGAAGCCGAAATGTGGGATAAAGAACTTGAATTAGGGTGGTGATTTGTTGAGCTAAACTACTGTAGCCGTAAAACCTGTGTTGTATAGTTTGCTGGCTAAAAGAGTTCAAATGGAATAAAAAATGGGACACCTTGAAATTTATTTACTAGTGCAGACAACAGTATTTTCTTTGATTAACAAGGGTTCTGAGGAATTACTGAGAGAAGGTTTGTTCATCATGAATGTGCCTTGTTCTGTAGCAGAGATGGGTAAAAAGAGCAGGAGGTGATTTCTGACAGCTCTTTTGTCCTTATCATGCTGCTTGCTCAGCTACTAGTTTGGTTAATCCTTGAGAAAAGCTAAATAAATTGCATGAATATAAACCTGTGTTGACTCTTTTGAAGGAAGTTATCTCTGTGGGACTGTTTAAGGAGTGGATTTCGTACAGCAATTGAACAGATATTGTCTCCCTGACTTACCTGTCCACTTCTGTGCTCTTTATTTTGTGTTCTGCAGTTTCAGTCAGATAAACCTATACCAACCCTGTGCACTTGTGTATCTGTACCATGGTGCCTCCAATCTGGGCTTTGGTTTGCCTGAGAAATTCAGTGCTGCTGTTTTAACTTGGGGCTTTTATGAATTTGCTGAAGCAAAAACTAAGCTTTTGCAGTAATCAAGGAAACTTCTGCTATTTGCATCCTCCTCCTCCAAATGCCCAAGTTTGGGGTGGGTTTTTGGTTGCTGGGGTTTTGTTTTGTTTTACTTGAAAAATCTGGGCATCCCTGTACTAGCCTGAAAGACTTAAAGCTGGGATACAGAGAACTCCCTGCACTTTGTAAATACTGTAGGAAGACACTTTTAAATCAGTTTTTATAATGGCATAGACTAAGGGGATTGGATCCACAATGAATGGAGAGTAGGTTTAGGTTAGATATTAGGAAAACTCCCTGTGAGGGTGGGGAGGCCCTGGCACAGGTTGCCCAGAGAAGCTGTGGCTGCCTCATCCCTGGAAGTGTCCAAGGCCAGGTTGGACGGGGCTTGGAGCAACCTGGGCTAGTGGAAGGTGTCCCTGCCCATGGCAGGGGGTGTAACAAGATGGTCTTTAATGTCCCTTCCAACCCAAACTATTTTATGATTCACTTAGACTAAGGGAGATGGAATAACAACTCCCTGAGTGATTTTGGACTTTATAAATTACGTGTCTCTGTACTTTTACCTTGGAGCAGTTTTTTGTTTGTAGACAATCTAAATATAAAACACTTTGATGTAGCTTTTAAAGAAGCACGAGGCAGTTTTGGGTGCTTTCCTTTTTTTTTTTTTTTTTTATAAAGTTCTATTTTTTAACAGAATATTCCCAGTTTTCCTGCAGTTCACTCCTCAGTGGCAGTGCGGGAGCCCTTGCTTACGTTTCTCAACTCCTTTCCTCCTGAAAAGCCTGAGAGCAGATCGAGTTTCCAGGCTGCTCTGTTGGGGTCTAGAGCAAGTCAGGGGAATGTCCTTGGAGCTCTTTCTTCCTGTCTTCTGGAGGGAAGTTTTGGGTCATGTGCTGCCTGGACTGCACTGTTGGTATCCTCTGAGGAAGGTAAACCCTTCGCAAGATATTAATTCAGGGAGATTGTGGAATACTCTTCCTTGCTGTGGTGCCTGCCATGGGCAGCAGTGGCATTTATCCTTAAACAAAGCTTTGTGTACTATTTTTAGGTGATCTCAAGATCCATTTTTGTATAGGGAAAGTAGGGGCTTATCCTTAACTGGGAAGGAGCACTGTTGACGGGCCTACATCTGAAAGTTCATCCCTCTGATCTTATAGGGACATAAAAGCATTTTTGACAGCAGCAGCCCCCTGAATATGTGGCAGTTTTGAGGTCAGCTGAGGCTCTGAAATCTGGATCCCCGGGTGTTCTTGCTGTGCTCACCTACCAGGAGCCACAGCTCTCTTGCCAGTTGGTCTCTTCCTTTACTATTAATAATAAATTATTAAGAGAGGGGCAACAAAGTTGGGCAAGGGTCTAGAGAGTCGTATGAGGAGGGGCTGAGGGAGGTGGTGGGGCTCAGCCTGGAGAAAAGGAGGCTCAGGAGGGACTTTCTTGCTCTCTGCAACTCCCTGACAGGAGAGGGGAGCTGTGGGGGGTTGGGATCTGCTCCCAGGTAGCAAGGGACAGGACAAGAGGAAATGGCCTCAAGTTGTGCCAGAGGAGGTTCAGGTTGAATATCAGGAAGAATATCTTCCTGGAAAGGATGTTCTGGCATTGGAAGGAGCTGCTCAGGGAAGTGGTGGAGTCCCCGTCCCTGGAGGTGTCCCAGGAATGACTGGACGTGGCACTCAGTGCTCTGGGCTGAGGGACAAGGTGGGGGTTGGGCACAGGGTGGACTTGGAGATCTTTTCTGACCTAAATGATTCCGTGATAATAAGGTTGATGGATAAATCAGATTTCAGTGTATATTGCCATTATCTGTTCCTGTATCCATTTTATCCATATTTCGGGCATCAGCTGCTGCCCAGGACACAGGTTGGTATCAGATTGCATAACCTTGGGCCGGGCTTTGCCCTGCAACAACCACAGAGACAGTGGAAGGGGCTTTGCAGGAGCTGGTGAACCAGCTTTCCAGAAGTGACACACATTCTCTAATAAGGAGGAATACTGGTTGTGAGGGGCTGGTGTGTTGTCCCACTCTGGACACAGCTGTGCTGTGTGTCACAGGCACGGGGAACAAGCTCTAATGGGGCTCCTGCTGCTGTTCCTTGAAGGCAAAATAACACTTCGGGTCAGCTGATCAAGCTCAAATCCTGTTAGCAAGAGGGCACACACTTCATCTGCTGCAAGCCAGCTGTGAAAAACATGGATATAGCATGAAACCAGAAGATTTTTAGGTGCTGCTCTGGGAATCCCTGTAGACAGAGCAGTGTAATAATGGACTAACCAGGGATTTGTTGGCAAACCAACATGCTCCTGGTGCAGTCCCAAGAGCTGATTGTCAGCACTGCTCTCACCCTTGCAGGATTGCCAAGGCTTAGCTGGAACAATCAGAATGGAAAAAACAGTCCTCTTTTTCCATCTGTAATTCATGCTCTGCTATCCCTAGGAATAGACACTTCCCTTTGCAGGGTAGTCCCTATCCACTCAGGAAAAAAAACTCTGTGGAAGGAAAACATTTTCTGCCTCAGACACCCAGATTTCCAGCTCCTGCCCTTGCAGGTTATCAACAGGCTGAAGTAGCTTCCTAAGTCTGAGAAAAATATTTTGGTTTCTAGTCAGTTTTTTGTTTCCTCCTTAAAACAGCACCACCAAAACAACACTCACGTGAATATAATCCACTTGAGTAGCTCTAATTGTGTGGGTCTTAGTAAGCTTAGGCCCCTTCAGGAGAGGACAGCGAGGGAGTGTTAGAAAGCCTAGAAATGCTTTTATTATGTAACAGGGCCCAGAGCTCTGTCATGCACTGGAAATGCTTGAGAAGTGGTTGTGTTGGAATTGAATAGTCTTTATTTTTTTGTGTGGCTGAAGATGAGTGGGAAGAGGAGTGTTATAGCTGTGATATTCAGTGTCCCTCTGCTTTTCCTTATATATCCCTGCAGGTTTTGTTTTCTTTCAAAATGAATTAAAGAAGAAGTATAGAAGGAAAAGTATTCAGTGAGAAGTTAATATAATTTCACTTATTAGTTGATCTATTTGTCTCTGCAAGTAAGATGATCAAAGCAAACATTAACAGCTCTGGTAGATCCTGTAGTGGTTTTGGAGAGCTGTTGGTGTCAGAGGTCCATGTTGGAGTTGTCCTCCTCTTGGAAAGGTTGTGGGGATTTGGGATTCACAAGAGCTGTTCCTTGACTTGGTAGACCAGCTCTTCTTCCAGTCCTGGTGAGTAGAGCTGTAGTTTGGGAGTCATTGGGAGGGTTAGGCCTGCCTGGAAGCTGTGGCAGGTTTTATACTAGGATAGCGTGTCCCTGGATTCATACCTGGCTTTTGGGATGGCAGGAGAAGGGAGAGGAGCTGGGGAGGATGGAGAAACAGTAGGTATAGGAAACTCGATCTGCACTTGAAGGATCAAGGAGCTGGAGAGAGGCTGGACATAAGTGCTCTTAAATGGACTTCTCCTGGCTTAATATCAGCGGTGGAGTTTCTTTTTGTGAATAATATATGGGGGGCTCTGACATGTTTTTGATCAGAGCTCTGTGCAAAAGCCCCAGCTGGTGACTGACCACAGTGTTCTGCCCCAGAGCTGCAGGCCCACAGCTTCTCCCTTGGAATTCTTTCCAAAATCACTCCATAAGCCAGCAGTTGTGTTCCTGCAGTAAAGGAAAACTTGGTTACAGCCTTTTGTGTGAAAAGTTGTGTGAGGAAGGCGACAGCTTAGCCAGGCTGATGGATGGTTGTTAGCAACTGGAAAGAAAAATATAATAATGAGCTGGGATGATGGGGCACTCCCCAAAATCTTGAATAATCATTCTCCTGGCAGCCTGTCAGAGATGACTTCCTAAGTTATTAATGTTCTGAGGAAAATTAAATATTTAATTGCACAAATATTAGTTTCCTGGTTTTTAAAGGTACAGCCTGAAAGGCTTGAAGGAAAGGATCTGGAAAAGCTTAAATTTTATTAAAAATACATAGAGATGATATGCTTGCATCTGTTTTTCAAGATCCATAATCTTGTGCCTCTTTGCTTTGAAACTTGGAGGACATTTAAATATGTGCTTTAGAAGTGGTCATGGGAAATACCAAGAATGAGAACTCTGCTTTTTTAAAAGCACTTCCAATCTTAATGTAAGGTTGCAATGCAAAATGGAATTAAAAGAAACTCATAACTGATGTGTCATAGCTGTGAAGTCTGTCACAGCACGAATCCTTTAGAGCTGTAAAGATGCCTGGACACCTGAGTCACTGCTTTTTGCTTTTTGAAAGATGACAGCAAATGCCCTCCTGGAGTGAGTGCTCAGCTAGGCAGTGAAATGTTTGAAGGGTAAGATGTGAAACAGAGACAGAATTTTATCAGGGAACTGTTCTCCCTACTCTGGAGAGTGAAGGGGAAGATGAGCTCCTGGTGTTTCTGCTGCTGTCACGTGCTCTGGGAAGACACGGAGAGGTGTCCCTGACCACAGCTCAGCAAAGGGGAGGAAAAGGTTTGGCAAACTAAACTGATCGAGAGGTGGATTTAGGTAAAAACATAAAACTTGATGGAGATTCAGGTATTATTTGTAATTATTTACTGACCATCATGCAAATGGATGCTGTCAGGGGAGTGTTAGGTGGGATATTAAGAAAAGGTTGTTCCCCCAGAGGGTGGTTGGCACTGAACAGGTTCCCCAGGGCAGTGGGCACAGCCCCAAGGCTGCCAGAGCTCCAGAAGGGTTTGGACAATGCTCTGAGGGACAGGGTGGGATTGTTGGGGTGTCTGTGCAGGGCCAGGAGTTGGACTGGATGGTCCTGGTGGATCTCTGATAGCTCAGGACATTTTGTGAGTCTTTTCTATGATCCTGTGATCTTTAAAAGGATGTAAAAGACAGGAGGATTAGAAAGAAATTTAAAGAAATATTTAGGCTTGAGTGCAGTCTTTGTTCAGCTCTTTTATACTTCCAAGAAAAATTACGCATAAAAGTTATTTTAAACTGTGTAGTCGGAATATATTCCTGTGGTATTTATCAGTAATCTCCTCGGAAATCCTGGGCCCAGTTCCTTAGGAGACTTTAAATAAAGAAAACCCCTTGGTCTGCTCTACCTTGCAGTCATGGATGGGCTTGAGGACACACTTTTAACTCTGTACTTAAATCCTCTGGAAAGCCTTTGATTGCCCTTCCAGCAAATCCACACTGCCATGGCTTTATGGCATAGCTGGAGTAGGGGGGAGATGGATGGATGGATGGATGGATGGATGGATGAATGGATGGATGACCCTGGGGAGGTGGTGATACCTGGCTGGGGAACAGGATCCAGGAAACCACGGGTGTGGATGCCATTTTCAGCTGGGCTGCTGCAGCCTCCCCTTTGCTGGATAATACACAACTTCTCAAGCTTTGTGTGCAAGATTTCAGGTATTTCATCCAGAATTCTTCAGTGAACGAACAGAATCTCTGAGAAATCAGTGTTGGCTTGCATTTACCCTGCTTAGATGACACCAAAGATTTCTACAGAGGAAAGGAACCCATTTTACTGATGACTATTCAGTAAAATTTGCCCAGAAAGAGCCAAGAAGAAAACCACCTTTGTCTATAAATGAAAACCATTGCCTGGCTGCTGGTACAGAAATGGAGAGATGCATCCTTTAACCAAATTGGCTGTAAAGAAAGACAGCTCCATACAGTCAGATTGAATTTTATTCCCTTCAGAGAATCCAAAATCTTGGCGTTGGCAAATCCTGCCTGGCCACAATGGAAATACCCCGAGCCAGGGCAGCCTCATAAACACAGAGCAGGGACCACAAGCCAGAGCTTGCCATGAAACCAAAGACATGTTAAATCAAGAGAAAGAAAAACTGCCTTTTTTTTTTTCCCTTTTGAAAGCAGTTAAAAGATGATGAGAGCGAGGAAACATTTGCTTCACTCTTTCAGAATTTCAGCTCTGAAAGTTTTTCCTGTGGCTGCCTCTGGGAGCCCAGGACAGGGAGTACAAAAATGGGAGTGGGGATGGATCCTGTCCCAAACTAAGAGTGGATATGAGATTAACAAAGTGGTGTTAAAGTCAGGACAAGATTTTAATGTCTACTAAGGGCTTTTGGCCTTTCCAGAGAGCGCTTGGATACTGAATTCTGCTGCTGGAACCTGAGCTTCAGCCCAAGCATGTCACCTCTGCCTGAGGTATCTTCCCATCAGCTGCAGCCAGAGTTGGACTCTTTCCGTGGCATTTTGCTGTGTGTTCTTTGCACTTTACCCAGTCATTAATCCAGTTCCTCCACCGCCCCTGGGGTTGTGTGCTCCTCCCATACCCGGGATGGGGTAGTGGAGAGCTCCTTTGACTCCCTCTGTGCTGGGAATCACAAGGAAAAACGGGAATCTTCAGAGAACTTCAGAGGAGCTGAGCTGGAGTCCAAACAATAAGAAGCCATTTTGACATTCTGGTTTTGCCCTTTGTTATTTCTCTTCCTCAGAAGGAAACTCTGTGTCATTCTCCAGCAGTGCTGCTTAATTACTCTGATGCAGAAGTCAGAGAGCAGGGAAAAGGTAAAAAAGTCTCCCCAGTTTTTAACTTTATGTCCCAGGTCTGCTCATGCTGCTTCAGTTACCCCTTGTAGCAAGAAAACTTGATACTTCATACCTGAACTGATACTTGAAGAGCCTTGAAGTTCTTCATTACCCCCAAATTTAGGTATTTCATCAGGAAAAGACCCCTGAGTATCTGGGAAGATTGGAAGGATGAGGACCCACAGCAGTTACGTTGCCAGGCTGAGTTTTCATGGGCTTGCATCAGTTTTCTGGTCCTACTGTATAACAAGCAGAGAAAGGGGTTAAATTCTTAGTCAGAAATTGGGATATATTTGCATATAATTGTCTAATCAGGACTTGAATGGCCCTTTGGAATTGCACACTGAGGTGTATCTGAGAAGGATGTCTTGGCTGAAACAAGGAGTGAGATTTCCTGGCTGTTAATTATTAACAAGGAACACTTAAGCAGGAGGGAGGGAAACTCAGTTAACCCCAGGAAGGGTCAGAGTGAGAGCAGCTTAGAGGTTTAGGCCTAGGAGTAAGAGCAAATGCACACATGTGTCAGGGGAGGGTCAGGTTGGATCTCAGGAAAAGGTTCTTCCCCCAGAGGGTGGTTGGCACTGAACAGGCTCCCCAGGGCAGTGGGCACAGCCCCAAGGCTGCCAGAGCTCCAGGAGGGTTTGGACAATGCTCTGAGGGACAGGGTGGGATTGTTGGGGTGTCTGTGCAGGGCCAGGAGTTGGACTGGATGGTCCTTGGGGGTCTCTTCCAAGTCAGGATTACCTGTGTTCTAAATGTTGCCTTGAAATCCTGCTGGCTGTAATTACTGTCTGCTTTACCTTTCTGTACAAGAATAATCCCCTGTTTGGGGGTTGGTGTAGGTACTTCTGAAATATCATAAAGGAAGGGAGTTAAATTTTGGTCAGTATTGTTTGGATGGTGAACTCTACCAAAGAGCTCCTCCTTTACAGCTTCTGCTGGTGTTAACCTGGAAGTGTTCAGGCTTCAAAACATATTTTGTGGATTCTAAGCAGAATATTTTAGTCTTGTGCTGCTACTTAATTTCTTTTTTCACGTGTAAAATACAGTGATGATTATTGAGATTTTTTTTTATCTTTTGGTGAGAAAGACAAACTTGAAAGTAGTGTGAACAAGCGTAGTAGCAAATGCCAAGGTGTTCTTTTTTTGTGGCTGCAGCCTCTTTCTCAGCCAGCATTGCTGTTCTACTGATTTAGTTGGTGGTCTCCATTTATAACAGAAGAGAATTTCCTCTGTATCTTTGATATGTTCTTCTGGATCTTGCTTGTCAGTCTTCATGGTTTGGGTCAGTGCTGTGACCAATAATGGCTTCAGGGACTTGGCTGAGGAAATACTCATTTCAAGTAATGAAGCCTTTCCATCTAATGTGTTCTACACCTTAGACTAATTTAATCTGGGCTAGTGGCAAGGGCACCTGGTTCTTCCTTCACTGACCTGTCAATTGGAGTGCTCCTAATGAAATTATTTAGAGACTAATGTGTTCCCACTTTAACATACATGATCAATATAAAAATACAGGATGAAATGAAGTGCTCTAAATCTGCTTGAAGCCCTGCCCTGCTTCAGATACTGTGAAATTCTGCAGCTCCCAGTCCTGGATAAACTGCTGCATGGAAAGAGGTGCTGGAATTTTGTGGTGGTACTCTCTGCAACAAGCTATTTTTCCAAGACATTCTGTTACTGATATGGGGGAGGTGATAAGGTTATTTTCCTGCTTACCAAGCATTGGACACATGGGAATTATGTTGTTCCTTCCTTGCAGATCACAGAGGCCTTGTTAAAGGAGAGAGATAAGCAAGCAAAATGGAATGGGATTCCTTTGCTGTTGCAGAAGCTGTATGAGCACAGCCACCCAAACAGCGACTTCTCCCAGTGCCAAAGCATCCTAAAGGTACTGCCTGCACTGTCCTTCCTACAGCCAGGCATGAGTTTGCCTACTGTGATCATAATTATAGCTGATTTTTGAAGCTGTTTGCATGATAATATGTCTGAAAATGGGCTGATAGGTAAGAGCTGGGAATGCATGTAATGATTAGTCAGTAGGTCACACAGATCATGGGAGGTAATTGTGTTTATGCTCATGAGCAGTTTTCTTCTTGAACCATCTCTTGATTTTTTTTTATTTTTTACTTTACTTCATGCAGGAAATTTCTCCCCTTCTTTCAATGGAAGCCATGGCATATGTTACAGAAGATAGAAAAACTGCTCAAGAGTCCACTTTCCCAAATACATACACGTTTGACTTATTCGGAGTAGTCGATGTGAGTGTGGTTTTTTCAACAATATCCAAACATTTCTGCATGGTAATCATGCCCCTGAGAAATCTCTTCAGTGAGGTCTCTGAGATCTTTGAAGCTCCTAAATGCAAGATACAGAATGAGTTTCCCAATTTGATGTTGAGCATTGGAGTTGTGTGTGTTTCTGTTAATCCAAATATGAAGGGGGGTGTTTTTCAAGGTATCACATAAAAAAGCATGCTTTTTCTTATGTGAGAAATAGCCAGAAAACCTGGATATTTCTTCACTCAGTCTGTCTTTTTAACTTAAAAAGGTGAGACCTTTAGTTCTCAATGAAAACAGTTTCAAATGATTCCTAATTGTGAGATGAAATGCTACAGTTGGAACCAGAGCAGTGAGAATTTGACTTACCACTGAGGGATGTGTGGCACTTTTTGGGACGCTCTTAGCCACATTGTCTGTGTTTATTGCCTCATCTATGGAAAAGGGTTTTTTTAAAGAACTGTAAGTTTTCTGTTGACATTCTGGCAATTTATCCTTTTGTTTATTTGTTTTAATTCTACATTACAGAAATACCTCTTTGTTCAGTCTTATGGTGACTCTGGGATCTTGGCTTCCATCAGAAATGCATGATTTGCATTTTCTGATTAACTAATTGACAATCTCTTCCTTTCCCCCCCATTTTTTTTATTGTCTAATTGAGCAGTTTTTGCTGCTTCTTTCTTGTTACACTTAGCATGCCTTTACTTAAATAAAACTGGTATTTATGTTGGTTTGAAATGAGCAGTAGTTTAGTTGCCTGTGTGCTATCAGTTGAGGACAAAAGCAATTTAGAACACTTTCTGAAAATGTTCTAAATTTCCCTTGGTTTTAAAGGAAAATAGTGATACCACCTGTAGGAATGATTTTAACATAATGCACAGAATCTGTGTGTGTTGGGGGCAAGTTGTTTTTTTGCTGGTTGGGGTTTGGTTGTTTTTTTTTTTCCCCCTTGGGCTGGAGATGGCAAATATCAGATATGCTGTAATTACCTAGTACTGTGGCCAGAGATTTGGCTGATACAGGTGGGTTTAATGTGGTTATAGGCAGTGATAGAATCCAGTGCTGTGGGTTTTTTTCAAAAATCCTCCTCTGGGGCTTGAAAGGGAATCAGTCTGACCTGCTGGTGCTGATTGTTTTGCAGTATTTTGAACTGTGAACCACGAGTAACTCTGAAGGACCCTAAATTTGCAGTGTATTCTCTGTGCTATAATGATAGTGTATTCTTTATAATATTTGTGCATTCTGACAGCCATTACGTCAAGGAAGAACAAAAACACATTGTCCTCCCTTTATATGAATCCGTATGACCTGAGAGTGCAAACACGTGAACTGATGAAGCCTCTTGGATTTTATAGCTGAATGCAACCCCATTCCAAGAAATAAGATCTTATCATCATTTCCTTTCCGTGCCTTCTGCCACACAGCATTAAAGCATAAAAAAAACATAAACCTCAAACCTCGAGGTGTGAATTCTCCTCCGAAAACAGGAGCCATTAGTATGAGCTCTGCATTACTGCTGCAGTCATTTTTCTCTACCCTATTGATGCTACAGTTACTGTTACAAATACTGCTGGAAAATGTATGTTCCTCTTTAAAGTTGCCTATTTATTTGTCAGTGCTTAAAATGTGGCCTCCAGGTGGTTTCCTCCGTTTCTGGGTGGGTAGTTCATTAAAAGAAGGGCAAAGTTAAGCTGGGACTAAGAGAACAAGTAGTAAATTTTAAGTTTATTGATGTATGTAGGTGGTGCCTACATTGCCGTTGACAATTTTAAACTGATTTTTAAAACTAGGGGCATTTTGCAGTGCTTGGAGGACTTATCAGTTGCTTCTAGTGGTTAACTCTCATTTTTAAATAAACTGCTTGTTTTTCAGAATGTTTGAAGACAAACCAGTGTTATAGACTGGAGCAGCTAAAGATCAGTTCTACATTTAACAGGACCGCAGTCCCAGTCTTGGAAAACTGATTGTTACATTCCTTAAATAGAAATGAGGCCACATCTGTAAATATATAATAAGTATAGATTAAGGTGATGTACACATGCAGCGGCTTTTTGTTGGTGAGATTAAAGTCTGGAGCAACTAAATTCTCTTGTGTCTAGACCTGAAATATGTTTGAAGGCCAGAAAGATTTAGGGAAAGCCTTTGCAAAATTTGCATTTCTCTGCAGGTTATTGCTAAAGATTCCCTGTTTTGGGAGATGTGTGATAACCATTCCTGATTTTATCTGGAGGCATGTGAAAGCACATTCTTTGCAGGCTCAAATTCTTTAAAACTTGCCAGTGGGAGATTACTTTGTACAACCAATACTGTTTCTTCAGGATAAATGCAACTATTTTTTGTCAGTGTGATTTTGACACCAGTAGAGTTTTGGTTGTAGAGCCTCCATTATTCATCTCTGTGACTTCAGCAGAGACAAGTCTGGGTTTGACTTTGTCACTGACAAATTAATTGGTATTTGTATCTAAATGATCATTCCTTTAATTCTTTATCTTATCGTTACAGCTTTTGGTAGAAATTCTCATGAGACCAACCCTTATTACACAGAAAAAGAAGCAGAAAAGTAAGTAAATTGCATGTTTTATCTCTTTCCCCCACACACAGTTTTTCCTTGTGTTCTTATTCAGACAGAAATTGTTCTGTTTTTCTGTTATTCTCTTTCCATACCAGCAATTTCCTGTTGATTCATTTAGGAATGAATCACTGGGCTCTTTGTCCTCCGTGGTACTGATTCGTGCTGGGATTTGGGATAGTCACCTGTTGGGATAGTCACACAGCTCCAGAGGGTTCATACACTCAGCACAACATCCCTCACTCAAAGAACTAAATCTGCAATCAGTGGAAACTCTTATTGCTACTGTGGCTGCAGCTACAGCAAGCAATTTTTAATAATAAGCCACAAAACATTGTTTATGTAATAGGAGCTACAGAGATTGTGAGATAAAAAATGTGCTGTTCTCCTGACTCATTTCCACATTGATGTGAGAACTTTGCCAAGGGGGTGCAATGGCTTCAGCACAACTTTTCTGCTGGAGCAGCTTTGCTTTAGTGTTTTCATTTCCCCTGTTTGTGGTTCTGCTGTTCCCTGAGCCCTTGTGAGGCGAGGGACTGTCCTGGTGCACTCTGTGCCCTTCAGCCAGGGAACTTCAAAGGTGAAGTGACTTGAACTTAAGCTAGAGGCAGCTGTTGTAGGGCTGTACTGAAAACATATTTTAAATATTAAAATATGCAGTGAATCAGATGGAAAGCTGTTCTTATGAAGTCCAGGTGCTGTGTGGAGAAAACTGCATGAACTGTCCTCTTTTTTTTTTTTTCCTCCATACTAAATAATTTATTATGTGAACAGCTCAGGTAAAGACTTAGAGAATCATAGAATGGTTTGGATTGGCAGGGACCTTAAAGATCATCCAGTTCCACGGGCAGGGACACCTTCCACTAGCCCAGGTTGCTCCAAGCCCCATCCAACCTGGCCTTGAACACTTCCAGGGATGGGGCAGTCACAGCTTCTCTGGGCAGCCTATGCCAGGGCCTCCCCACCCTCACAGGGAAGGATTTCTCCCCAGTATCCCATCTAACCCTGGCAGTTTGAGTGCTTCTTCCAAGGCATTTGCACGTGTGATGTGAGGTAGCAGCCTGAAATTCCCCTCCATTTTATAGCTTTCCATGGCATTCCTTGGCATTGGTGTCCCTTGGCAGCCTAGGGCTGGTGACTGACTGTTCTCTCCTTTGCAGTAAGTGATGACCTCATCAAGGACTGTCTCAGCATACTGTACAACACGTGTCTGTGTGTAAGTACAACTGCTGCAAAAGTCTTCTGCTGATTGCTTTTTACAGGTGCCACTTGATAGGACAATATATAGACTCTTAACTGTAATTTAAACTCACTCTGAAGCTTTATGTGAAAATTCCTTCAGTTAAATACAGGACTGCCCTATATTTTGGTGTGTTACACAGTTTCTTAGTCAAATTTAATCTTGGTTTGGATCTTTCTTTCTCTGTGTTTCAGTAGGAAAGCCGTGACAGCCTTTGAGTTCCATCTTAAAATTTGAAACTGAAAATAGATCCCTGTTAACCCCAGCTGCAGCTAGTCTTGTTCAGAAACGGCACTGGCCAAGTGTTTTAAGTTTGATCCTTCAACTCCTTCATGTTCTGGATATCAGTTCAGTTCTGTGGATGGCAGAGCAGTGCTAAGGAAGGTGCTGGGTTAAAGGCTTGTGGAAATACCTTGTCATTAAAATTCTGAAGCTAAAAGCATAGGCCTGCAATTATGCATGCAGGGAACATCCTCAGGATTGTTTACTTCATCACACACTTCATTATGCCATAACCCAGGGAACGTTTTTTAACAAAAATTAAAAAAGAAGAGAGGCAGTTGGTGGCTTGAAGCTCTTCTGAAGACATCAGCCTAATCTCCGGAGTGTGAGTCTTACACAATCATGTCTCACTGCTGAGGATCTGCACACATGGGAGGGGGAAGAGAAGGGATGTTTTTTCTTGGCTTAGATGATTTATTTTTTAACTACAGCTAATGTTACTTCTGCAGACGGTGAATAGCCTGAAATGCTAAGAAGCAAGTTTGCAATTTTTAGAGTAGCTGCTGTTTTAATTCACTTTGATATTACTGCTGTCTCTTGAAAGAGAAGTGTGCAGGATCACAGAAATGGTGTGTGAGCAGTATTAATGTGCAGATATTGAGGAACTATCTAAGCCAGTGTAGTTCTGTGAGCACTGGTGATATGCCAGGCACATACAGCAGACAGCTTTGCAGGCAGTGAGGATGCAGTTTTAAGTTTCTGGGAATCCTGGCTGTCCTCTCAGCAGAGCTCAGAGCATGAAAGTTGTCTGTAATGATAAGAGCATGAAAGCCAGTCTTAAATTCAGTGCTGAACTCAAGGTCAGGCCTCAGTGTGACTTTTAGGCCAGTGCTGTATTTGGGTGGCTCAGACTGAGAGTGGTGCTGAGGGTTGAGGAGTGGCTGCATTTACATACCATGACAGGGAGCTGGTGACAATTTGTATGGGAAAGCAGAGGCAAGCCTCTCTGGAGTGTTGCCAGGCAGGCAGTGTTCAGTTTTGATGCAGGCAGGTAAACAACTCCAAGGTGAAGCCTCCCATCACAGAGCCTGTTGGTGTTGCAGGCTCATGGTAACTTCAAACAAGGACCAGGATTGGTTTTGGTGGCCATAAACACAACTTTTCCTGGTGTCAGGAGTAGCTGGGTCAGTAACACACCATCTGTAGGGCTGTGTCCTGCAGGTGCTGTGACATGTGGCATCTCAGGGTGGGCTCTGACCGGGTCTGTGCTGGTTTCTAGACGGAAGGAGTCACGAGGCGACTGGCAGAAAGAAATGACTTTGTGTTGTTCCTGTTTACACTGATGACAAACAAAAAGACATTCCTGCAAACTGCAACGCTCATTGAAGATATCCTGGGAGTTAAAAAGGTTAGTGACTGGTTTCTTTGATTTATTTGCATGGCTTTTCAGGGCAGTAGAGGAAAGAGCTATTGCTTTGTTGCTGAGGATAGTCCTCTTAAGCTGCCAGTCCCACTTGTAGTTTATTTGAAACCTGGCTGTTCGCAGTGATCATTAACTTCAGTCACATCTCATACAGAAACGAAACTATTCATGTGGAGTCATCCTTGCAATGCTTTTCCATAGCTCAGAGGATAATGGGAGGTGAGCACCCATCATCTGAGTACCTCACTGTCATTAAAGTACAGCCAGTGCTTCAAATAAAGGAAATGAACCTCATATAAAACAATTTTTCTTCCTTGCCTTCTGATTACACCTCACACATTATACTTGTCCTCATGACATCTGGAAGGGCTTCCTGTCCTTTTCTCTTACCTTGGGCTTTGTCACTCTCAAACAAGTTGTAGGCTGGGGAAACAGGACACTTCAGTCTTCTGAACAAACTAGGGTTGTTTTTCTAATTATTTGCCATTATCATTACAGCTGAGTTCTCTGATGTGATGCAAATAAAATATTAAAGGTGTAACCCTGGGAAAACCCTGAATGAACAGTGTCTATATACATTTTGTGGAGAGAGTCAGGAGTCTGTAACTTGATGCTTTTTTACTTATAGTAGTGAGGTTGAGGTAGATATACGTCCTGAAAGAGATAGGAAACAAGCTTGGTTTATCTGAATAAAAATGGTGTTCTTCTGACAATGGTTTTAAGCCTCTTTTTATTAAAAAGATCTTTTGATGACAAAACTGAGAAGTAATCTGAAAGGTGATTCTTATCTGTGAGTTTCAAAGAAAATACAGAAGTGGAAAACAAAGTTGAAACTTGTAATACGCAGACATAATTTAAGTATTAAATTGGTTTGTGGGGTTTTTAGTTAAAAAGGGTCCCTAAATTTTATGCAAATATTTAGTCTTTAAAATATGGATATCTGTACAGCAGTTGTAAATCCCAGCTGCTTTCAGACTCTTCACTTGCTTCTCCTTTCCTAACATTGGAATAACCCACAGAGCTCCCCAGGGAGGATCTTGTGTCTGTGTTCACTTATTGAACGTCACATGTGACTCAGTTGGTGTTTGCCTCCTCCAGGAAATGATCCAGCTGGATGATATTCCCAACCTGGCCAGCCTCGTGTCCAGCTTTGACCAGCAGCAGCTGGCAAATTTCTGCAGGATCCTGGCTGTCACCATTTCTGAGCTCGACACCGGCAGTGATGACAAGCACACTCTTCTTGCCAAAAATGCCCAGCAGAAAAAAAACCTAGGTCCTTCTCGAGCTGAGATTAATCAAGGTAATTGGTACACTGTGAACAAATCACAATAATCTCCATAGTAATCTCAATTTTCCCCTTTTCAATGTCACTTATGTTTCTGGAGGATACTGAAAGTGTTGTGTCTTACAGAGCATTTTTCTTTATTTTCTTGATCCCTCAGGCAGTTTCCTGGAAACAGTCTTTCCTGTTAATGAACTTTACTTTGTAGCTTTTGGGTTGATACGGTGTTGCTAATTAGGTGGGTTAATTTCTGTCATTTCAGCACTCTCTGATGAACTGAGTGGCTTAAAATAATTGGATTTGCTTTCTGTGCCTCAGTCATGTCCATGGCAACTCTTGGTAATTCTGTGTCCTTCTTAAGAGACTGATTTCTGAACTAAAACTGTGTGCAGCGTAGTTGCTGTTGGAGCAGTTCCTCTCTGATTTTATCTGATGTTGGGTTGAGCAGGATGTCTGTCTTTATCAACAAGGAAATCGTGTTTAATATTAGTTATGTTGCCCACTGTTACCAAAACAGCCTTGGAAATCCGTGGGTCTGATCTCAGCTTTAGCTTAGGGCACAGTGTAGGTTTCCTTATTTTGCTGAGTACTTCTCAAGTGCAAAAGCCTTGCCTGGAAGGATCAGTAGGAATTGGAAAAGTTAAATTGAAGTACCCTCAAATGTAGAATCTGCTGGTTTCAGCTCTTACTGTGCTGAAAAGCATTTGGGCTTTTGAAGCAGATGTGAGAGCGGCAGCCAGTGAGAGGTGAGTAGCATAATACAGCAGCTGAGAAACTTTAAAGGGAGGGGTGTATTTTCTACCCTGTGATAGCCAGAATTCTCTTGTGAAGAGCAGTGGACAAGTATGGGTAGGTGTGGGTACTAAATTTAATTTAAATCAGTTGAACTTAATAGGCTTGGATCCCCCAGAGCTGAACTTAGCCAAGCAAATGTTTAACTAATAATTTTTTGTGTGCACGATTAGAGACTGATTCTGAGATTATCAAATATATTCTACTCTAAGAATTTTATCAGGGAGCTTAACCTTTCAGAGACTGAACTCTTCCTTATAATGTTAATGGCCAAATTCTTTGCCTTTTTCCACTTGCATCTGCAAGTGGGTAGTGAAGCCTTAGCTATGTATCTTCAATAAACAGGTCCTGTAATTAAGTTATTCTGTGAAAACTTGAGGGCAAAATGCAGCTCCCCAGGCATTTTGCAAAGCACTGACTTCTGTCCTTGCACTGCTCCTTCTAAGGGTGCAGTTTCACCATTTAAACCCTCAAACCTGGGGCTTCTGTGGTGTATTCCCCATCTGTTTTGCTCCTTGATGATCTAATGCAGGAAACCATTACTTAAAAAGCTGAGGGCTTTCCCCCCAGCTATTCCAGTGAGCTAGTTCAGTTTGCTACGAGACAAACACCACGGGAGGGAAAATGAAGGAGGAGCATCACACAGAGGAAAGGGGGTGTGGAGCTGCCCATTCCAAGGCCTGCTGCTTCATTTCTGCCAACTTAATTTTCAGCTAGATCAGTTCCTTGATATTGACTCACTGTGGACACCAAAACAGCACTGAATTATTCCTGGGATATGAAACTCTCTTCCAGTCCTTAATAGGAGGCTGCACTGACTTCTTCCATCTTTGGATCCTTTTGATTGGATCTTTTTAACCATACTCTTCTAAATCCCTGACGTAGATGTTTTGGTACCTTGTGGTGTGGAGGATTTGATGACTGATCACTGCTGTGTTGATCTTAAATAGTAATAAAGTTTTTTTTCTTTTTTTTTTTTTCAGCCACACTTCTGAATATTCCAGGCTTCATAGAGCGATTGTGCAAACTGGCAACACGGAAAGTGTCTGAAACTACAGGTACTTCCAGCTTCCTCCAGGAGCTGGAAGAGTGGTACACCTGGCTGGACAATGCACTGGTTCTGGATGCACTGATGAGAGTGGCAAATGAAGAGGCAGAGCAGAGCAGTACAGGTACCTGGCTTGCATTCCATCCTAAGCTGCTTCAGGGTTTGCCACACGTTGCCTCTCCTTTCAATTGGAAATATCAGTCTTTAGGTCTTATTCCCAGGTTGTTCTCATATAGCACTGATTTTTTTTTTTTTCCCCATGATTAAAGTTAGCAGAATAGGTAGGAAATGTCCTTCAGCTGTCTGTGCCCTTTGCATGCCCAGCTAACCCTGTAATGCTGTACATCCTTGCCACTAATCTCCCTGCAGAGGCAAAATAACCCTTCTGAGGTGAGTGACTTCACCAGCCTTTTCCTCTAAAACTTTGCCTGATGGCTTTAGGTTCAAATGCTTCATACCAAGTAAGTGGCTCCTTCTTTAAAGAGGCAATCTAGTTTGAGCAAAATTGAGTGAGTAAATGAAGAAAAATAATTATTGCAGTTAATGCAGCCATAGGAAAATGCTTTGAAGCACATGTGTGGTTTGTTTCTTCACCCTTTGCTATTACAAAAATGCAGGGTATGTCTTGTAAAACTCAAAGTACTTAGTACTCCTGTTTCTGCCCTTAGCAGGGTAATTCTGCATAGGGTTATGAAAATTATTTAACTGTGCCTAAGAATACTGGGCCTGAGGTATGAAATGAAAGTCTATGAATAGTAAATGCTTCTGATCTCTCACCCCTGCTTTCATTACCTCTTCTGCCACGTCCTGGTGCAGTAGTTCTATTAATTCATTTAGGTGAGCCTACTTATTTTAGGTCATTTAGCTTATGATGGACAAACAATTTTTAAAAACTTATCCCTAAATTTCCAGCTATATTTTTTCTCTTCTGTGATTTAAATTGGTTACTTGCTGTACCTCGCTATTTTTAGCTGCGAGGAAGATTGGAGCAGAGGGGCTGGTCCTACACCTGCAGTGTTCATTGTAAAAGTAATAACTGTAACAAATCCTTGCTGTTGAAGCTGCCTCAGGCTCATGTTTTTGCCGTCTTGTTCAGAGTCTTCAGATGAAAGTGGGTTGGCCAACAGCTCAACACGGACGCAGCTTCCACAGTCCATGAAGATCATGCACGAGATCATGTACAAGCTGGAGGTGTTGTATGTTCTCTGTGTGCTGCTCATGGGGAGGCAGAGGAATCAGGTGAGCCCTGGGACAGGGTCACACAGGCAATTGATGGTGCTCATTAATTAGGTCATGGACACAGAAACACGAAGGGCAGAGCTGAAGACACAAAGCTGGGCAGGTCCCATCGTGCCAGCCATGCCCAGACACACAGGAAGTGTTCCACTGGGAGACAGGGCTGGTCACAAGGGTGGGGGTCCAGTCCCCACAGAGCTTCTGCTCTGGTGCAGGGTGGATGCAGGAGGATGTCCCCTGCATGAAGATCCTGTCCCTCTGTGTGAAGAAGTGTGTGGGTGTACCTGGATGCTGCAGGAGCTGCAGCCAGGCCTTGTTATCCCTCCTGGTGACCTGTTTGGATGGAGCCCCTTTGTACCTTCCCCTTCCTTGGCTGCTTTCACTTTTGGAAACCCACTGGGGTGGTGTGAGTGGGTGATTTTTGCTGCAGATTCCCATGTCTTAGCTGAGTGTGAACAAACTGTTAAACTCTGAGCTGAGAGAATACACTTCAGTGCTGTCTGCACTGGTCGCTGCCTGGAAACCCCACTCATATGGTCCTTTGGCCTTTCTTCATTTTGAAACGAAAAAGATAAATTATTCCCTGCCTCACACAGGCTTATGGAGAAGCAGTCCCTGCAGCCTGGCTGTGGTTTGATTTAAATGGGTCAAAAGCACGTTGTGCTGGGAAAAGAAAAGCAGTTCTTGGTGCAATTTTGACAGGTTTACAACTTTATCAGCCTGCTCAGCTCAGCAGATCAGCTCAGAACAGCAGGGAGATTCACATGCCCTGGAGACTGGGAGGCCAAATTGATGTGGATGGAAGGGACCAGGAGGGCCAAATTGGTGTGAGTTGTTCAAGGACTGTTGTATTGGGCAGGAGTGGCTGTGTTGGGGGGCAGTTCGAGTATTTTGGCCTTTGCTGGTGACATCCCACTGTATCAAAGTCACAGACACTCACCAATCTCATAAATTTCTTGATCTGAATTTAAAATAGAAGTGCAGTTGTAGTGTAGTCCCAAACATAACTAACCTGTTCACTCTGAACCTACAAAAGTGGTTGTGGACTCCCCATCCCTGGGAGTGTCCAAGGGCAGGTTGGATGGGACTTAGACCAGCCTGGTCTAATGGGAGATGTCCCTGCCCATGGCAGGGGATGGAATAAGATGAGCTTTAAGGTCCCTTCCAACCCAAACCATTCAAGGATTCTAAATGGATACTTGGCATTAAAAAGAAATAGATTCTCTATAAGAGGGAACTAGGCAATTGTTGCAGAAACCACAAGCACTACCATAAGCAACTGTTGTCATTCCTTTTAGAAATGCTGTTTCTGTTGGGCATAAAATAAAATCTAAACAAAGCCCAAGCATAACTGGAACTACCAGAACGTGGATCCGTTAGGAGGACTTCTTTTTTTTTTTTTTTCCATTGTATCAAGCCAGATAATTCATTCCTGCCTGATTTCACCACAGGAATGCAGTTTTATAGATACTGCAGAAACAGCTTGCAGCTTGCACTCATCCTGCTGCAGCTGCTTCAGGGAGCTGGATTCCTTCCCTCCTTGGGTCAACTCCAGTGTGTTCCTGTCAGATATGACAAGGCAGAAAATATGCTGCTGAAACAGCTAGCTTTGAAGCTGAATTTAGTTTTTAATTTCCTGGGAAAACAACTCTTTATCCTTCATCTGCTCTCTCTGGCCCCGTGCAGATGGGAAAACTAAGGATAAGGCTGGCATGCAGTTCACCTCTTCCCCAGGACTGATACAGGGGGACTGGTGTTGAACTCTTGAAAGATTTGAGTTACTTCATTCCCAAACACTTCTTGTCTGGAGCCAACTCTTTTTTTTTTTTTTTTTTCTCTTTCTTGTGAAATCCTTTGCCTTTGAAACACATAATATATCCTTCATTCCTTCATCTGCATATAAAACTTGTGTGGCAGATGTGGCTCCTCTTCCCTTCCTGAGCTGGGCAGATGAAAACTGGAGCTGAGCTGTTCTCAGTGGATAGCTCCAGCATGAGGGACAGCAGTGTCTGCAGTAGCACTCTCACTGGCAAGCATTTGCAGCTGCTTGGTGGTGGCCCTTCTCTGTGAGGCAATAAAAGCACAGGATCTGTGATTCCATTCTGAGCAGCCAAAGGACTTACCGGTTTTAGGTTGGATTCATTTCACGTGGAATTTCTAAAGGGCATCACAAACCTGCTTCAGTCCACCATGGCGAGCAACACAACGGTCTGGCATTTGCTTGAAGCATTGTGCAGCTTCCCCAGCTCAACCTGGTTACTCTAAATCCTGTGTGTAAACTTGATTGCTGGCTAATTTGCATAAATTGTTAATTGTGGTAGCAGGGACTTGCTGCCACCTCGGGGGTGAGCTCACCCTTGGGGATAAGTGGTGTTTCTCTCAGATCTGTGCCTTTGCTTCCTTCTCTTTGTCACACCCTAAGTTACTCTCCTTTTGTATTTTTCTGGGCTGTCCTGCATGTCTGTGTTGAGGTGAAAAGCCATCAGATGATTTCCTTGCTCCTGTTGTAAGGAGCCACACTGCACAAAGCAGAGACTCACGTTTTAGTGGTGAGAAAACACTAGGCCAATTCATGTGAAGGTGGGCAGCAGTAGGAAAAAATCCAAGGAGTTTGAAGGATAAATACAGAGCAGGGATTGCCTTGGCATCCCCAGGTAGTTGCAGTGAGTTTGAGGTCTGGGAGAGAGTGTGATTGCAAAGGCAATGACTGTCAGGCAGCTCCTGTAAGGTGAGAACTTTCGAGTTGAGCAAACCAAAAGTGAACAAGACAGAGTTGAAATTAGGGATGAGTCATTTAGAGGGAGCAGACTCGGGAGTTAAACTAGGATCATAGAGACCTTTTCCTGAAGTGAGGGCTGAGGCTCTTGCAGGCAGCTCACACACTTAGCTTCCTCCTGTTGTGCTTGTACCACGCTGGCCATGGAGGGACAGGGAGAATACAGGGAGCTCTTTGTTTGGAGAGAGTCCTCAGAGCTGGTTTTGTTGGAGGCTTGTGACGAGATCAAAGCGTCCAATAGCATTTTAAAAGACTGGAGCACTAGAGGGCTCCAAGCTTTGCAATCTCCCGGGGAGGATGAGTGAGGTGGGAAGGAGTTGGATGCTTCTTGGATGCTACTTGGGATGTCCAGCAGCAGGAATGTGATTTCTGTAGAGATGGGGCAGCTGGTGGCTGCAGCCAGGAAGAATGCAAAAAGGCTGTCAGCTACGATGCAGATAAGACTGAGAAAATGGAAACCTCTAAAACAGCGTCAGGTTCAACTGTTTTGGATTCATTGAGGTGTTTGAGTAGATAGAACACATTTGTGTGACCTGCTGGAAATGCTGCTGGTTATAATGATGCATCTTGGGGACAACCTGGGTTATTGTTAAGTCATTTTGTTTATTGATTTTAAGGAATATGTCCATTACTGCACTGGGCACTTAATTTTTGAAGCCTGTTGGGCTTCCCAGTCATGTGGTTTTCATTTGCAACCACATCTCAAGGAATACTGTTTGTCCTAGCCCTACGGTTCATGAGAGTCCCACTTGGTATGTCCCTTATTCCTCATCTTCCAAATTGCTTCCATGAGAAGTCTCACAGCTTGGACTGCAGGTATTTAACAGCTGCTCACACCAACATTAGGTGCTTTTTTACTTGAGTAACCCTGTTTCAAACACGTCATGATGTGCTGTGTCCCAGCTTGGCAGGCAGACTGCTAAATAAACCCAAGTATTTTAGCATTTTCTTCTCTCCTGATCATTCTCTGAAGAGTTCAACTTCTTAACTTGAAGCAGCAGTGCAGTGTGGTTGTGTTACTGCTGGACCCAGCTTTGCTCAGAGCTCCTGCCCAGATCAGTTGAACAACACCCATATTGATAATTTATGTTGTCTTCAGAGGCCTTCCTGAGCTTCAGCTGTGTGAGTGGAAAGGGAGAAGACAAGGACACTCTGTGGGTGACTGGCAGCAGAATATTCACAGCTTAGCTGTGTAGCATATAATTGTTAGGTACAGATGTGTTTTCAGTGGGCTGTAAGTCATCTCCCCCTGCCCAGAGTTGCTTCCAGAGGAACACTGGTTAAGCAGCACTGGCAAATAGCTCTCAAAATGTCTGTTTTCTCTCCCTATCCACCAAATGGAAGCTACTGTAACAGTGCACCATGGTGAGTGTGAGTGTTAACTCACACTTGCTGTTTGGTACAAGAATTCACCTTCTGTTGGCAGAGAATGACAGAATTCTGCCCATCTGTTTCCAGACCACGTTATATCCCTGTTTGAGGCTGCAGCAAATGACTTTGTACCTCTGTTTTTTTCCCCAGGTTCATAAAATGATTGCAGAGTTCAGGCTCATTCCTGGCCTCAATAACTTGTTTGACAAACTGATCTGGAGAAAGCATTCAGCATCAGCCCTGGTTCTGCATGGACACAACCAAAATTGTGATTGCAGCCCGGTGAGTAACTCCTAAAATTCTGTGTTGGGTTGTTATCCTGTCATACAGTCCTCAGGAGTCGTGCTGAAGAACTGGGTGCTTGTGTAATCCACAACTTGACATGTGGCAGCATTCAGTTTCTTGGCGGTTGTTTTCACTGAAGTCTATGGCTTGTGCCAGCAATTTAGCAGGGACAATTTAGCCTCTCCTAGTTCGGGAACTGGGAAGGGGGGTAAACTGGTGGACCCTGGAAGCCAGAGGTAGAAGATAACCAAAACTTAAGGGAATGATAACTAGGAGGGACACAGAATACAAATTGGATCACAGTCAGGTTTAGGGGGTTGAATTTTTTGTTGGATTCTTTTAATTTTTTTTTTCCTTTCCAAACCTAGAAATTCTGAATTGATCAATACATTGATGAGCTTTTCTGCCTTTGCAGTGAGAAGAAATTAGCAATTTTATTGGCTTGGAGCAGTCTCCACTTCTGTTCTATTTTGGGAGGCCTACAAAGTGCAGCCTTCCCCTTTATGCAAGTCACTTGCACTGCTGACCAGAGGGCTTTGATTTGGAAAGGTTTTTTATTCAGCTTGGTATCTGATAATATCCAGAAACCCTAAAGCAATTTTTTCCCCCTTTTCTTGTCTCTTTTTAGGACATTACCCTAAAGATACAATTCCTGAGGCTTCTTCAGAGCTTCAGTGATCACCATGAGTGAGTATGAGGAGCTGTGGTGGGTTGTGCCTCGGTGGTGATTGCGTGGTTGCACTTCCAGGTGTCCTGAGCACATGAAGGGAATGTTGTCCTGTGCTTAATTCAGCTTTCAGCTCCTGCTATGAGCAGCCTAAGGCTCTGCTCTCCAGTGGGCATGTCTTAATATCCCTCTTGATGCTTGAAACCAGCCCATTTTGCTTCATGTTGAATGTGCTGGAACATGTCTCTGATGAGTGAACACTTTCTGGCTGAGGAAATAAGAAGGCAGCTTCCATGATGTTGTTTGTCTGCCTTCTCCCCAAGAGCTGGTAGTGAGCCAGTGGGAACAGGGAGAAAGCTTCTGTCTGCCTTCCAAAGGCATCCTCAGGAAACTTGAGGCTGCTGGAGTAGTTTGTGGGGTTTGCTTGGGGGTTTTTTGCTGCTGGTGCAGATGTAATTCTTGCTCTGTTCTGACTTGTGGAATTGGATCTCTCGTTCCATCAGTGTCCCGTTGCTCTGATTCAGTCCTGTGAGATGGTGTCCACTTCTGACAAACCTCTGTGTTTGAGGCCTGTTGTACTTCAGGTGCTGGTCATATCCACAGCCAGGATGATATTTTTGTGCAGGTTTTATCTAATACTATTGGATATATTGGAAGTATCAGCCTTTTCGATTGTGAAATTTTAGCTTTGAGAACAGGAGGTGCTGGGCAGGCAGAAGTGCAAGGCTGACCTATTGTAAATCCTGCAGGCAAGACATTGTTTGCCCAGAAATCACTCCAGGTTTTCCAATAAAATCTCTTTAGATGACGTTCCTATTTAAGTGGCTGATACAAAGATTTCAGGCTTGTTCAAAGAGAAAACAGCTCCCAGCTGTAACATCAGAGCAGGTGGAATGTGTGGAATCTGGTTAAGGGCTTTAAACAAATAATGACACAAACTTTCTATGAAATCACAGATTAGCTGAGTTAGCTGAAGACAAGAGGAGAGCAAGTACTTGTACACTAATATTAATTTCAGTAAAATTGTGTCTAAACCAGACTTTGCAGAACTGTTTGTTGCAGGGAGAGAAGGGCTGTGTTCTCATTGCAGAAACCTGTTAATCCACATCAAAGGAAGCTTTACAAGAGAACCTCAGTGGGCACTAATCTGGATGATGGTGTTTGAAACAAGGAGACACTCAGTCCCCTTGGGTTTAATAATTTATCTTCTGTGTAATTGCTGGTTTGATGAGTAGTTTCTTCTTGCTTCCTCATCACTGCATCTTGTGCTCCCTGAGGTTTCCTGAAAATAAATCTGTGCAGTCTGATTCTGAGCACTTTGAAGTAGGAAGATGCTGGCACTGGGCAAGGAGTGTGGCAAAGGGAGCCCCTGGACTACATTTGTGCTCTGTCAGACTTGTTCTGCTGGTCAGTGTTAAAACTGGAATTTGCTAAATTTTGGAGGGGGTTCACCAAACAGCAGCTGTCTGGCCTGGGGGAGGGAGCAGGGTGGGAATGCTCTGAAGAGCAGCCAGGTGAAAGAGGATTACCCAGCCCTGCAGCCCTGTGGCTTTGCTTCTCATGGAATTGCATGTTTGCCTCTGGAATTCATCCTGGTTTTCTCCCCTGCTCCCCCACTGCCTTGCTTTAGGAACAAGTATCTCCTCCTAAACAGTCAAGAACTGAATGAGCTGAGTGCAATCTCCCACAAAGCCAACATCCCTGAAGTTGATGCAGTTGTCAACACTGACAGGTGAGAGGGAATAGAGGGCTTTGGGCAGCAATTTAGGAAGTTTTTAAGCATCTCTGTTGGAGGTTTGATGTCACGTGTTCTGTTTGAGGTCCATCTGTCCACCACACTTTTAATTTCAGTGATGCATTTCAGCAGGAAGTGTCCAGGTTTGTGTGATATTGATGGTTATCAGCAAATCTAAAGTGTGCTCATGCTCGGTGTAAGGTGTTTTAAAAACAAAAGCAACCTTAAGGAAAGCCAAAAACGGGGGAGTTGAGTTCATGGCCCAGATTTTATTATGTTATTCTCGTTCTGACTGTTTGCATGGCCTTGTACAGCAGGCATTGCAGACAGACCTGGAAAGTAAACCCTGATCCCTCTAATCCATTAACTGCTCCTGCTGATAAATCTTAGTTTTGAGATTCAGGAGCAGTCTGTACACACATAATGTCCATTTCCAGGCTGTTTGAACAGATCCAGGTGTCTGCTCAGAGTACTTTAAGAGCAGCTAATAAACAGAAGAAGCTAAATTAGATTAACACATTAAACCACTTACAGAATCTCTGGTGTTACATTGGAGTATCTGTTAGATTGACTGTTTTGATTTCAATAAGGTTTTTAATACACAATTCTGGTGTACAAACCTCACCAGGTGAAACACAATTTGCAGATTTAGTTGTCAGAATATTCCCAGGGTTTCAGCAGGGACTTGGGCTGCACAGAGCAGATTTACCTCGCTCCGAAAGGGAATCCTCTAAGTGGATTTCCAGATTATAATTATTATCATAATACTGTGTCTAATTGGGAAGAACTCAAGGGTTTTTACAGCTTTAGCATTTAGTTTCCATGTTGCTTTTCTTGAAATGTGAGGTGAGGGCATTGCTTCTGCACAAGGGGGATACTCCACTGAAGATGTTTAATACAATTAGTATTGCAGTTGTACAGCCTCTGTACTTTTACTGCCCCACACAGAACAAGGTTAACTCATGTAGCATCCAGGTTTCCATACTCTGCTGTGCCTCCTAAGTGGAATTTAGAGCTTCCTTGTTGTGTGGTTTTCATTCCTAAGATCAAATGTGGGGTTTTTTTTCCCCCTAGTCTTTTAATTTCTGCAAGCTGTGAATTGGTATTTTTGAAATATTAGCAATTTGAGAAAAAATGAATAATTTTTCTTTAGTATTTATTTGGAAGTCACGTTGCAGACATTTACCAAAGGCCGTGAGGAGAACCCTTCTTCTGGTAGAACTGACACAATATTTGTCCCATATACTTGATACTGAGATTTTGATCATCAAGAGCTCTGGAGCAGAGACTGGATTCAGTATTTTGTAAGGTACAGCATTTGCCAGCCCTTCCACTCATGCTGTCATTCCTTCACCTGCTCCAGGAGTCTTGTCTGTGATGGGAAGAGAGGTTTGTTGACCAGACTACTTCAGGTCATGAAGAAGGAACCAGCTGAGTCTTCCTTCAGGTGGGTTCACTCTGCACTCTGATGTGCTGTTTGAGATCCCTGGGATGCACCTTTGGTTTCCTACATCTTATTTCAGCTGGGAATGCTTGAGAATCATAATCTGGGGAAAGGCCTGGCTTTGCTGTGCTGTGGTGACAGTGCAGGTGAGGGACAACACCAGAGCTTGCACTGCACTCACACCAGTGTGGCCAGTGACAGGTCTGACTCCATTGTCATGAAACAGATCAGGAAACTCGATTTAAACTACAGATGTAATAAAGTACTCCCTTGCTCCAAAATTAACACCTCGTTTCTTCTACTTCTCAGATTTTGGCAAGCAAGGGCGGTTGAAAGTTTCCTTCGAGGCACCACCTCCTATGCAGACCAGATGTTCCTGCTCAAGAGAGGACTCCTGGAGGTAAGGAAGTCTATGTCAAGCATCCTCCATAACAGTCAAGAGGGATTTATCTGCAGTGAATTCAAAAGTGGGTAAAAATGTTGAACATTGACTGGGAATGCTTTTGGAAGTATCTGTGAATTGTCCTTGTCGTGGCCAGTTGTATAACCTGCATCAGTGGGAAGTTATTTTAACAGGAGACTCATCTGAGTTGTCGTCTTTAGTTCTGTCATCCAGGAACTGAACCTGCAGATAAATGCTTTAAATAGTGGTTAAACCAGATCTGTGTTGTGCTGCTGGCTTGGCCTGAGCTGTGGCAATAATACATTTTCCTCCCCCACCAGCATATTCTGTACTGCATCGTTGATAGCGAGTGCAAATCACGGGATGTGCTTCAGAGTTACTTTGACCTTCTGGGAGAGCTGATGAAATTCAATATCGATGCATTCAAGAGGTTCAACAAGTACATCAACACAGATGAGAAGGTAAATATTTGTAAAAGCTGTCCCCCCCGAGGGTCAAATTACAAACTTCCATAGCCAGAGGTAGCACTGAAACTCAGACTCATTTGGTTTTGGTGTGATTGATGAGCTTGGGGCACAATAAACATTAAGGGGTGAGCTACCAAAGTCTCTCCACAGGCAGGTGAGTTGCTGCAGACAGTTCTCAGCAGTGCTCCTGATGTTCCTGAGTCAGCAAGTGCTGAGCTGTTCAGAAAATGCTGCCCTGTTACATGATCAGGCAGGTTTAAGGTCAGGGCTCAAGGATGGGAGAGCATTTCCTGGGAAGCCATTGAGTTTTGGGTTAAGCTGATAGTTCTGGACATTGGGACAGCTCCAGAAAGTCTTTTACTGGAGCTTGCAGTTTTTATGGACATGGATTCAAATATTAACATTTGATACTGCAAAAAGATGTCATATCTTTGATGTTATTTGAACTTACAGCCATTTTAAGAGGTCGAGGCTGATGTAATTACCTCTAAAACTGAGTTGCACAGGTAAATCAAGGATGGGCAGCTCTGTGCAAAGTGGTTTCATGCTCTGTTGCACTTTGTACCTTTAACATTAGCTGTTGGGTGGGTTCTGAATGGCCTCATACTCTTGCTTTTGTTACTGTAATTTTTCCCTCATTGCTCTTAGGTCTGGCAGACCTTGGAGAATGGAAGTATAAAAATGTATTTAAAGGAAAGTTGTGTTTAATTTTGCTTTTTTCTGTAGTAAATGAACTCACACATTCTAGAGAATGTCTTTACACTTCGAATGTGCTTCCTGTTTATTGATCTCTGACTGGGTTTAGTTCTCATTCTGTGTGACTCCCTCATTGTATTTATTCCTCCTTAGGACTTCCTGTGTAAAGTAAGTGTAGGAAAACACAGAGCTGGAGGAATTAGAGGCCAGCAGCCAGTGCTGTCCAGTCTTCGTCTTCCAAAACAAAGAGTGTATGAAATCTCATTCTCATTGGAGTGACACTTCACAAAAAATTTTGGGGGTGTCAGGACTCTGGCATTTTTCTGTTCCACAGTGATTTTAAGGCACTTGCTGTAGGGATCCTTTGGTCAGCCCTCAGTGCCAGTGTTGGGCTGCATGAGACAGATATGTTTTGTTAGAGATAACAAAAAGGTCGTGGCTCCGAGTATTAAGGTATTTAATTATTTTAATTTGGCACTAAAAAGGGTTTCTCTTCAGTTCCAGATATTTTTAAACCAGATCAACAGTTCCTTGGTGGACTCAAACATGCTGGTTCGCTGCATCACACTGTCCCTGGACCGGTTTGAGAATCAGTCTGATGCTAAAGGTGAACAGTGACAAGGGGGGTGGACTGTGTTTGGTGGTGATAATGTTGGGAATATCTTAAGTCTGGGCTTTGAAAATTGGGGGTGTAGACGGAGGGAAATGCCACCCTGAAAGTTTGTTTCTGCTGTCTGAGCCCCAGTTCTTGCTGCCCTGGTGCTTGGAGCAGTGTGCCTGACCCTCCAGCACCCGCTGACTGTGTTTCTTCTCTTGCTGCAGTGGCAGAGGTCCTGTCCGGGTGCCGCCTTTTGTCCTATATGTCCCAGATGTCCATGAGAATGTCCTTCCTTTTCCGTCTCATTAATATTATCCACGTACAGACACTCACACAGGTAAAGAGCTGACAGTAACTTCAGTTACCTTGCTGGTTACTGGGGTGATGAGCAGAGCCGGGAGCAGGGAGGAGCCTGGTTCCTCTTGTGGAGGTCCATGTCTCTTCTTCCTTGCTGTGTGTGGGAGCACCTCCTGTGCCTGCTTTCCACAAGCATGTTTTGTTAGGACATGTTTACAACCAGTATCTTGATATTTTTTGTTTGCTCTGTCACTTTTACTCTCAGGAAAATGTCAGCTGTTTGAACACAAGTTTAGTTATCCTAATGCTGGCCCGAAGGAAAGAAAAGCTCCCTTTTTACCTGCGCACCTTGCAACAGATGGAATACACGGAAAAGTACCCTGGATTCATCCTGAACAACTTCCACAGCCTCCTGCGATTCTGGCAGCAGCATTACCTCAACAAGGATAAAGACAGCACCTGCTTAGAAAATGTATGTGACCCTCTGACCACCTGTCTGCCAGTTACAAGAACGAGAAGTGTGAGGTTGTGAAGGGAAAGAAGGGACGAAGTTCTGCCCCCAGAGTAACTCCTGCAGTGTTTTTAACCTCATCTCACACAGTCAGGCTGCCACAAGGCAGGTGTTGGCTTTCCCTGCAAACAAAACCTGAGGTCTTGACTCGGGCACACAGACTTGCCAGTGCTGGGTGGGGTGAGAGGCAGGACGGGCAGGGATGTGGAGGCAGGACAAAATCCAGCTCCCAAACACCTTAACCAGGCTGTTCCCTCTTCCTGAAGTGGCAAACAGTGCAGGAGATGATCTGGTGCAGCTGCTGGAAGACAAGGAGCTGCCCTGTGGAAAGCAGCCTGCAGGCTTCTGCTCCAGAGCTGGTCTGTGTTGGGCACTGGGGTAGAAATGACCTGTGATGAGAAGGCAACTCCCTTGTATACACTCTGCAAGGTGAAGGGAGGTTGTACAGCTTTCTTTTCAGTTATTGGGTGGCAGCTTTAACCAATTTTTAGTGAGTTCAAGAAAAAACCCTTCAGTTCAGGAAGCTCCTATAGATCAGGTACCTGAGTTGGAGCACCATTATGGCTTTGAAAGTAGAGTTCCCAGACAGGAGGAGGGTGATGGAGGAGGAGGAGGAGGATGGGTGGAAATAACTAGTCCAGCGTGTAATGGCTGTGGGTAACATATCATGTGTGTTAGGCTGCCAGAGTGGCCTTTTGGCTTTAAGGGAATGTGGGATGTGAGCAGGGAGAGGGTGTTGCCTCTGTGTCTTCCCAAGGGTGGGAGGTACTGCCAGTATCTGCAGCACTGCAGGGACCCAGAGTGTGCTCAGACTGGACAGCAGAGGGGACGTTTGGGGTCGTGTGGGGGTAGTGGCCCAGGCAGAGGTGCTGGCAGTCCCTGTATGGAGGCATACATGTCTGTGTCTGTGTCTCTACATATACTGGATAGAGGGAGTCTGGTTGTGGAGAGTGGGGTTGGTTCATCCTGCCCTTCTGCTCCAGACCCCTGGGAGGGAGGGCTGGGTGGTGAATCCAAAGTCTTGGTTACACAGAGCTCGGCACGAGCAGGAAGCAGTTTCCAGTTCTCTCTGCTGAATGCCTTTGGGATGAGTCTTGTGCTGCATGTTGGTGCTGTGGGCCACTCCAACCATCCTTTTCTCTCTCTCCACAGAGCTCCTGTATTAGTTTTACTTACTGGAAAGAGACTGTATCTATACTGCTCAGTCCAGACCGGACGTCCCCCTGTGCCATAGTCAGCTACATCGACGAGGCGTACATGGACATTGACAGAGACTTTGTGGAGGAGTAATCCTTGGCTCCAGGCTTCTGATGGACAGTGCTTGGAGGGTCCCTTGCAGCCCGTGGATTTTCAGGGATACGCTGTGTAGTGTGTGTGTGAGTGTGTGAGTGTGAGGAGCACTGTCAAACCCCAGCCCCTCCCGGTGCCCAGCTCTGATCTCTGACCGATGAGACTTTGGGCAGCTCTCTGGGCGACACGTTCAGGGATGTATCTTCCAGTTGTTCTGGGATAAAAATAACCACCTGCAAAAACCAGCCTCTGTTTATTTTTTTTCCTCTGTCTCTCCCGGTCCAGCAGGGTGGTCAGAGGTGGTTTTGCTGACAGTGAGGATACTCTGTATGTGCCAACTGAGTTGTGGCTCTCTCTCCTGGCAAGTCAAAAAGCACAGCAATTGCCCTCCAAACGTGAGGTCCAAGGAGCCAGTCTGACCAGGACCCCAACACCAGCCACGTGCAGAGCCCCCACGGGGACCCCCTTCAGGTGTAACCTTTCTGTTGGGGTTTGGAATCAGGGGTTTAGGGTTGGGTAGAGCATGAGTGTGTGTGTGTGTGTGTGCGTGCTTTTAATTCCTGAGAGCCCTAGCTCCAGTCACCTCTTCACCATCTCCTTTTGGATCATTTGGTACTAAATCTGTGCATTAGGAGAGAACCTCTGCTCCTGCTGTCTTTCCTGCAGATCCTTCCCGCCTGGAGGTGTTTTACAAAGCTGCAGAGAACAGAGACATTTGAGCAGTGGTGGAATTGCAACAGAGGTTGGCTTTTTCACGGAGCACTAGCATTAAAATGTACTAATTTTTTAAACTTCCGGCTTGTCCCTTCTCTTGAGTAACTAATCTGGTTTTAAAATCCTTTTCAGGACCATTGCTCTTGATGTTAATCTGCTATGCCTGGAAGTCTTATGTCAGTCTCTTGCTTTCAGTCCTTAATATCAACACACACATTAATCTTGAAGTGCAATATTTACTGGAGATGTCCATATTTCCTGCATCTGTTTTAATCAGAATGTGTTAAATGCTGGGAATAAACACTCCTGTTCCTGAAAGTAACTTTGTAGGATATGTTGGGAAAGGGGGAATTGGGTTTTGGCAGTCCTGATTGCCAAACCTGCACATGCCCTGCCTGCTCACCAACACTGTGTTATCCAAGATAGATTCCCAGGAATGAGATACAGCCACTACATTTAAGTCAAAAAAGTGTCTTGCAGCTCCAGCTAAAAGAAAACAGTTTTGAAACATGCATCTGAATATTTTCTTTTTTTACATTTTCTAATTTATTCTATGAGATGACTTGACTTCAGCTCTGTCCAGGCTCTGGAGGGGTGAGGATGTCCCAGAGCGGCAGCACTTTGTGTCTCATCGTTTCCAGCAGATTGAATCCCGCCCTCCGGCTCCCAGTGCTGGGGGTGGAGGAGTGAACAAGGCTCCAGTCCCAAGGGCAGGACCTGTCTCTGAACGTCTCTCTCCTCCTCTTGCTTTTCTCACCCCTCAGTGTCCTGCTATGGACGTGCAGGGTGGTCAGAGCGGCTGAGCTTGTGCGTAAGCCTGGAGCCTTGCAGGAGCTCCTGGAGATCCTGGTGGCCCTTCCTTGGGGCTGCTCCATTGGGATCACCCTGGGGACCTCCTCCCTACAGCAGCTGCAACTCTGTTCTTCACCAGGTCTTCCCCACCCTGCCCCTCCCTCCCCTCAGCTAATTTCTTTCTCATCTGTACTTTTTTGTTCTTGGGTATTTGTATTTTTGGTGTATCTTTGCTTCTTCTTAACTGTAATAGATGTACACTTCAAATAAATGCTTCAAATTAAAAGGCTTTTAAGTTAAGGGATGCCTTTTCCATAGTGTAGTTGATTGGTGCATCCACTGACTGCTGCTCTAACCGTGCCCAATCTCACTCCCCTCTCTCTGTTTTAAGGACAGTTTGGGGCTGAGCTGCCTCTGGCCTTGGCCACGAGCCCCTGGGAGGCTGAGCTGAACCCACACCATCCCATCTGCTCCCAGGCCTGGGAGCACAGGCATGTTTCGGTCCTCACCTGTTTGAGGTGTCTTGGCTTTGCTTTGGGGCTGAGGCAGGAGGGGCAGAGAAAGGCACAGGGGAGAAACCTGTGGCAGCTCCTCCAAGGATGGAGCTGGGCTCCAGGGAGAGGCTCTGCCCCAGTGCAGAGGGTACAGGTACATCCTAACTGGATCAACATTCCTGTGGGCTCATCTGTCCGTGCTAGATGCCTCAAGAATCTCATTTTGAAAGGGACCAGACTCCCTCTGTCCTTCATCCTTGTGTGTTATTTATGGAGAGCAGGGGCAGGTGGTGCTGGGAGAGCCCATTGACTCCACAGAGGACAGCAGGTTGGGAGCTGGGACAGGGAGAAAGTGTGACCCCTGTCACTTAACAAATACCTCTGGAAGTCTGCACTGTCCCCAAGGATTGCTGAGGTTCATGCTGCCCTGATTAATGCCAATTTACTAACTGCAAATAAACATATTAAATGGAAACTATTAAAGAAATCTATTTTAAAGAAATGAGTGGAGGTGTCTTTCTTTGCAGTGACTTTGCCAAAGCTGTAACAACCCTCCATGTGCCCTGCAGGGCTGTAGTTGGGGGTTTTATGTTCTCAGGAGTAGTGGGTGAGGTCTGTTCTGCCCCCCTGCCTTGCCTCACCCCTCAGCCAAGAGATGTGTTTTTGGAGGGGAGGGATGAGGAAAGGGCTCTTTTCCCAAAACAAGTCCCAAGCCAGGGCTGTAGAGCCAGAAGAACAAGGCCTGGACCTCTCCTGTGCCCCTACCTGGCTCTGAAAAGATGTCCCCAAAGACCCTAGCTGGCCCCACATCCCCAGCAGCAGAGGCCAAGGTTACCCAGTGACAGACACAACAGAGGAAGTCCTGGCAGATCTACATTTATTCACGCCGTGCAAAGCTGGTGGTGACTGTTGCAGCCACTTGCCTCCAACCTACAGCAGCAGCTGGAATAGGGTAGGGTGGGCACCCAGGCTCCTAATGCTGGAAAAAAACCCAGAAGGCTGGGATCTGGAGGAGGGAGCACTGTGCTACCCTTCAGGTCCCAGCAAGAGTGGGAGATGACGGCAGCAGTGCCAGGGCAGGATGTGGCCATGGGCTGTGTGGTCACTGACTCCAGGGCTGGCAGGAGCCCCTGCCCTCCTCCCCCCGGCCAGGGGACTCACCTTGGAGAGGGCAACATCCCTGGTGCGGGCACGCAGCTTGTTCACTTGTGTCTCGGCGATGTCGGCACGTTCCTCAGCGTCATCCAGCTCGTGCTGCACCTTGCGGTACTTCACCAGGTTGGAGTTGGCCTGCTGCTCCTGGATGGGGTGAGGGGAGGGGTGGGTGTGTGGGGCACAGCTCCCCACGTCGCCCTCAAGGCCCCTTGCAGCCCAGGGAGGGACAGCCCCATCCCCCACCCCAAGAGAGCAGTGCTGGGCACTTACAGCCTCCTCGAACTGGCGCTTGTAGCTCTTGACCTTGCTCTGCAGCTTGTCAATCAGGTCCTGCATCCGAGTCAGGTTCTTCCGATCTTCCTCAGCCTGCAATGCCCCAGCTCTGTTAGCAGGACCCCAGCAGCCCCCCACGCTCAGGGTCTACCTGCCCCCCACCTTTCTCGGAGAGTCCCAGTGGTGCCAGGGCCCTCCACACAACACACAAAGGCCAACCCAGCCCTGTGTCACAGCATCTGCCCCCTGGTTCCCTCCCTGTGTCCCATCACCCAGCTCAGGAGCTGCTGGCAAATGGGCAGAAGGACACAAGAGAAGGATGTGAATGTTGTGGCAGAGACAAACCTGTCCCACTTGCGTCAGTCCCTGCACAGAGCCCAGAACAAACCCAGACTGGGCTGGGCTTGGTGGGTGTGTTACTGGGTAACACAAGAGGCTGAGCAGAGGGAGTTGTGCCACGTGCCGCTGTGCTGGGGCTGTGCCTGGGCTGCTGTACCTGGTAGCTCATCTCCTTGATCCTCCTCTCGTACTTGCGGATGCCCTTCTGGGCTTCAGCCATCTTCTTCTGCTCTGTGTCCAGCTCCCCCTCCAGCTCCCGCACCTGCAGGGGGGCACAGCCTGGCTCAGCACCCTGCTCCTGGGCACCAGCACCAGCCCAGCTGAGGCCAGGTCACCTTTCCAGCTCAGAGAAGCCACAGCAGAGGCTAAACCACCCTGAGCACAGGCTGGGAACCAGGCCCAGGCTTGCAGGTCCCTGGGGACTGTCCCTTGGTCCCCCCCAAGGCACCACCTGGCCCCACAGGGATGGGATGGGACAGGGGCTGGGGCAGCACCAGGAGCCAGCTTCTGAGGGACAAAACCAGGGATTTGCCCCTGCCTTCTCACCCTGGCCTCCAGCTTCTGGATCTGCTTCTTGCCCCCCTTGAGAGCAATCTGCTCAGCTTCATCCAGCCGCATCTGCAGGTCCTTGATGGTCTGCTCCATGTTCTTCTTCATCCGCTCCAGGTGGGCGCTCGTGTCCTGCTCCTTCTTCAGCTCCTCTGCCATCATGGCAGCCTGCGACACCAAAAGCAAGGGGGCATCCCATCATGGCAGCCCTGCCAGACACAGGGGGAAGTTCTGAGACCCTCCCCTCTCCTCCCACCCCCCCACCCCAAACCACCCAGCACAGTGCCCACCATGCTCTTACATCTGTGATGGCCTTCTTCGCCTTCTCCTCAGCGTTGCAGCACTCCTGCACCGCGTCCTCCACCTCGCCGCTCAGCTGGGAGACGTCTGCCTCCAGCTTCTTCTTCTGGTTGATCAGGCCCGTGTTCTGCAGGCAGAGCAAGTTCAGTATGACCAGGGCTGGCCCCTCACTGTGGCCAGTTGAGAGGCTCCTGGCTCTCCTGCCAGCAGAGGTGTTGGACTTGGCAGTTCCTCACCTGGGAGTGGAGCAGGGTGACCCTCTCGGTGGCCTCAAGCAGCTCCTGCTCCACCAGCTTCCTGCTCCTCTCTGCCTGCTCCAGCACAGCACGCAGCTCCTCCACCTCTGCCAGCAGCAGGTTGTTGCGGCGCTCCAGGGCCCCCACCTGCTCCTTCAGGTCATCGTTCTGGCGCTGGGTGTCATCCAGCTCGATCTGCAGGTCCTGTGGGGCAGCGCGGGGTCAGTGGGAGCAGGAGGGGGCCAGGCGGGGACAGCGCCCAACCTGTCCCAGCACGACCGCCCAACCTTGATCTGGGCCTGGAGCTGGCGGCCCAGCTTCTGGAACTCGGCAGCCTGGCGGTTGGCGTGGTTCAGCTGGATCTCCATCTCGTTCAGGTCTCCCTCCATCTTCTTCCTGAGCCGGACAGCCTCGTTCTTGGCCCGGGCCTCTGCGTCCAGCGAGGCCTGCATGGAGTCCATGGCACGCTGGTGGTTGCGCCTGGCGGGGAGACAGTGAATCAGCCACGGCACTCTGAGGACACCCAGCCTGGGGCAGCCCTGCCAGGGCCACGGTGCCAGCTCTGCCCCCACAGCCATGGCCCAGCCGTGACCTCTCACCCCACACACCTCAGGTTCTCAAACTCCTCGTCCTTCTCCGCCAGCTTCCTGTCCATGTCAGCCTTGATCTGGTTCAGCTCCAGCTGGATGCGCAGAGTCTTGCTCTCCTCATGCTCCAGAGCTCCCTAGAAACAGCTCAGCCATAGGAAGGTTGTTCCTGAGGTGGGAGGGCCACCCACTCCAGCCTGGCATCCTGGCTTTACCCCCTAGCCGAGCATTATGGGGCACAAGCCGGGTGGAACCACCCCAGTGCCTGCAGTGCTTGCAGGACCCCCATGAATGACCTCCCAGGGGTTAGAGCCTGGCTCAGGACTCCAGCAGCACCTGAGCAGAGCTGCAGGGTGGGCCAGTGGCTCCTGCGGGCAGCAGGAATATGTGAGAAACAAAAATCCACCTCAGCCTCCTCCAGAGCCGCCTGGATATCGTTCTTCTCACTCTCCAGGGCTTTCTTCACCTTCTCCAGCTCATGGATGGTTTTGCCACCCAGACTGATCTGGTCAGTCAGATCAGCAATTTCCTCTGGCAGGGACAGAAGGTATTTGGTCAGGAACGAGTTTTTGGGACCAGCCCTGCGAAGGTGACATCCCCATCCCTCTGCCACAGGCTCAGCTGATGTCTCCCCACCCTCTTGGAGGGCAGCTGAGATTGTGCTTGGGGACATTTCTGAAGTCTAGGTGAAGGAGAGGGAATGGGAGAGGCATTAAGGACCTGGGGAGACCTGTTTGTCCAAGAGCAACACCCCCAGGGCAGTGTCATGCCACAGCCATGGCATTTGGCAGCAAATCATGCACCGTTTGTGAAGAGGAGCCAAGTGGCTCTGCCTGACCTCCCAGAGGGCCCCAGCAAGAGGGCAGGACACATTTTGGCATCCTGGCAGGGCTGCTGTATCCCTCTAAGGGATAGGCTGAGCAGAAAGGTCTGCTCTCTGCCAAGAAGGGACCCAACCCCACCTTGGCCTGAGGACAGGAGAGCAGGAGGCTGCCCATGGGAGCAGGAGCCTGGGCAGAGCCCATGGGGAGAGCTTGAGCCCAGTCCTACCCTGCAGGTTCTTGTTCTCCCTCTTGAGGGTCTCCAGGTTGTCCAGGGACTCCTCGTAGGCGTTCTTGAGCTTGAAGAGCTCAGTGCTCAGGCTGCGCGACTCCTTCTGTGACGCCTCCAGCTCCACCTGGGTCTCCTCGTACTTCTGCTTCCACTCGGCCAGGATCTTGTCAAAGTTGCGCTGCTTCTTGTCCAGGGCGGCGCAGGCGGAGTTGGCGCGTTCCAGGTCCACCGAGAGGTCCTCGATCTCTGTCTGCAGCCGGTGCTTGGTCTTCTCCAGCGAGGAGCACTTGGCGTGGGCGGCCTCCACGGCCTCCTCCGCTTCCTGCAGCCGGGTGGCCAGCTTCTTCCTGCCCATGGCAGCCGGGGTGAGCGCTCCCTGCCCGAGTGTCACCCCACCCCACTGCTCTGAGCGGCCTCAAATCCGCATGGAAGGGTCACCCTGGGGTCTAGGAGAGCCCCGCTGGTGAAAGGAAACTTGCCACCCGACTTGTGCCATGGGACTTACTTGGCTTCCTCCAGCTCCTCAGTCCTCTGGATGGCATCAGTCTCGTACTTGGTTCTCCACTGGGCCACCTCGGCGTTGGCCTTGGACAGGTTCCTCTGGAGCTCGCTCTTGGCCTCCACCTCCTCCTCGTACTGCTCCCGCAGCAGGTCACAGTCGTGCCGGGAGGCTTGCAGGGCGTGGGCCAGGGCGTTCTTGCTCTGAGGGAGGGAGAGCAGCTCTTGTGAGAGCTGTAGCTGGCCCCAAGCTCCAGGACATTGGCACTGGGAGCAGCAGGAGGGAACTTTGTTCTTCCCAGGTTCAGAGCTGCCCCGTGTGCAGGGTATGTCCCACCTCTCCAGTCCGAGAGCCTGGGCCACTGCCACAGTGTGACACACACCCCATTCCCCATGATCCTTGTCACTCAGAGATCAGCCATGCCCTAGAAGCCTCACCTTGGTCTCTTCCTCCAGCTGCCTCTTGAGCTCCTCAATGCTCTGTGTGAATGAGATCTTGCCACGGCTCAGCTGGTTGATGAAGGACTCCTTCTCCTCCAGCAGACGACTAAGCTCCCCTGGGTTCAAACAGAGCAAAACCAGCTATTTTGGGGCTGAAGGTCTGCAACGTACACTCCCCTGCCCTCCCCAGAGTCTGTGCCTTCAGCAGTGCCAACTGTATCCAACACGGGCAAGCTGGGCCATGGGCAGAGTTGCAAGCAGCTAAAGGCAAAGGAACCCCTCCTTCTGATGCACAACTAGGGTCTTTGGGGGAAGGAGGACAGTCTGCCTGGCTGTTCCCTGGCACCCCCACCCATGGCAGCCCCGAGGCAGCTGTGTGCCCCCTGTTCTGCCCCACGCACCGTTCTCAGTCTGCAGCCTGCCCCGCTGCGCGCTCACGTCCGTCAGCTGCCGCTGCAGCTCATCCACTTTGGCCTTGGCCTCATTCAGCTGGTCCTCGTAGGTGCGGCACAGCTTCTCAGCACTGGCCTGCAGGCACCAAGCACGGTCTGTGTGAGCCCAGCTCCGGCCTGGCAGCACCGTTCTGCCAGCCCACTGCCCTGCTCTGTGGATCCCATGGGCGCACGGGGCAGGGAGCAGGAGCCTGCCAGGGATCTCGTGTCTCTGCTGAACTGACAGTGGCTCTCTGAACTCTGTCTCCTAGGAAATGACTTCCCAAAGCCTCCAGACTGGAGTAGCACAAGCAAAACACTTCCATAGTGACAAGGGGGGAAAAACAGGGACTCAGCCATGGGAAACTGTTCAGTTCTGGGACCCTCAGTTCAGGAAGGATATTGAGGGGCTGGAGTGTGTCCAAAGAAGGGCAGTGAGGCTGATGAAGGGACTGGAGCACAATTCCTATGAGGAGAGGCTGAGGGAGCTGGGGTTGTTCAGCCTGAAGAGGAGGAGACTCAGGGGAGACCTCATCACTCTCTACAACTCCCTGACAGGAGGGGGGAGACAGGAGGGGTTGGTCTCTTCTCCCAGGCAACCAGCAGTAGGACAAGCTCAGTCTGAAGCTGTGCCAGGGGAGGTTTAGGTTGGACATTAAGAAGAAGTTCTTTACAGAGAGAGATCAGCCATTGGAATGGGCTGCCCGGAGAGGTGGTGGATTCACCATCCCTGGAGGTGTTTAAAGTGAGACTGGATGTGGCATCAGTGCCATGGTTTAGTAGTCAAGGTGGTAATGGGTCAAAGGTTGGACTTGATGATCTCAGAGGTCTTTTCCAACACAGCTGATTCTGTGATTTAGTGAAAGAGCTCCCTGGGACACCACCCCACGGACACGCCATCACCAGTTGCCCTGACGTTCACAGACGAGATGAACCAGCCCTGCGCAGGACCAGCACCCACCTTGTTCTTGGTGATGTACTCAACGTTGGAGGACAGGTCATCCACCTCCATTTTCATCTCGCTCTTCTCCTTCTCCAGCTTCTGCTTGACACGCTGCAGGTTGTCGATCTGCTCGCTCAGCTCAGCCACGCTGTCCGCGTGCTTCTTGCGCAGCGCGGCCGCCGTGGCCTCGTGCTGCAGCGTGGCCTCCTCCAGGTCCCGCCTCAGCTTCAGGAATTCTGCTTCCCGCTTCTTGTTCAGCTCCAGCTGCGTGGCCGTGCTCCCGCCAGCCTCCTCCAGCCGCTCACTGAGCTCCTCCAGCTCCCGGGACACCTCTGCCCGCTGCTTCTCCACCTTGGCTCTGGCCGCGCGCTCAGCCTCCAGCTCCTCCTCTAGCTCCTCCACGCGGGCCTGCAGGGACAGAGGAATGCAGATGCTCCAAGCTCTGGGTGAAACTCTGGCATCTTTGCTCTCCCACAGCGGAGCAAGGCGTCTCCACAGATGATGGGGAGCAACAAGACACAAGTCAGGAGCAAATGCTCGGGCTGTTTTGGGAGGCTCCTTGGAAGTATGTTTCGTGCACCTCCTGCTCTCTTCTGTGCCCTGCCATCAGGATCCAGGCTGGTATTAGCTCCTTGTCATGGGAACTTCCATGAATGTGGGGGACCCATCTCCGATAGGAAGAAGCCCAGTGCACCAGACTTGGATTTTCAGAGTTTGGATGCTGGATCAAATGTTGTATTTTGGACAGAGAGCTACATTCTAGAAGCTGTCCCTCAGCGTGGTGCTAGAGCTCACCTCAATAGTTCATTCTTTAATTTTCAGCCCACCACATTTTGGTAGAGGGCTTTGCTTCTTCTAACCAGGCCAGCTTTGTCTATCACTCTTTTTCCAAGGAGATGCCTCTGTGCTCAGAGAGGGACTGGCCCATGCCGATTCCCCAGCACATTACATCTGATGGGAATTTTGGACTCCTGGGCTGCAAGAACAGCTCTTCCCACCATACCTGGACCTCCTTGATCTTCTTCTGCAGCTGGGCCTCATTCACTTGCCCATCTTCAATCCTTGAATTCAGCTGACTGATTTCAAAGTCTTTCCTGCACAGAAAGAAGACAGACACTGTCCTAACAGGTCCTTTCTGGCTCCTGAAGTTCCCTGCACTGTAACACCTGGTTAGAGGACAAACAAACCCACAGAGGAAAGGGACTGCAGGGGTAAGAAGCAGCTCATGGAAGGCTCTCAAGGAGGGCTGGAGTGGCCAAACTTGCAGACAACTGGCTCTGAGGGTTTCCCTCTGAGGTCCCAAGGTGTTCTTCAGCTCCCCGACATGAATGGGACATGAGTGATGAAGTCTGTACTTGTAGCTGAGGTCCCAGCTGTGTTTGGGTCCTCCCAGCTAGGTCCCTCCTCTCCAACCCAATGTACCCTGAGGTCTATAGTGCCCTGATCTATGAGTCTGTGTTAGCTCACAAGCTCCTCAGCAACCCTGCAAAGTGCTCAGGATAACTCAGCCCTCATTTTGTCTGGACTGGTCACCCCAGTAGTGCCCAGAAGCCACATCCCTGCAGAGGCCTCACAGAGGCTCGATTTAGAGGAGCGGAGCAAACCCAGAGCCCAGGCACGTCACACACTCACTTCTTGAGCTTCTCCTCCAGCTGCTGTTTGTCATTCTCCAGATCCATTATAGACTCTTGTGCCAGTTTCAGGTCTCCCTCAAGCTTCCTCTTTGCTCTTTCCAGGTCCATGCGGACCTTCTTTTCTTGTTCAAGAGAGCTTTCCAGCTGGAGAATGAAGGGACATGGGATAGGGAGGGAAAGGACCCTCTGCCGCCCCACCCTTCCTGTGTCCATTGCTATGGGAAGTTCACCCAGCCCTGAGAAGCAGAGGTGTTTCCCAGCTGGTGTCCAATCCCACTCCCTCAGCCCAGGACTGCTCTCCCTGAAGTTCTCTAGACCACCTCTTGGTTCAGCAGCAGTTTGCCAATGGGGTTATTCATCAACTGGCCGTATTAAATGGGAATCTGCTAATGACCCCACCCTCCAAATCCCACTCAGGGACAGCCTTAGGGCTCTTCTGGAAGTGTGACTCCACCTCTCTTACTTCACTGTCACTGGTCTATACTCACATCATCCACTTGCTGCTCCAGTTTGACCTTGGCTTTGGTCAGTGTGTTGACCTTGTCTTCCTCAGCCTGTAGGTCATCCAGGGCCTGCTGGTGGGCCTCTTGCAGGGCTTTCTTCTCCTTTGTCAGCTTGGCAATGATCTCATCCAGAGAAGCCATCTCCTCAATCAGGTTTTTAACCTAAACAAGTGCAGTCAAAATATTGAATCCATCTTCTCAGAGAGAGGGGGTGCAGAGCTGCTTCAGCAGCCTGACCCTCGAAAGGCAGAAGGTCTATGGTCAACAGCAGCTCAGCACCCCAACAACAGCCAGGCCCTCTCCCTTGGCCAGGCTGGTCCCACCAGGGGGTTTTGTCAGTGCCCCAAATCACTTGTCCACAGCACAGAACCATTTGCCCACACCCCCCTGGCCAAAGAGACAGGACACTGGGGGGGAGGGGGTTCCCTCTCCCACACTTCTTTTCACTCTGTCCTACTCCAGCTCCACCACACCTGATGTGTCTCTGGTGCCCCCACAAGCACTGAGGCTCCCAGGAGGTCTCTTACCTTGTTCTCTGTGGCATGTTTCTCCTTCTCCACCTTGGCCAGAGTGATCTCTAGGTCATCGATGTCCTTCTTCAGCTCTGCACACTCATCCTCCAGCTTGCGTTTCTTGGCCGTGAGCTCTGAGTTCATCTCCTCCTCGTCCTCCACACGCTCCATCAGCTCCTTCACCTTGGCCTCCAGCTGGATCTTGGACTTGATCAGCAGGTCACAGCGTTCCTCGGCATCTGCCAGGTTGTCTTGCTCCTGGGAGAGGAACAGGAGAGCCAGAGCTCATCCACTGTCCCAGAGCACACCAGCAGGCTCTGAGTCCTGGTGTCCTGGCCCAGAGCTGAAGTTCTGTATGTGGAATGGGCAGAGCAAGCCCAAGGTGCTCAGGTGTACAAAAAATACAACAACTGCCCATTTTCAAGGTTCAAGGGAGAACCACTAACACTAAACCAGGGTCAAAAAGTAACTAAATCTTTCCAGAGGAAGAAAACACTGGACTGGCACTTCTTGCCACAAAAATGGCACAGAAGAGCCACAGTTTGGTGAGGAAACATTGCCATCCCTCCCTTTCCAGAGCCAGGGGACATCCCTGAGATGGGAGGTTGCTTCAAGTCTGCACAGTCTCACATTGCATTCCTGACAGATTGTGGCCATGAGGGAGCCTCAGAACTGCAAGAGGCATGTAGCACCCTCTCCTCCTTCTTCTATCCGTGGACCCTGCACTGTCTTTACATTTCCAGAGAGAGAGTGAGGCACTCACTGCCTGCAGCTGGAGAGTCAGGTCGTTCTTCTCCTGGATCATGGAGACCTGCTTCTCTTCCAGCTCCTTTCTCTTAGCCTCAGACTTTTCCAGAGCCTCCTTCAGCTTCTGGAACTCCTCCTTCAGGTTGGACATTTCCTTCTCAGTCTGAGCAGACTTGAGTAAAGGCTTGATCTTGAAGAACAGCTTCATCCAGGACCAGTTCTTGACAGCGTTGAAGGCCCGGATGTTCCACTGGATGGTATAGAGGGCTTCCCTGAGGGAATACAAGTACAGCATCATCAGGGGTATAGATTTCCTATGTCCCATCCTGGCCTCTGCAGGCCTGGACATGGCTCCATTCTCCACCAGCTGGACAAATGGCAGAATGGTGGATGAATCATTGTCTGCACATTGGACTGGCCCTGGTGAGATGGGTTGTGTGGCCTGGCTTTCAGATCTCTTCATTCTGCTTCCCTCTGAATCTTCCAGTGGAAACCAGAGGTTCCTTCCCCTCAGATCCTCCCTATCAGAGCCATGCCAGACCTCTCCCAGGTCTGCCTCCGTCCCTCAGGACAGGACCTTCACCAACCACTGCCAGACACAGGGAAGCTCTACAGGTCAAACCCACTGACACATGTGGAAGGAACAAGGAAACACACAAAGCTCTGCCTCTCCCCCCTTCCAGCTCTACCTCCTGCTGATGATCTTCTGGTACTCCAGGCGCATGAGGAACCCACGGATTCTGGCCTGCAGCATGGTCAGGATCTTGGCCAGACGCTCATCCCTCATCTCCTCCAGCAAGCCCAGCAAACCAGCCTTGAAAAACACCTGTGGGGAAGAGAGTGGCAATGGAGTCACCAGCAGAGAGGGCTCGGGGGAACACAACCTGGGCTGTGTGCAGATACATGGAGCAGGGGTTTAGTGCCTGCATGGGCACACACCACACCCTGCTCTGGCTGGAGGTGCACCCACACATGGCACAGGCACCTGATCTCCTGCCTTGAGTACGTGGGCAATGGGAATGAAGAAAGACAGGAGGAGCAGTGTCTCCCTCCCAAGGACCAGCTGCCTGGTCTCACCTTGGTGTGACCAAACTTGTACTGCGCATGGTCCAGTTCCAGGGAGCTCAGCAGCTTCTCCGTGGCCTTCCTGCTGTCCACAAACTTGTCTTCTGGAATGGCTGTTGGATTCAGGATACGGTAACTGCAGGGACAGAGCAGAGGGAGGACATGCAGGAGAACTGCAGCACAGCTCCATCATCATCCCTGAGTCCCCATCATGCCAGCTCCCACCAGAGTCTTGTTGCTGCAGCACAGACTGGAGCCTTGTATGAACCAGCTGCTCCAGTCCTGGCTCTTCTGCAGAGCACCCCAGAGCCAGCAGCAGAGCTATCCCAAACTGCACATGCACTGGGGGTATGTGGGGGTTCAGACCAGCACTGCACAAGCTGGGGAGCAGATCAGAGCCAGGATAAGTCTTGTGTCCTCCCAGAACACGTGTGCATTGCTGGGTGAGGAAGAAGAGGGAGTTACCGCTGCTTGAAGTCTGCATAGAGGATCCTGTTGGGGAATCCCTTCCGGCAGATGCGGATGCCCTCAAGGACACCGTTACACCGCAGCTGGTGCAGCACCAGGAAGGAATCCATGGCTCCTACAGGTGAGAACAGAGCTGGAGCAGGTGCTCAGCCCAAGAAGACAGAGCAAACAGAGCTGCAGCCTGGGCCTGAACTCTGGAAACATCCCGTGGTTTCAAAATGGGTGTTGACCTGTCCTACAGGTCTGTGCTGAGCACCAGGGCTGCAGCCTGGGCCTCAGATGGGGGGAGTCACTCTGACAGACTTGTCTGTTATATACAAGTGCAAAGCAGCCCAACCATCAAGGCACAGCCCAAACAGGAGCCTGGCAAAGCTCCTTCTCCCTAGCAGAGGAGATTGACCTGGGTCACAGAGAATCAACACTGAGATGGGATCAGCGGCAGCATGAAAAGTGTTGGGGAAAAGTGGGTGCAACAATCCCTGCCAGCTCCCACATGTGGGTGTCCCCAGGGGCACTGCCAGGCTGCTGCCTCAGCCCACCCATACCTGGGGTCTTTGTCTCGTTGGGGATGATGCAGCGGACGAAGTGGGGCTGGGTGGAGCGCAGGTTGGTCATCAGCTTGTTCAGATTCTCCTGCAGGGTAGACACGGGATGAGGTGACAGCTCTGCTCCCCTACAACACATCTCTCCAGCCCCTTCCCCTCAGGCAGGGAGAAAGCAGACCCTGAGAGCCTCTTTTGTCATAAGAAAGGGGGAATTCCCTCCTGCTATCCTGTCAATCCATGCCCCGGGGCAGGACCACTGCCTCCTGCCAGGATGGGAGCCAGGGCAGAGGGGACTGGGCTGGCAGACAAGCCAAATGGCTCCTGCAGGTTTTGCTGTGTCAGAGAGCAGCCAGATTCTTCCCAAGTATTTGTAGGTAAAGTTTTGTTGCTTGGGAGAGCCAGGAAGACAGAACTGAGCATATTCCTGGTAGAGATCTCAGCTGGTGTCCATCAGCCCTGTGCTCAGCAGTCCGCAATTCCAGTGCTGGGGTCCACAATGGCTTCAATCCTTGGCTCACGAGGAGTTCCCTGCACTTCCACAGTGCTTCACCCCCTACAGCTGTGACAGAGGGCCCTGCTAATCCAGACTGCACCTCCCTTATCTCCAAGGCAGGGCTCAAGGCAAGACATGGCCCTGACTTTGCTTGTGGGAAAAGCACCTGCCCCCTTAATCTTTCCTTGCCCTGCTCATACAGGCTCAGCCTGTTCAGGACCAGCTCAGGGAAGGGAACACCTTCCCACAGCTCCACATCACCACGGGGCAACTTCTCACCACAGACACCTTTCCCCAAGGTCTGTGGCTTTTCCAGGAGCAAAAAAAAGTCACGCTTCTCTCTGAACAGGGGCTGTGCCTCTTCAAGCACCCTGTCACAGAATAACAGAATATTTCTAGTTGGAAGGTACCCACAAAGATCATCCAAGTTCCAGCTCTTGGTCCTGCACAGGACACCCAACAATCCCATTGTGTGCCTGAGAATGTTGTTCAAACACTCCTTGAGCTCTGCAGCCTTGGTGCTGTGAACGCTGCCCTGTCACCACGAGGCTGCCATGGCAGGACACGGGCCCACAAACCCCTCTGGGCTGTTTCCCAGTTGGTTAAGCTCTGGGTTGGACCAATAACTCCTGTGGTGAGCATGGAATGGGAACGTGTGTTATCCTGAGCTGTGAAACAGCCCAGGCCACCTCCCAGGACAGAGACGTGCAAGATCCTCCTCCATTTTCTTTTGTCCAAAGGTTGTCCTTCCCGCTGGTAAGAGTGAGAAGAGAAGTAGCACAGACTTAAAGTGATGTTCATGTAATACATTATCTAAACATCACTACAAGTCTTAACTGCCGCTCTCTCAAAGGCGAAGGAGCTGCCGAGCAGCGCAAGCATCACGTGGGCAGAAGCAGCACCAGCCCCAGCTCCAAGGGAGCCATCACCTCCTGTCCTGCCCTGGGAGCACGGGAACAGGGCTGGAAGTCTGCCAGGCACGGGCCCTTTGCTCAGGGACAAGAGGGTGTTGGATGTTTTTGCCTAGTGAGGGTCCTTGAAGAGCTCTGGGGGTCCTTCAGGCCACATGAGCTCATGTGCAAGATGCCAAAAGTCTTGGCAGGGAAGTGGGGCTGCCATGGGACCCTCTGAGCACATTTCCCTCAATGCCTTGGATGAGAGGCTGGCTCTTACCTTGTGCAGCTGTGACACTGTCTGGAAAGAAGCTGCCTTTTTACGTTTCTCCTTGGTCCCCGGCTTGTGAGGCTCCTCTGTTGGGTTGAAATATTAATCACATCAGCAAAACAGCTGCTCAGCTTGGAGGACTCAGGAGCACCCCGAAACACCCCTGAAATGCCCATGGTCAGCCCCCACTCCCTGTAAAGCAGAGGTGCTTGTGCCCTGCTGCAGAACAAAGCCAAAGACACCAAAAACATCTCCCACAGTGCCCAATTCTGGGTGTTGCTCCTCAGCTCCTGGTAACAAGAGACCCCTTCACACACCCCAAAGTGACAGGGCCACCAGGACAGCCCTACAGCCCCACACCAGCTCAACCTGGTGCTGACCACACACCTAAAGCCCTTAGGCCAGCATCCATCTACCCAGACCAGGGAGGTTTGTAGGGATCAGTGTGGGTCTTCCCTTTGCCCAGGCTGCACCAACAGCTGGGCATGGGGGTGAGAAGGCTTGGCTGCAAAGGGAGGAAGAGACCAAGGTCAAAAAATGGGTGGGGGTGCTCCTCACCTGAAGCAGAGCCCACGTAGTTCTCATAGAGACAAGCCAGGAGCTTGTTCTGGGATTTCTGGAAGATGGACACCACTGTCTCGTTCAGGGGGTCCTTGTTCTTGTCCAGCCAGCCAATGATGTTGTAGGGCACCTGTCACAGGAGAGGCATAGGTGAGGACAGCCCTGTCCCTGCCAGGGGAAGGTGGACATGCTGTGGCAGAGCTGTCAGGGACGTACCACACCAGCATAGTGCACCACCTCAAAGTGGGCCTCGTATTTCCGCTTCTTATCCGGACGCGGCTTCTGGAAGTTGGGAGACTTCCCAATGTGGTTGTCGTAGAGCTTTGATTTGAAGGTCATGTCAGAAGCTTTTGGGAACATGCACTCCTCTTCGAGGATGGACAGGATTCCCATTGGCTGCAGGCAGAAGGGGGTATAAAAAGGACTGAGCTCAGTGTTGCCAAGTCCCATCCCAAAACAGGGATGCGCCACGGAACAAGTTCAGGCAAGGATGAAGTTGGAAGACCCGGATAACAGTTCAGGTGCAAGACATTGGCCAGGGGCCAAGTTGTCACTGGCATATTCCAGGCTGTATCTGACCTCCAGCCAGTCTGAGTGGGACTGGCCAGGCTTGCAAGACATGGGAGCTTGTCCAGCTCCTTCAGATTGTTGGGAAGGGGAGATCCTCCCCAGTATCCTGACAGGTTTGCTCCTTTCCCAGACAAAAAAAGGTGAGTTTCCTCCATGCATGGAGATATTTTCTACAAGATGCTGTGAATCAAGTAAGAGGCACTGAGAGGCAGCAAGTGGGGAGGGAAAAAAAGGCAGTTCTCTGGAGAAAAAGGCTGCACCAGGTTTTGTGTCCCACCAGTGCATAGGAACATAATTTCCATGGTTTCATAAAGTCAGGATTTCTGTCAAAAAGGTCTCAGTGGGCTGGAGACTCTGAGCTGTAAGTGGGGGAAAATAAATTTGGGAACTTGCCACTGACCAAGGAGTGAATAATTGGATTTTGGTAGCAGAGCACATCTCACTGTTCCAGCCTTTGCAAGCAAACCATCTACCACCAGTACCAGTCCTGCACCCTGAGCCGGGTTTTACCTTCTCAATCAGGTCGATGCAGGCCTGCAGGTCCAGGCCAAAGTCAATGAAGACCCATTCAATGCCTTCCTTCTTGTATTCTTCCTGCTCCAGCACAAACATGTGGTGGTTGAAGAACTGTTGCAGTTTCTCGTTGGTGAAGTTGATGCACAGCTGCTCAAAGCTGTTGAACTGCAAGAACAAAACAGATCTGAGTCAGAGGGAGGAGGTCCAGCAGTGAAGGGGTTCACCCTTCTGCTTTATCTGGATGTGGAGGGTGATCTCTGCCAGACCCATCCGCACTGCCAGGAATCCCTGGAGATGTGCTCACAGCAATGTTAAATCAGCCCTTGGGAGCTGCCTGTTTGCTCCAGGTAACTCAGACAAAAGCTCTTCCCCATCAAATCCAGCAGTTTCCTGGAGGAGACGGAGCTGACAAACACCAGGGGACTGAGCTACCCCCACAACTTCCCCCAGACCCTTTGCAGGGGCCTGCAGAACTCACATCAAAGATCTCAAAGCCTGCAATGTCCAGTACTCCGATGAAGAACTGCCTGGCCAGCTTGGTGTCCAGGGTCTTGTTGATCCTTGTCACCAGCCACTTGAACATGCGGTCATAGGTGGCTTTGGCCAGAGCTCCCACCGCGTAGAGCACCTGCAAGGCCAGGAACAGGGCAGTCCATGAGCTGCTCCCTCCTTTTGTAGGAGCCAGAGGAGGATGACGAGAGCTCCTCTTGGCCCACAAAGGATGGACAAACTGATCCAGGGGGTTTGTGTATATGCTCCAAATCTAGGTTTGACTTTGCTCACAGGTGTGTTCTCGTGTCCCTGGTCTGGTCTTGCTTCTAAGGTCTTAGGATGCAAATACAGTCTAAAGTGATATTTTCAGAAGCCTTGTGCCCTGTCAGGAGCCTGCAGCTCACTTTGGATAAGACACCAGTTCCTAAGATCCTCTTCAATTATATTTAAGGAGTGGCTTGCACTATTCAGGCCAGGTTTGGGCTCTGAACTGGGATGTGGCCAGAATCTGACAAGAAACATTTTTGGTGCATTTGAATATCCCACAAGATCAGTTTAGATGAGTGTTTAGATTGAGTCTTCTACTTTTCAGGGCTGGACTCTCCACAGCAGTGTGACTGTCTCTGAAGCAGATCCATCGAACCTGGACCTCCTCTGGCTGTGATCCAACCCACATTTCAAAGATAGTGCACTGAACCTCCATTAGGCCTGGCTGCAGAGGAGTCACTCACCAGCATGAGCAGGGAGCCCCTGTCCTGTCCCACTCACCTGCTCCACATTCTGACCTTTGGTCACGTACTCGTTGCCCACTTTGACACGAGGATGGAGCAGCCCCTTGATGAGGTCAGCTGAGCTGATTCCCATCAGGTAGGCAGCCTTGTCAGCACCTGGAAAGCAGTACAAAGGCATGAGGAGCCAGCAAGGAAGCTCTGGGAAGGGAAAAAAGGAAGCAAAAAAAATGACCAGCTCTTATGATGATCAGTGCTAACTATATTAGTTTTCCCATCTGCTCCAGAGTCTCCTCCAGTGTCTCATGTGATTTCCCATCTTGGGCATTTTGTGATGCTTTCAAAATCTGGACCTCCTGCCTGAGAAGTCAGTGTTTGGATACAATGCCTATAGCATCTTATCAGGTGCTTATCAGGTTTTATCTGTGAATCTCTATGCATTTTCCACTGGAAGCTTGGATTTCCATGCAGAGAATTTGAAGTGACCAGAAGAGAGGTGATTTTCTTGTTTATCATTCAAAGACTCCCAGTAGTAGATTGTAGCTAGAAAATCACCTCTGTAGGGAAATCACTGCCAGAGCAAAATCTTCATTAATTACCAGGTAGTAGCTACAGCCTGTGTTGACATTCCTCAGGCAAGAACTCTTCCCTCATGAATGTTAGCATGACAAAATCTGATCCAGGTAGTCATTTCTGCTGGATCCCTGCTTAAACCTTCTAGGGAAGTGCTGGGGCTCCCCCTTCCCATCCTTCCATGCGCTGGAAAGTCACCCTCTCCCTCCAGGTTTGCTCTGCAGCCTGACTGTTCTTAGATCTATGATTTGCATTGGATTTTCCTAAGCCACAAACCAGGAAAAGCGACAGACAGTGACTGTACCCTGTTCTAACTGCTCTTTGGGAGGCTGTGACCTGAGCAGGTCCTTGCAGTGCTGATCCTGACCTGACTCATCCTCTGGATGCCCTGCTCTGGAGTGCTGTCTAATGAGGTACAAGAGGTGAAAAGCAGAAGACTGAATGAGATGAAGCACAGCTGGGGTGTGACACCCTGAGATGCTGCTGAGGCAAGTCTGATGCAGATGAGACCACCTAGTGCTTGCAGAAAGACTGCCCTAAATACTCCTGCCAATTTGTGCACCTATAACAGGGCCTAGTGTGGGAGCTTGGGATCACAGTCACTGACCCTCACAGGCCAGATATGGGGAGTTATCCCAGCCTGCCCTTGGGGGAACTTTGCCCAGCCCAGGCTGGACAGATCTGGAGCACAGAGCCCAACTCACTTTCAGTGCCATCAGCCTCTGCCTGCTCTTCTCGCTGCTTCTGCTTGAACTTCATGTTGCCAAAGTGCATGATGGCTCCCACTATTTTATAGGAGCCATATTTCTCATCATTGCTGAAGCCCAGGATGTCCATGGCGTGCTGAGGAGAGAGACAGAGCAGCACAGAGAGAACAAAATCACTCTGAGGTCAGGGTTGGTCCACAAGCATCCACAAGGAGGAGGTTTTCCAAGCTGAGGTCTCAGGAGACCTTCCAACTCTCTACAATTCCCTGACAGGACAGGGGAGTCAGGCTCTGCTTCCAGGGAACAAGGGAGAGGACAAGAGGAAATGGCCTCAAGCTGTGCCAGGGGAGGTTGAGATTGGACATCAGAAAGAATTTCTTCACTACAAGGGTGGTTTAGTACCGGAAGGGGCTGCCCAGGGAGGTGGTAGAGTCCCCATCCCTGGAGGTGTCCAAGGAAGGCCTGGACGTGGCACTCAGTGCTCTGGACTGGGGGTCAAAGCAGGGATTGGGCACAGGTTGGACTCAGTGACCTTGGAGGTCTTTTCCAACCTCAGTGATTCAATGAGTCTATGATTCTACAACCTCGCTTCGCATGGGCACTATGGAAAGTGCTGCAGGCCCTTCCTAATGCAGGGAATTACTCTCTCTTCCCTGTCTGGATGAGGCAGTTGATGGAGATCAGAGTCACTCTGCTCTCTCTTGTAGGCTCACAGCAAGTGTAGAGCAGCTGCCAATTAATCAGAGGGAACTCCCAGATAATTTAGAGGCAGGGGGGACACACAAGAAGGCAGGACAGGTCCTCAGAGCTGCCCAGGAGGAGGTTGTGCCCCCCTGGCTCGGGCTGCACACGTACATCTGTCGCCATGAGCTCCTCGCCGTCATCCAGATTGTCCACAGTTGTCACACCCTGGGAGCAGAAGTGGTAGTCATAGGGGTTGAGGGAGAGCAGCAGCATATCTGTTGGGGGAAGACATGCAGAGAGTGAGGTCAATCTGACAGAGAGAGCTGGGCAGAGAGGCAGCCTTGGCCATGGATGCAGAGGGAAGGCTTCACCAGCCTCAGCTAGAGGGCACCAGCTGGTGGAGGAACAGCCTCTTCCAGTCCAGGCAGGTCCACACATGGGTCCACCTCTCCTCCGATCGCCTTCAGCTTGCTATCTTGGGATATGGCTTGGCTGTAGACTGATTTAGAAGTGGCCACCGTGCCCTTGTGACACCAGATAAGATTACTGCTTTGCGCCACTCTCCAGAGATGCCTAATAAGGTGCTGCTCAGCACCAAGCTCAAGAGCCCACAGCTTCTGACCACCCCAGGGGGCTGTGCCAGCCTTCCTTCTGCATGGGGAAAGGTTTCCTGAGCACTCTGTGGGATGTGGCCCCTGGAGGGCAGAGCTACTTGGAGGACACACCCAGGATGGGTCTTTACCAGGACCCTGAGTGAGCTGTGCAGGTGTATTCAAGCTCACCTGAAACAGGTCATCTCATCAGGGAGGCTGAAGGAGCTCAGATTAGGCTGCAGAACTCTTCCCCCACCCCAAAAATGAGTAAATCTCCAACATGCACATGCTGGTTGAGGTCAGTACTGTACCCACCACATGACAAGGCCTTTGTGCAAGACAGCTTTGCCAAGTGCCCTCCCACCCTTCAGATAGACCCTGAGTGACCTCTGCTCCTTAGACAGTGGCAGAAAGGGCTTTAGTCTGGCTTCTCGGCCTGTGGGGATAAAGGAAACTGGACTGGATGACCTCTTGAAATCCCTTCCACCCTGAATTATCCACCAGTCCTATGATCCTGAATAGCTACAAAGCATTGGAGGGCAGTACCTGCATGGTGAGCTGGATTTGCTCATTCCTGTGAACCTCAAAGCTGACAGCAGAGCTGTCTGTGGCTATTTTCAGGCCATCATGCTGTAACGGCTGTGCTGCATCTTTGGCTGCCTTACCTTGCAGCTCTGGTTTCTTCCCAGAGAGGATCTGGTAGTAGATGTGGTAGCTTCGCTCTTTCGGCTGCTGGAAAATCACTCTGGATTTTTCCAGAAGATCTGGAATGAAATAGGGCAGAGGGGTTAGAGGAGGGCTGCTTCTTTCCCAGAGCTGTCCCAGCATCAGCAAGAAGAGTGGGAGGAATTCCCACCCCCCTGCAGCTGGCACATGTCTACTCACAGATGTCAATGTCTGCCGAGGCCAACTTCCCCGAGGGACCAAAGTGGATCCGGATGAACTTGCCCTGAAAACACATGCAGGAGGTAAGTTCTGGGCTTGGCCACAGAGGTATGATTCTGAACAGCCCCTAGAAACTGAATTAATGTCCCACTTCTTGGCCTTCTGAGGAGCAGGCAAGTTCCTGGGCTCTGTGAGCCGTGGAGGGGTGAAGTTCTCTGGTTTGTAACGTGCAGAGGCTCAGACAGCATTGCCCAGGGCTTTAAATACCAGGCTGGCAGAAATTTCACTGAGAGCAGATAAATCCCTGTGCTTAGGCCTGTTCTTAAGTCTAAGCACTCCTGTGGGGTAGTGTGATACTGAGGCTGCCCACAGCCCCCTGCTCTGTGCTGTGCTGAGGGTCTTCCCCAGCAGTGCCTCCTTCCCCTGCAAGGAGCTCTACAGCCCAGAGCAGAGCCAAGTTGGGCTTAGCCAAAAGTGGTGCTTCCTGGAAGGGTCACACTTGTCTCTCCCAGCCCCAGCACTCCAGGCTGTGCTTAGTGTCCCTCAGCTTTGATCCTGGAAGGGTCATCTCTCCAGGATCTACCATTGATTACCACTCTCACAGGCTGTGGCACCAGGGCCATTCGTGCTGGCCACTATTTGCTGCACTGATGTAACCAGGAAAACTTGGCCCTGGCAGTCCAATCCCACCAGGAAGCAGGTCCAGCTTCCTGCTGAGTGCCTCAGGCTCACACTGTACAAACCCACAACACCACTAGCCTCGCATCCAGCCTGCAGAGACGTTCCCAGCTCCCTGTCCTGCTGAGGCACTTACAAAACGTGAGGAGTTGTCATTCCTTATGGTTTTGGCATTGCCAAAAGCTTCCATAGCTGGGTTAGCCTCGATGATTTGATCCTCAAGGGTGCCCTGTAATAAAAAAAAAAAACAACAAACCAAAAGATGTGTCAGCTCCACCGAGCCAGAGGGGATCTGTAACCAGCAACACAGAGCAGGGAGAGGGGCTCCTTGCTACCCTCATTAGGTGTTTTTGAGAACCTGCTGCTCCTGAGGCACCTCCTTGTCTCAAGAGGCAATGGGGCTGTTCTGGAGATCACATCCAGGTTAGGTCTACCCCAGGGCCCTGAGTGAGCTGCTGCAGCTGTTTCCATGCCCACCTGAAACAGGTCATCTCGCCAGGGAGGCTGAAGGAGCTCAGAGTAAGCTGCAGGACACTTCCCCTACCCCAAAGTGAGCAAATCTCCAGCCTGTACATGCTGAGTTTAGGGGTCAGCAGAGCTGGGGTTTGCAGAAGTGCTCTCTGTGGGCTTCTCCTTGCCTGAATTGGTCCCCCCTGGAGACTCAGACTACTGTACCCTCTGCACACAGCTGCCCTTAGCCCCTTTCTTTGGAGCTTCAATATGCAAACGAAGAGCAAGCACATGATATCACCAAAACAGTCGGAGTGGCTCTCTGACTCTGCCAAGCAATTCCTCTTCCACCAAACCAAAGTTTTGGACAATTCACATCACAGCACATTGCAAAAGAAGAGAGCTATAAAACAGGCTGGATCAACAACTCTTTATATCAACAGCTTGCACAGCAGGCTCCTGGTGTGGTGGGAACACACCACAGGTCCCAGCTGGCATGACCTGCTGGATACACTGGAGCTCTCCTGAGCAAACCCAGAGATTAATCTTCCTTGTTTCTCCATTCATGTTTCACATGCCCAGTTCAAAGGTAAAGAGGGAGAAAATGCCTAATGCAGGACAAGAATTTGAGGAGAGAAGCAAGAGACTGGTGCCCATCCACAGGAAGGACAATGGTTTGACAGCAGCAATGGCTTGGTGGCACAGGGACCTTCAGGATTTTTCATGAGAGCTTTTGCCCATTCTCTGCCAAATTACAGCTCACAGGGAGAGGACCACCAGCTCTGGGCTCTGTCCACCCTCTCTTACCAATGCTGGACCCACCACTGCTGCACCTCTGCAGCTCCAGGCATGGGAGGGCCAAGAGGGACAGGGAGCAGCTCTGAATCACCATTATCAACAAACTGTATCTTGTCACCTGGATATCCTGGGATCTGCTATCTTTAAATTCAGCCTGACCTAAAATTGTCTGGACTGTGAGATTCAAGGGGGGCAGCCCCAGACCCCCAGATTCAGCCCCCCATTCAGATGTCTCTAAGTTTGCCCAAGTGCTATGAGACCCATGTGATAATGAACAACCCCCACCAAAGGAGGTGCATCAGCTAAAGGCTCAGAGAAAACAAGTCCTGAGGATGTTTGACAGAGCTGCTGGAAGGGCTGAGCCCTTGGGGTGCTGGGAGCACCAGGGACTGAACCTTTGCTGGGTTCCCTTAGAGCTAAGCAAGCGCCTTGACGATGTACCCCAGAGAAGTACATCAGCTACAGTGTGGGTGGGCTGAGCCACTTCAGGGCTTTGCAGAGGGTGGCATGTCCAGACATCACCAGGTCTGCAGCCAGAGCAAAGAGGGTCTTCCCCTGCCCCTCAGCACCACCAGCCTCAGCTGCACTTCGAGGCTGGGTGACACACTAATGTCTTCAGAGAGTGGAGGCTTCACCTCATCTTTAGAGGGGCCCACGTCATTCACCCCCAGACAAACACTGTGCTGGTTAGAAATGATTGTTTGAAGAGTAATGGTCCCCTTGGAAGGAGAGGCTGGAGTCAGGAAGACAGAAACTCACTAAGAGATGAAACACCAAAGTTTCCAGCAATGGGAAGGTGGGTGATACAAAGCCAAGTGGAGAACTAAACACTGCCCTTGGTGCTGAGATAGCCCTGGGACCCAGACCAAAGGCTGAGACCCCACACATCACCCCATCATAGATCTGTGGTGCAGCATTATATTATTATAGATCTGTCCTCAGCATTAAAGAGTCCCCAACACTTACCCCAGTTTTAGTGGCAAGAGCTGCCTAGAGAAAGGAAAGAAAACAGTCTTTAGAAATCCAAGAAAGCCAGGCAAGAGCCACAAGAAGCACGGTCAGAAAAGCGGGGCATGACCATTTAGTGCCAAAAGAAGTCCAAGAAAAAAGAAAAAAACACAAGGATTAAACTTTGTAAGAAATGCCAAAAAGTTGTTAAACAGATTAGCTCAAGAAAATAAATAAACGCATCAAAAAGCAAGAACAGTTAAATCCAAACCCAAAGAAGAAGAAATAAAACAATGCTGAAGTATTGCTTGTTTGATACCTAAAGCAGCCAGTTTGCTTCCATGAGGAAAAAGCGGGCTGGAGCCTCAATGTATCCAGACGAAATAAGCAATTGCAAGAGCAGCTCAAAAATAACCAGCACCAAAGAAATGCAAGAATCAAAACAAGAGCAAGAAAAGCACAAGGTAGAAAAGGGTCAAAATGAAAAAGAAGAGAAAAAAAAAAAGGAGAAAGGCCTGAAAAGCAAGGCTTAAAAGAGGCAAGATGGGAAATGGAAGGTTTTTTCCATCCTTTTAATGCTCCTTAAGAAGATTGGTGGGGTGCTGAAGGAGGAAGAGAAAAGAATGTCTAAAGTGCCTCTTCCAGACTGCACAGATTGAGCAGCCACATTAAAAAAAAAAAAAAATCCATTTCCCCTTGAGCAGAATAATTTCAAGCCTTGCTTATTCAAAAGTCAGGGAAAAGCCAAGCCCTGGGTGGGTCAGACAAAAACACACTTCCAACTGCAAAAAGTTGGGGGAAGAAACAGTAAAAAGAAGAAAGGGGGAGGGGAGGGAAGAAAAAAATAATTAAAAACAAAACAAAACAAAACAAAACAAAACAAAACAAAACAAAAAAAAAATAAAAATAAAGAAAGGAAGAAAACAGCAAGAACTTGTTTCAAAAGAGGGTCTTACTAATTTCTTGCCCGGTGTGTCACCCAAGGCTGCGACAATGGCAAAGTACTGAATGACCCGCTTGGTGTTTACAGTCTTACCAGCACCAGATTCTCCGCTTAGAGCAACAGAAATACACAGATCAAGGGCATGAGGCAAAGAACAGGCACAACTCACACAGAGACCCTGCCCACCTGCACCCCCGCACTGCCAGGAGGGACAAGCCAAGGGGTGGAGGGACAGGGAGGCTGCAGCTGTGGATCCCTCCAGCCTGGGAGCGTGCTTGTCTTTGAGGATTGCCTTGGGAGAGACACTCAGATCCATCCTCACCGTGTCCTCTCGGCCGTGCCCAACTCCTCTGAGGTGCCGCGGGGGCTCAGCTGCCCTCCGCGGATGGGGCAGGAGGTGCCGGCGCCCACCGAGGCTGGACAGCCCTGGCCCCGGGGCTTCAGCTGTCCGGGATCAGCCAGGAACCGGCCTCGCCGGTGCTTTCAGCACGCCCTGCTTTGTTGGGGTGTCTTGGAGATGGCAGGGCCATCGTGCTGGGTGGCTCCGGCCCGGGCGAGCATGGGCGCCGCCGTGCCCGGCGTGGGGTGTGGGTGGCCAGCAGGCCCTGCTGAGCTCATCCCTATAGTTAGCTGCTCTCCCATTGTAATCCCAGATCACAAAGAGCCGGGGGGAGCGGGCCGCGGAGCCACCACCGGACACGCGCCAAGCATCTCTCCACAGCCCCTGCCTTTCCTAATTAGGCCATGGCCGAGGCTAAAAATGTCCGTGGCTCCTGGCAGCAATGAAGGGTCCTTTAGAGTTCTTTATATAGCCCTTATCTATATGTCACTTGAAATCAACCTGGCCTATGCCACCCTCCCACATCACCCTCCTCCCCCACTGCCGCCCCTCTGGCCGCCATCTCCCCGTGGCCTTGGCCTCCATCTCTCCTTTCCCGTCGCTCCCGGGAGGATGTTGGCAGCCCCATGGCAGCTCCCGCAGCTGTCGGGGTGCGGGGGAGCCTTCCCGCCCGGCTTTGTCACCTGGCATGGCAGCAGCCTGGGTGGGAAGGGTGACAGCTGCCAGGCTGGGTGGGGGGGATGTGGCCTGGGGGGGCCCTACTGGGCACAGGGTGCCCACGCAGGGCTCCCCTGGCAGCACAGCACGGCACAGCATGGGGGGGTCTTGCTGCTCTTATGCTGGGCACTTACGTGATGAGCATGGACTGGTTCTCGCGGTCTGGAAGAGAGGCGCCGGCGTTAGGGCAGCACTGCCCGCCTCCCCCCTGCCCCGGGGGGCACAGCCCCCCCCCCGGTATGGGGGTCCCCACGGCAGGGCTTACTGCGCAGCATGTCGTTGTAGGCGTTGTCAGCGATGGAGTAGATGTGCGGGGGGGCCTCCGAGCGCCGCTTGCCCTTGTAGGCGGCCACCACGGGTGCCGTGTAGACGGGCAGCCACTTGTAGGGGTTGATGGTGACACAGAAGAGCCCCGAATAGGTCTGCAGGGGGGAAAATGGGTGGGTGAGGGATGGGGGTGTCCCAGCACCCTTTCACTTCCCCAGCCCACAGGGTGACTGACAACCCCGGGTGCTGTGGCCTTACGTAGATCATCCAGTGGGAGTAGCGGCGCTTCAGGTTGTAGAGGACAGAGGCCTCATTGAGGTGTGTCAGCATGGCCATGTCCTCAATCATGTCGAACTTGGGAGGGTTCATGGGCTGCACCTCATCCTCCTTCACCACCCGCGTCTGCCAGAGGAGGGGGGACACATCAGATGAACCCCAGACCCCCCCAAACACCCCCTACCCCAAAGCCTGATGGGTTGGTGGACATCCTTAGTCCCATGTTGGGGACAGCCCTGGTCCCATGCCTGCTGTCACCCTCATTTTGGGGTGACAGGGCTAGGGGAGCCCCACCAGCACCCAGACACAAAGCCCAGCTGGGATAAGCAAGCCCCAGACTTGCTCCCTGCTCAGGCAGATGGGCTGTGGCTGAGCCTGACAGAAGGGGTCCAAGCCAGGGAGTACCAGTATGTCCCTCCACAATGTGCTTGACACCCCCATCCTGTGCTCTTCTTCACAGCCTAAAAGCCCGTGGCAGCACAGTCCCTGTGCAAGCAGCTGAAGCCTGTACCCCTTCACTTAAAACTGGATTTGTTTAATCCCATGAAGCCAAGCACAGGGAAACTATCGCATTACATATCTGGCCTGGATGGGACAAGCTGGATTTAGCAATTGGTCTTGTTAATAAAGATGAAATTAAACCTTTCAGAGTTTTGTTTTTGGTTTTTTTTTTTTTTATGGGTGAAGATGAAGTGTGTGGTGTTAAAACGTGTTAGGTGTTAAAAGCAAGAGGGTAGACAGAAGGATAAGGGTGGGTTTATGTCCCTCTTGAAGCTGTTTTTTCTGGAAATGCTGATCCAGGGAAAGCTGATATAGTTTCTGATTTTGTAAATCCATGACAAATTGTTAAAAAAGACAGTTTCAAGAGGGAACAGCTAAAAAAGATTTGGAAATTGCTTTGCTCTCAGAAGCTGAAGGCATTCTTAACAGCAGAACAAACTTTTAAAATTTTTACCCCCTCCCCAATAAATTGGGACAAATCTCTTTGCTTGTTTTTCCCAGTCTCAGACAAAAATATTTCCAAAGCCTTAACACTTTTCGAAGATTATTATATATATCTCTTTTTAATTTGGCAGAAGTGAGCACTTCTCAGTGCCATTCTGTCTAGCAGAGAGATAGAAATAATAAAATCTACTGTTTGCTGCCTTGTCAGGTCCTTGTTCTTTTTCCCAGTTTCACACCGGAGCGAGTCTCTGCTCTACAATGAAGTTGCAGGGCCGTGAGACTCCCATAGCCAAGAAAGGAATATTAATTAAGCTCATTTGCAGCTAATTGTGCTGGATCTTATCTTGACAAAAACCAGCTGGTGCTTCCTTGCTTTGCCTCTCTCCCGCTGCTGGAAAGCTGAAGCCTCACCATCAGTCAGCCTGTCCTACCCCTGTGCTCAGCGCCTGTTCTGCTGCAAATACAGGCTAAAACGAGCAGGAATTGGCCGATCGGCCCCTTACCTCTTGTTTCAGCCTTCGGGATGAGCCGGGCAGTGGTTCAGCATCGCACAAGGCTGTGATGGAGCCGGCGCTGCCTCTGGGCAGCCGGTCCTTCTCCATCCAGAGGCTGTGCGGGGCCAGCCCGACTGTCCCCTCGCTCTGTCTGTCGCGATAACCCGCGTTTGACAGCAAACACTCGATGGGGGGGATGCTGAACCGCGGCCACTCTTGGCAACTAAGTGGCCTACGTGCCCTTTCAGTGCTGTGTGCGTCCCCCCGGGGCATGACCGATCAGCGAGCGGGGCAGGATTATCAGCCAGAGTTCCTCTTTTCAGCTGTGATCTTGTCACACGTATCCCCCCTCTGCAACACACTTGCTCTCCCTTGGAAAAGGAAAGGTATTTTGCGTACTTCCTTATCTTTGGTTTCCACAGTGACTTTGCCACCAGAGCTTTCTTTGATTTCCACTTCGATATAGGCTTCTTTCTCATCTGGGATCCAAGCTCGCTTCTTTCCTGGAGGAAGGGGAAAAAAAGGAAAGGGAAAAGGAAAGGAAAAAAGAAAGAAAAGGAGACATAATACAGGTTGAAATGTAGGAAACCATTTGAAATTGTCAACTGAAAGCCACATAAATGCAGTCTGATAACATGGAAGGGCAGTGATTATTCCTTCCTATGTTTTTGGTCATAGGAGCCAGGATTATTTCACCTTCTTTGTATTTGGTAGCTGCTTACTCTGCTGAGGTTGAATTCTAGCCTGAAGTCTTCTGCTTCATGTGTGTCTGCACTCAAACCATCATAAAAAAGGACAGTGTGAGCAAGAAACACACTCCCTGTTTGCTCAGCTGAGAGGAGCAAAGTTGGGCCCTGGAGCCCCAGCACAGCAAACCAAGGAAAAGCAGGGTGGCTGGGACAGAGAGGACACCTCGAAAATGAAATGGAGCTGGACAAGGCTTTGACATCAGTCCCTCAGCCCTCCTGCCCCTCAGTGTCATGGGCACACCTCAGCAAACAAGGGGAAAGTCAAAAACCTGCTTTTCCCACTTTTGAGGGAATTCTCCCTCCTAGGTGCTGGGGGGAAGTCTGGAGTCCCTATGAGAGCTTGAGGAGCAGCACTGGGAAAGGGAGAGGGATGGACTCCCAGGAGAGCTCCAAGGGGCTGGCTCAGGGCACTCACATAGGGCTGTGCTAAGCTGCTTTGAGCCTTACCATCGAAGGGGATTGTCTGGAGCTTCAGCTGCTCCGTGTAGCTTTTCCGGAGGTACGGAGCAGCCTCCCCAAACTCACTCATGTCCAGCATAGACATCTTGTCCAGCTGGAGAAACACTTGGCAGCACTGAAGGAAGAGTGAAAGACACCTGAATACTGAAAGGAGGGAAGGGACAAAGAGTCAGTGCACAGACAACATCTACTGATGGGCTGAGAACCAAGAGCAACACAGGCAAACACACTTTTAATTTTAGAGAGTGAGAGAAGACAGCGACAACAATACTAGCTGATAAAAATTAGAACAACCAGACAATTCCACAACACTTTCCCTTCTGCTGCTATCAACCCTCCACTGGAAGTTCCAGCTGGGTGAGCTGGCATCACTTTGGTGTCAAAATCCACATTTGCACTTTAGATGAGATTGTCAATGACACCCCTTTTCTTGATAAACTCAGTTAAAACCCATCCCAGCTCCTGTTGGAGCCCTGGTGCCCTGCACAAACCCTCTGCAACAACCCAGGTCTGTTCTGCAGGAGGATAAAAGCAAGGCTGGATGTATTATCCCTGGGAAGACCCTTCTGGAGGCCACTGTGGCAGCTGCTTGGAAAAAGCACTTGTATGATTGTGCTTTCTAACATCCATCTAATCTATCACACGGCAGAGCTCTGCAATTCCACAGCCACGATGAACGGAGCCACAGCTTGGCAAAACACACGGTCCTCAGCAAAAATGCTCTTGATCAAGGTCTGTCCCACCCTCCCCTGTCCTCTGGGAACATCCACCATGCAGAGGTGAAGCGGGTTAGTAGAGGGGACACACGTGCACACAGCCATGCTCTGTATTACTAACCTTGGTGCTAGGACTGAGTGGCTGTGTGAGTGCTGCAAAGCCCCTTTTTATTGTGTCTGTCAAGGTCAGAGTGGGAAAAGATATGTCAGAAATTCCCATGTGTCATGTCCACACAGCTCCATTGGTGCTGCTGTCCCACTGCCCGGACAGACACAAAAGGCAAACTTCACTTTTATCTCTCTGCAAATGCAGCCTGGTTATTTTTATTCCTGTATTGTCAGGCGAGTACAAAGGCAGGGTGAGAGACTTCAGCCTGGGAAGGCAGAGCAGCCCTCCCAGCCTGTCTGAACTGCTGGTTCCAGTGGGGAGCTAAGGAGTGAGAGCTCAGCTGGTTCCGTGTGCACCCGAGCTCTCGGTCCTCCTGCTCCTTCCCTGCACCCTGCCAGGAGAGCTGCTGCTCGGTGGGAAATGTGTGGTCCCTGCTTTCCCAGCTGGAGCATCCCAAACTCTCAGTGAGCTCCGGTTAAGCCTCTTCTGGACAATCTGCTCAAAATGGGAAGGACTTTGGGACTTGGAACGCCAGGTTGTGCTCCCAGAGCTCCTCACCTTGGTGTGGGAGCTTGGTTTGTGACTAGGCTGGGTTCATAATCTCTCATCAGACAGGTTTCTGAGTTTTCTGCACACCATTGTACCAGGCAGCACTCAAAGGCTCTGTGAAGAACACAGTGATTACAGCCTGGAGCACACCTCCATCCTGGCAGAACCACCATGGGCTACCCAAGATGGGAATAGGACACAGTGGGGGCCAAAGGGATTTCTGTGCCAGGCTCAAGGAAAAGTCACTTAACTGCTGGCATCCAAAGTGCAGTGAGGTTTCTACCCCAGAGAACCAGGGCCTGGGTTTGATACTCCCCACTCAGTACCCCTCACACCCCAAAGTAACTTGGCATTGTTGTATTCTCCTGAGAGTGGGGGAAACTGAGGCAGGGAGTGGTTTTAAGGATTATCTGTGCAATTCTGTGCCCAGGCTGGATGTGGTGTGGCCTCTACCACAGCCAGAATAGCAGCACTGGAGGCTGCTTTGGGCATGTGTCTTCAGCCTGGGCACACAGCCCAGGTTGCAGAGATTTTTGCAGCCCCACCACCTGCCCTGAATCCCAGCCAGGCACTGGAGGGGCTTTGTGCTGAAGGCCCAGGCCTGGTCAGTCCATCCAGCACACAAACATGGTTTGCTGCTACACTGTCTGGGTGCCCAGAGCCATCTCCTCTGCACCCCCCTGACAGACAGGTCCCTGCCCTCCCACCCTGCTTTGGAGTGAACTCTGGGAGATTCGTGGGATGGAGGAGGACTCCAGACATGTCCCCTGTGGCTTGAGCCCCAGCAGGGAGGATGCTGGGCTGAGGAACGGGTTGATGTTGCCTTCACTGGCTGCACAGTGCAATGTCAGGGCTTTGCACGGTGCCAGACTTCCCCATGGATTGAAATACTCCCATGGAGCAGAGTCTGTAGCATGAACAAGGACTTTGAGCACATCAGGATAAAATGGGCTGCAGGTCCCCATTTCCCATGCAGGCTCTCCTCACCAGGCTGGTGTTCAGAAGTGCAGATCAGCATTTGGCAGCAGCCAGTGCACCGCTGGACTCCACTGATGTGCCTGCTGCAAATCCCCTGGGGACACCATGGGGACACATTCCTGAGGTCCCTCTCGACCATGGCATGAGAGGTGCTCAGCCTTGTCAAGATGGCTGAGTTCCAACATCCTAAAAAGCCACGGGCTCTGGTGGACCACAGGTCCCTCTGAGGTTAGCCTGGTGGTCTTCTGCCTCTCTGTCCTGGGCTCAGAGTCAGGTTTCCACCCACTCCCTGGAAGGACCCAAGGCCTTTGTGCATTTGGTGCCAAGTACCTTTGCCACAAGAGCCCCAGCAGTGGGACGAGCTCTTGGCCCAGACCCACCAGCTGGTCCAGCCTCACACATTCTTCTCAGGGCATGTGCCCACCCCACTCTCTGCTCACCCCCTCCCCTGCCTTATCTTTAAAGCGACTTTATTTTCGGAGATTCCTCCTGCAGTTCCTTCTGTTCACCCTGGTTTCTCTCCCTCTTTGAAGAGGTTCCAGCAGGGTCCATCAAAGGCTGAGCAGAACTGTAGAAGGGGAGATGTGGAGCAGTCGCTCCAGCAGCTGCTGAAGGGCACTTCCGATGGGTTTGGGCTTTTCTGGTGTTTGTGATGTGGTTTTCAGGGTGGGGGGAAGCTCATCCTTGTATTGCTGGCAAGGCCTGAGCTGGCAGGGCATTCCCAGCGGGGCAATGGCCACAGAGGGCTCCTATGGACCTCCCACAAAATGCCATAGGCACAGTGAGAAGCCCATGGCTTTGGCCTGAGGAGAGGGGACTTTGCTTTAGGTGGGTCTTGCCCAAAGCAAACAGTCTTCTCAAATGTCCCACCAGCCCTGCACAACCATCCTCAGCAATGGTACCATCTCCCCTGACCACTGAGACTCCTGTTCTTCCCCCTGCAGCTCTGTGCTTGGTGTTGGTGTCCCATGATATGATGGAAAAGGATGGGGCTCCTCAGCTGAGCCCCAGGGACTGGACAAGCCTCTCCTCATGGGACAGGACACCACCAGCACCAGACTTTAGAGCTGCCCCTTCAGTGAGTGTTTTGTGGTCAGATCAGTTACTACCCAGGCCTGGAGAGCCAGGAGGGTGCCAGGGCCTCAGCCACCCTCTCCAGAGAAATCCCCCAGCTGCTCCCTGACCCTCAGGAGGAATGTTTCCCATTAGCAGGCTCTGATAAGTGGCAGGAAGGAGAATTACTCTACGTGTCGGGCAGTTTGCTAGAGGTTTCCACACTTAACATATCACTGCTATCAGCTCCCTGAAATGCACTGGAGGGGGGGTGCAAAGGAGGCTGATTAGATAAAGACAATCTGCAGAGGGGCTATTTCAGGCATATTTCCATCCAGTGGGAATGTCTGCTTGTAGCAGGACAGGAGGTGACAGGCCAGCACTGCCAGTCTGGCCACGACCCTCTGGCTCAGCCTGGCCATGCAAGGCCCCCTTCAAAGCAAACCCCCAAGCCCCCCCAGCCCTGTCCCACCAGGGTGACAGGGACAGCAGCCACCACCCCAGCACAGTTTTCCATGCCCCTTCCATGTGAGTAGGAGATGCTGCTGCAGAGACCCCAAAAGGAAAGTGCTCCTGTGGGATTCAGGATGGGGTTAGCACTGGATCCCCTCATCTCACATCTCCCTGGGCACTTCCCAGCATGTCCCACCCTGAAGACAGTGCTGGATCCTTGTCCAGAGCTGGCTGTCCTTTGGCTGGGTGTGAAGTGTTGCCTCTAAAACCCTTCATGAACACACACAAAGCTGCTGCTGCCATGAGCACCTTGGTGCAGTGGTTCACACCTTGCCTGGGGAGCATGGGAATATTGGTGGATGACCCTCCACATAGGAAGCCTCCAAAATCAGTATCAGGGATGAGAAAGTACCTGGAAGAGACATGGCATGAGAAATTAGTGTCCAGAGTTAGCAGGCAAGGTCACATGCAGGTTGGAGACAGCGAGGTCACCTAGAGACTGGGAAAATCAGAGAGGTTTTAATCGTTTTCTTTGAATTTACCAGCTTTGAGCTTCAAGGAGTTTTCTTCTGGGTATTGCAATCATAAAGCATCTGTTTGGGAATGAAGGCTATACTGAACACTGGAAAAATTGCAGGAATGTGTAAGCCTTTGCTGAAGATGCTTGAGGTTTTGGCAATGCACTTCAAAACAATAAGAGAAAACAGAATTTTGCCCTGTTCATTTGTATACTTAATAGCAGCTTAATTATACCTGGCCTGCTAAGACAGACCCTGGAACATTGCAGCTGTTGGAAGTCATGACCAGGAGCTGCCTTGGAGGCTGCAAGGGAGGTGCAGAGCCTGACCAGAACCAGAGCTGGGCTGTGGTTCTGACACTCTGTGGGCAGGATCTGCCCTTCAGTGCCCCAGCTACTCTGCTTTCACATCAGTTTTCATCTGCTGTGAGATTTGGGAGCAGGAGGTTGGGTGGGTGTTGTCCTGCACATGTACACCAAGCCCACACAATCAGCTGCCCATAGAGCATCAGTCCCTAGGATGATCCCATCACAGCCCTCTGCTCTCTTCAGCCCTCATGCACCTTTTCCTTTGCTCCACAGAAAACTAGATAAAGGTGGTATTGAGGACATAACCCAACAGAAGTGGCTGCATCAGGCACTGCTGGACTTGTCCTCCCACTGTCTGGATAATCAAGAGATTGAGCTCAGCCCATCTCATGGCAGGGGACAACTGTTCAAGATGGAGAAGCAACAGACACGGGAGTTCTCTATGGGATGCTGTAGGCTTGGACCTTTCTCAGCACTGGCTGTCAGCAGGAGGGAGCAATATTCCTGCATGTCCTCACATCAGGACATGAGGCCTCATCTCAATATGGCACAGCAGACAAGATGGGCTTTTCTGTCTCAAAACTGCAGTGAATGCCTGACTCCAGGTATCCAGTCTCTGGTCTGCATATGCCCTGGTGGGATGACGTCTTGCAGAGAGCAGCTGTCTCCTGTCCCTAAACAAGGCTCTGTCCCATGGGGTTTGGGCTCAAGGGTTTCTTGAGCATCCCAGCACAGCAGCTGAGCTGGACACACACACACAGCCCGTGCTCCCACCTGTTTGTTGGCTGGTAGGTAAAATAAACCTAAAGAAGTCTGTAACTTCCAAACAAGGGGCAGTGGAGGAGCAGCACCAATCTCTTGTCTCTGTGACCAGTGACAGGATTCAAGGGAATGGCTGGAGCGGTGTCAGGGAAAGTTTAAGCTGGGTCTCAGGAAAAGGTTGTTCCCTCAGAGGGTGGTTGGTACTGAACAGGCTCCCCAGGGCAGTGGGCACGGCCCCAAGGCTGCCAGAGTTCCAGGAAGGTTTGGACAATGCTCTGAGGGACAGGGTGGGATTGTTGGGGTGTCTGTACAGGGCCAGGAGTTTGATGATCCTTGTGTGTGCTTCCAACTCGGGATATCCTATGATTCTGTGATTCTAAAAGCTCCCCCAGGAAGCAGTTCCTGGTGCTGGTGGGCTCCTGGAGGAGCAGCTGTTTTGTTCCTGCACATCCAGCGCAGGGACTGTGCCTGTGGGAATCTGCTCCCTGCCAGCAGAAGGGGATCAGCATCTGTGGCTGGTCCTGCAGAGGTTTGGGCACAGATAGGGGACACAAAGGTGCAGCCCAGCTCAGGTTCAGTGCAGCAGCTCCGTTTTCCACCAACAGGTCCTGCTGCCCCTCTCACATCCAGGCTCAGTGCTATTTATACCTCACTCCACGGCCACTTCACGGCGCAGAAAGGTCTGGTGGAAAAGCTAAGGAAGTGAAATTACTTTGGGGAAGAAATGACACTACCCGTTTATAAATAACCCCGGGTTTCATTGATCTTTTAGATGCTCTCTTGGCAGAGAGTCCAATGTCATCGCTCCAGCAATGCAGACAATACTCGGGCATTGTTTTATTCTCAGTTACAGGGAAAAGGACAGCACCAGCTGCCGTTCTATCTTTAGCCCATGAGAGCACCCTTCAATTGTTCTGCACTTCAAACAATAGGCACACATTGTGGGGGGGAGAGGGTTCCTGGCCTTACCAGAGCATTTTACATCGAAATACAGCTTTAGAGACAATAGATTTTTTTCAGGCCCTGGCTGAAGCTGGTGTTTAAACTATAAAAAAGCCAGGGTTCCAGAGCCTTGCCTTGTTTTTCTTGTGGATGATGGGCCAGCAAGAGATTTGGTTCCCCCAAGGAGCCCTCTGAGCTCTCTTCTATGCAAATAGCCCTATTGTTCTCTCTATGTTTGGGCGGTGCTGCACATCACATCATCCCCTCCTCTTGTGGTCAAGTGAATGTCTTTGGTCCTGCCCTATTGCAAACACCAGTTTCTTCATTAATGCCTAAATACCCTGAGCTACAACAGAGCTGGCCAAAACCTCAGGCTGGGCTAAGCTGGTGTCTTTGTAGATGGAGAAGCAAAGGAGAAGGGGAGATCTGGGGGTTTAGCCCCATTTTAGGGGGCCAGGGCAGGGAGCACGAGTGATGAGCGTCTCTTTGGAGGTGAGGAGTGGCAGCCAGCGCCCAGCTCTGCACCCACCCATCAGCCGCAATGTATCAGATGACCGTGCGAAGCTCAGCAGTGCTCTGGACAAACGAGCTGCTGTCTGTCTGGTGGCTCTGCAGTGCCCTTGGTGCCGGCAGGGCTGGGGCACCTGGGCTGTGCCGTGGGCATGCCGGGGGAGGATTGGAGCTGCGTGGGGGCCGTACCTGCTGCACAGCTCCCATTCACCTGTCATCTCTGACGAGCGGGGAGAGCAGGGTCATGTCGGAACTATTTATTCCCCTACCCCGCTGTGGCTGATGTTGTATTGAGTTTCAATTGTCTGAGCGCTGGGCAGCCTTTGAAAGGGGATGCGGCAGCCCAAAGCCACAAAGCCCATCTTTGAAGGCTCTTTAACAGCCAGGGGAGAGGTTTACAAATTTGAAGCACTTTTCTTTAAACTTTGTGGGACTCTAGTTTTAGCAGATAAGGATAATGGCCCAGTTGCTGTTGTTCATCTTTTGTTGCATGTAACACGCCAAATACTTACCATGACTGCCATATTTTTTTGTGATTTAACCTCCTCTGAGCTTCATTGCAGCTCTCTTATCCTGTACCAGAGATTATGGGCTATGTGCATGTACAAATCCTCCCCAGGCTACTGGATTACTTTGAAGGAACCTCATTCTCCAGACTGAATTTGTAAAAGATAGAAAAGGCAAGTCACAGCCTTTTCTCAGTCTGAGCAGGGTACATTCATTCTAGGAACTCACATGGACAGGGCAGTTCTTTTTTCCACCTTTTTGCAATGTTTTGCTTGGAAACTGAAGCTTTTTATGCCTTTTCTCAGACTATGAGAGCAAACAGCAAGGAAGGGGAACTCAGGACTCTGCCAGGATTGAGGATTGCAAAGGGAAATGCTTCTACTTGAGTAAACTCTGTTCTTTTGCATCATTGTTAAAACTCTAAGCCTTTGTTGCTCATTTCCGTCCCTTGACTAGCACGTGGACAAACAACCCTTGCCCCATGGTGGAGTCTGAGCTGGCTCCTGGCAGAGGGCATTTTTCTGGTAATGTAGTACTGGATCACCAGTCCACTTCCAAATTCACAACCTCGATATGTATTAAGGTATGAATCCACACTTACTGACCAAAGGGGTGGCCGAGAGGAAAAAGAAAGAGTAGGACTCCTGAGTCCAGAAAAGAAACAAGATGGGTATATTATAGAATCACAGGATGGTTTGGGTTGGAAGGGCTCTTAAAGCTCAGCCAGTTCCACTTCCTGCCATGGGCAGGGACACCTTCCACTATCCCAGGTTGCTCCAAGCCCCGTCCAACCTGGAACACTTTCAGGAATGGGGCAGCCACAGCTTCTCTGAGGAAGTGCCAGGACCTCACTACCCTCACAAGGAAGAATTCCTTCCCAATATCCCATCTACTCTTGTCCTCTGCTAGTGTGAAGCCATTCCCCCTTCTCCTGTGACTTCAGGCCCTTGTCCCAAGTCCCTCTCCATCTCTCCTGGAGTGCCTTTAGGGATAGGAAGGGGCTCTCAGGTCTCCCTGGAGCCTTCTCTTCTCCAGGTGAACACCCCCAGCTCTCCCAGCCTCCAGAGCTGAGGGGTTTTGCCTCGCTCCAACAGGTCCACGAGAGCAGTAACTTCACAGCTTCATTTTGGTGATAGGTTCCTAGGAGCAGAGCTAAGAGCCTTGCAATAACCTGGACAACTCCTGGCACTGGTAATGGGTAACACGTCCTAGCCTGTCCAAACCACCACTGATGAAGTCTCTGAGGAGGGTGGCCAAGTGTGACAACAGGCATTGCCCAACTTGCTGGAGAGACTTCTCCACTGTGAACAGGCACATTCCAGGGTCAGGACTGCCTTTGCAGCCTCCTCTGTGTGTGTCCCACTGTGAGGTGCCCTCCTGGGGCTTTCCCTTGCTGTCCCAGAGTGTTGGTGTGGGTGAGGGCACGAGCAGCCCACGTGTGAGCACAGCATGGATAGGTGAGCCTGGCACCCTCCTCAAGTCTGGGGTAATATGTACCTCTCTATGTATGTACATATACAGAGTCTTAATCCATCCACAGCCTCTCTGCAGGTCAGGGACCCTCCTATACAGACAGGTTTGGGGCAAAGGGCTCCCTGTGGGGCTTGGCACTGGAGCTGTGGGGCTTGGCACTGGTGCAGTGTCAACCTTGGTGCTGCTTTTGCTGTTAGATAAAAGTAGCTCCTAGGGCAGACAAGAAATCAAAGCAAATCCCTACTGGTAGAGCAGACAGAAAAAAATAATTATCCCCAGGCAGCACACTTAAGTCAATGAAAAAAAATCACAACTTCTCAGTTTGCAGGATCTGAACATCCTATGTGGATTTACACATGTCAGACCCAAGGCTGTGTTAGTGAAAAATGAAGTCCAGATAGAGATACAGATCTGGGGCTGGTGTGCAGCTGTTGTTCTCTTGGCTGCACAGAAGCAAGTGTTTTTCATCTTATTACACTTCTTCAAGGGCACCCCAGACAGTGCCCTGGACCTGGGAGTGCCTCCCAATCCCGGCACATGTGGTGATGTTTCTGGTGGAGGAAATCCAGAGGAACATTTTCAATCAGCAATGTGCAGAAAATGAGCTGTGGAACTCATGGTTGAATTTCCTGGGATGGGAAAGGAAGGAGATGGTTCCGTTTTGAAAGAGGGAAGCTGAACAAGCTGCTGCCCTGTCCTGGTGCTTCCCTCAGGGCAGCTTGTGTTGTGTCTCCAGGCTCTGCAGCAGGCACAGTGTGGTGGTGGGAGAATAGGAGCAGGCCAGGGGAAGAGTTGTGCAGAAGCCCTTTACTTTTTACTTTTCACCTCCTCAAGGATAAAGTTAACACACTCAGTGCTGTCTGGGACTGCAAGAGGGCCTGTCTTGGTATGGAACAGGGCAGCCTCTCCCTTGGCCTTGTCCCTGTGCTCTGTTATACAGCTCTCTGTGGCCTCCTGCCTGGCCTCAGCACCCACCTGCGCCTGCTCCACACCCTCCCAAAGCCTCTCACCAGCTCATGGCTGGAAATACCAGCAGCCGCCAAAGCCTCTGCTCTGCAGGGTTGATTCCCTGCTGATTTTGTCCCGGTGAAGCTCTCAGAGCTGCACCTGTGAGAGCTTTGCTGGGGTCTGCATCTCTTAGACGAGACACCAAGGAGGAGAGCTGGGGTTAATGAGGATCCTGCTTGTGGGGTCCTGCTCGGGATGGGGCACAGGGTATTCCATAAAAACTTATCAACAAAGCTTCAAACCCGCTGTGGAAGATCTGGGCAAAGGAACAAGGCAGGGGTGGAGTAAACGCCGGGGAGAAGGAGGGGTTTTGGCGATGGAACGGTGGGAGGTGCAGGGCACTGGGTGTGGGATCAGCAGGATTGCAGTGACCCAGTGTGGGGGAAAGGCTGTGGAGCCTGACCAGGGACAAGTGCAGGAAAACCTCCTTTCTGTATCCCTTGGCTTTAAAGCCAACAGGGAGTGAATGTGTTGATTGATCTGCTGTTAATCCCACAGCCCTGCCCTCTCATCATCTCATCCAGCACTCTCTGCAGCACCCATGGCTCCCACACCCTGCACCCCCTCCAGGCCCCTGCACCCGTGGGACCCAGGGCACCCCAGCACCAGCACACAACACCAAAACCCCGGCCCTCCCCACCACAGCCTGCACTGCCCACTCCACGTGTCCCCTGAGTGGGGGACGTGGGCCAGTGCCCGCTGCCAGCAGCAGCAATCTGGGCAGGGCGAGGATCCCTGGCTGGGCTTTGGGCTCTACAACGACCCAGGGCAATGCCGTGGGGATGGGAAGCCAAAGTGCTTGGAGCGTCAAAGCCTTAAACATCAGCCCCTCCAGCTCCAAAACCTTCTCCCCACACCCTGCCTCCAGCAATTCCCAAGGGTGCCATGGCCTTCAGGGCATCCCTTGGGATTTGGCCTCCCTGTGGCCTGATCCCGACTCTCGCACAAAAGTGCCTTTGGCTGTAGCAGGAAGGGCAGCAGGAGGTTTCCTGCCTGCTTTGAGGCAGCGCTGCAGGGGCTGCTCATGTCAGGCCCCCCTCTGTGCTGGGGACAGCTTTGCTCTTGGGGACACTGCTCTGCCCCAGCCCAGCAACACCAGCAGTGCCCAGGGCCGGTACCTTCCCAAGTGGGACCCCTCTGTGCACAGGGACCCCCAGCCTGGGGGGGCCGTGCCAGCACCACTGACAATGTAGTTACAGAAGGACAACAGAACAGCAACACAGTAAACATGTATAAAGATGTATTTACAGTATGAAAATCTTAATACAAAAACCAATGTTGTTAGTAAAAAAAACCCTAATCATTATGAAAACAACTCTTCTTTAAAAAAACAAGTATCTTCTTTATAAAAAACAAAAATCCTCTTAATAAAACTATATTCTTATTAAAACTGTCTTCTTAAAAAAAATTTCCTTATAAAAACTATCCTCTTAAGAAACTATCTTCTTCTAAAAAAATCTATTTCTTAAAAAAACAACTATCTTCTCTAGAAAAAAACTTATATTCTTCATAAAACCAATAATTATCTTAAAGTATCAAAAATCTAAAACGTATGAACAAAACAGGAAAAAACATATCAAACATACATACCAGGTGGTCTCTTCCATGGCCGGCAGGTTTGTCAGTCCTGGAAGAAAAGTAAAGGCAGAGTCAGTACAGTTGGGCCATGCCGGGTGTTCCCTGTGCCCCCAGCCGGGCGCACATTGGCACAGAGGGACTCTGGCACCAGGTCTCCACACAACCTTCTCTTCTCCAGGCTGCGCAGCCCCAACTTTCCCAGCCTGTCTCCAGAGGGGAGGTACTCCAGTCCCCTGAGCACCTTGGGAGCCTCCTCTGGCCTTGCTGCAACGGTTGCCTGGCCTTGTTGTGTCGGGGACCCC